>JACXIV010000015.1:4875320-5288448 GCA_014737475.1 Bombus confusus
AAGACGATGATGATGACGACGACGACGACGACGACGACGACGACGACGACGACGACGATCACGACGAAGACGACGACAACGAAGACGGTGCTAAGAGTTCGGGTAAATTCGAGTGAGTTCGGGTGGAGTCGGTTCGCCGCCTTGCCTGCCATGACTGGCCGGTCGGGGCCTCGCGGGGGGTGAGGGTGGGGGTGACGTGGCGCGTCGGTGAGGGAAGCCGCGGCGGTGAATCCGGCGTCGTGATTGGTCGCCGCGTGGGAGAGCCGCCCGCCCGAGCTCACTGTGACCGGCAGTCGGCACCGAGCATCCAGGCAGAGCACATCGAGCCATCGGAGTCGGGGCGAGATACGCAAACACGCACCTCGGGACCTAACCACGGGCACGATGGCCGTCCGGCGCGTGCACCGTCAACAACAACAGCAAGAACAGCAGCAACGTCGTCACCGTCGTCGTGGTGCCGTACTCGTCGTCGCGCGTGTTCTTCGTACTTACCTGCACACGGAATCGAAGCAAGAGCAGCAGCAGGATCGCGCGCTCTCTAAAGCATCGTGGCCACCATCGTGCGGATACGTGGCGCGCGGACTATGCGCCTGGTGCACGCAATAAACGAAAGAAAAAGAGAGGAAAAACCTACAACACGTATACATACACGACGACAACGTACGGAAAGTTGCTGGCAGCGCGCGCGCTAAATACGACACACACCACGGGGTCCAGGGACCACTCTAACACACGACTCAACCTACATCACACACGTTCCACCGCTACCTCTTCCTTGTCCCCTCGTTTCCACCGGCCGTGTGTATATCGCACCTCCTTCTCTCCTCCCTTGTGTGCGCCGGCCTTCCCACGCGGTCCTCGTATCTTCGCCGAGATTACGTTTCGGTTAATACGCGAGTAAACGCGCATCGGCCGTTAAACCTTCGGCTCGTTGCCGGCCCGCGTTTGTCGTTCGCGGTGTTTATACATCTGTTTCTCTCTTTTGCGTGTCTCGTCGACGATCATCGGTAATACTCGTTCGATCGAGATTACTACCCGTACCTTCGCCGCTTTGTGTTTTGACTGGTGGTGCGTTCTTAGTCGTGTTCCGATCTCGTCTTAACGCGGCGTTCTTTTTTTTTTTATACTTACGGTGCTACGTTCTCGTTCTGTGCCCCTCACGTCGAAGGGGGAAAAAAGGAAAGCAGAAATCAAGCAAGAGAAAAGAAAAGTGTGCGTTCAAATCTATAGAAGCCTAACCTCCTCCGTCGACGACGGTGGCGACGGTGGTGGAGGCTAAGGTGACGGTGACGGTGAACCGTGAACCGTTCTCTGTGTGCTCTGTGCTGTCGTCCTTACGTCATTCGTATCGTATTGTTCGTTGTTGTGCGGCACTAGTGACACAGAGAAGTACCGAAGGGAGGAAGTGTCTGTCGCGTCGGTGGCGTTCTTTCGTCGCGTAGTCTCGTGCGCGCGTGACACAGGAGCACGCAATCCGTGATAGAAAGAGAGGCAGCGCAGCGCCGTTCCGACGGATTGTAGCAGCCTGCTTGAGAAGAGAGAACAAGCTGCCTGTCACTGTGCGTCGTCTTCTCCTCTCACGGACCACCGTGTTTTCGTCGAGTTTTGTTTCCGCTTGTTGTTCCCTCGTCGCTTAGTGTGCTGTTCTGAACGTCGTGTGTTGGACGATTCGCAGCCGGCACGTCGAGCACCGGCTTTCGAAATTCCCGCGTTGGCCGTATCGGCTGCCTAACCTCTCCTTGGTCCGCTACTCGAGGCGGACACACCTCTTGTGTTAAGTCGCCGAACGACGAAGACAGGAAAGACGGTGGCCGTCGCTCGGCCAGCAATAATGCCGCACGTGAGCAGCAGCGGCGGCGGCGACGATCTCGGCAGCGAAGACGAGGTCAAGGTCTTCAAGGATGAGGGCGAGGACGAGAAGAGGTCCTCCGAGAACCTCACGGAGGAGAAAAGTTCCCTCATCGACCTCACGGAGTCTGAGGTGCGTGTCGATGAGATCCAACAATTCTCCCTCTCTTTTCTTCTGCTTTATCGTACAACAGATATCGTGTTGTCGTTACGATAGAGTTTACCTGTGCATAACACAGCGCGTCGTTCTTCCTTCTCTCTCTCTCTCTCTCTCTCTCTCTCTCTCTCTCTCTCTCTCTCTCTCTCTCTCTTTGTTTGATCGTCGTGTGCAACGTATCTTCCTCTTCTTTGATCCACCCACTCGATCGTGACAACGTAAGGACGTCGCCATTAAGTGCATGCGTGTGTTTACAGGAAAAGGGCTCGCTCGCCGGTGGAAGTTACGCGACGACGGGCAAGACGACAGCGAGATCCGACCTCAGCCCCGTTTTCGGTGAGTCTTATTTCTTGTTTCTTTCCTTTTTGTTATCTACGCTAAGGAACTACGACGATCGTCTCTCTCCCTTCGGTTGTAATTGTCCCGCGCCAGTATCGGATAAATATTCAGCGATACGAGATACCGGATCGTGATACAAGAATGTACGCTATGACAAGTTTTTAAATTGCATCGCGACTAAGCGTTTTCGGTGTAACTTTTAACGAGCGAAGTTTAGGATAAACGCAGCTACTCGTCGTTAGAGAAGTCTGAGACTACAAAGCGCACGTGTCACGGTAAGAGAAAAGACTAGCGAATACGTGCACCGACCTTTAGTCGCGATTTGATCGAATCGTCAATTTGATTAGGAAAATTTAGCGAATGTAAAACAGAGACAGAAGTTGGCCGATATAAAGTGACTGTTATTTCTAATAAATGTACATATTCTGTTTCTACCAACAAACGTTTAAATCTCATTGTAATTGCTGTAATTTACTTGAAATTAGTATACGTATACGTTGAACTGGTAAATGAATGAAATTTGCTGGATGAGTACATTCGCTGTGCTATATACGTACGCGTAACGTATAATTTAACATGTAATTTAATTTATCAAATCGTTGCGTACACACGTTGGACGTACAAAAATGGTGAATTGTCACGAAGTCACGAAGAACGAATTAGAAACAAAGGAAGATTGATCGACAGTACGACACGGTTGAATGTCGTCGGACGTTATTCGTCCCGTCGGACGTTTATCGCGCCCAGTTTCGCTCGCCTATGAAATCTGATAACGTGTTATGATATTTTATGCGTGTCGCAGGGGCAGGGCCCTGATTCGTATAAATTAACGTCATTGTAGGTGGTTATCTTGCGATCTGGTAACGTAATCTACTTGTGGCAAATCGCTTTTACGTCCTAATGATAATTTAGACGCCTTTAGTCTGGTCCCGCCGCCGTAGCAGACGGCTGAAATTGTCGGAGAAGCATTCTTGCCGCGCCGTTTCTCTAAACTCTAGCTAGACGATTAACAATCTAGTCGTGTTCCGATCGTTGAACGAGATTAACGAGCCTGCTGCGTATTATCGTTTGTTGCAGCCGGTTGACTAAAAACGACAACGCGCGCGCGTATTTCTCATTTCCGTTTTGGCGCGCTCCCAGCGGAAACAACGCGCACGCACGCATCATCTGCACGCGCTCGACGCGAGAAATTTCGTGACACCCGAACTCTGACAGGATTTTCCAATAAACGGCGAAGATCCCTACAAAGATAGAAGCGTTGATGTTTCATAAATTTTCTGTCGATTATCGTTTATTATCACGAATAATAGAATAGCAATAGCAACAGACAGATGTATAAAAATCAAACACGACGAATACGGTTTTTACTATTTTGAAGAAATAGTAAATATTTTGAAACGAAGTGTTGAAGAGATCGATAATACTTTGTCCATAATTTATGCTCTTTCGAAGCAGCGTTAATTTCTCGTGATACACGTACGCGTGTGGTGTTACGTTTCGACAGTAATCTGAAAATATTTAGTACGTACGAGAGAAACGGCGAATTAAGAAAAGAATTCAACCGACAGATTAAACGGACGTGACTTTATCCATAAAGAGAATAAAATATGTAGTGCGTTGGATGGATGTTCCGAATTACATACGTGACACGTGCGTGGAAACGCATGAATGAATCTCACGAGTCGGTTTCTCAAGTTTCTTTCTTCGTCGATGTATCCTAGCCTTGCGCGTCGTCCTCTCATTCATAGTTTTTATGACAGAGTTGCGTCGTATTTGCCAGCTCGCTCTTGTACTTAGCGAATTACCCAAACGTAATAGTTTCGTGTGATAACGTTCGGTTTTTTCGCCAGAGGTCGATCGTTTCCAAGAAAGAGTAACTCGAGCCCGCGGTTCTGTTGCTGTTTTTACAAGGGCATACGATACTGTTTTCTTTCCGCTGCTTTCAAGTAAGATGACGTTCGGGTTCGCGGAAACGGCAATAAACATCGTGTGCTCTCGCTTCGTATCGCGCACTGAAAATTTCGAAGCCATTTATCGACCAATTTAAGACACAACGCTCTCTTTTGTTCCCCTCTGGTTTTAAACTCTCTGGAGAAACACGTTCCGACACGCTCGAAACTTTGTCGTCTCTCGATCCTCTTTTTCGTAATTTTCGCTCGTCCAGAATAATTATCGAAACTCTCGGTAGGTACGATTTTGATACAGTGTCTATGATTTGCAGAAATTTGTTTCTTTAGAAATTCGGATTCTAAATTCTTATTTCAACTCTTAACCGTCACGATTTTATAACTGTGTATAATATTTTGACTAAGAATAAACGAAGGAAACTTTCAGAAGTTAGGAACAAAGGATGTTAGCCGCAATTTATACGCATTTCAAACTTTAAAGCTACTAGAATGGTAAATATTAATACGATTAAATTGAACTGCAAATAAATACTTCAGATCTTGAAACCTCGTGTAATTGTTGACATTTCCTATCGGTGGATACTATCACGACGACTATAGCTACGATAAATAAATCGAAATGTACATAAAATTCTTCGCATGCCCTCATAGTGAAACCTTTCATCCTCTACAATTCTATGTAACTATAGTATACACCTTCCCTTAGTCAAAATGTCCTATGTAGCATCGTTTAATTTTTCACGGTACGTTGAAACATTTGAAGTTTCGCGTGTTTTTTACTTTCTAAGTAATATCGTATGATACGGATTGTTAGGAAATAACGATTAAATATTTTTAATTCAACGAGCGAGAGAAATATATATATATATATATATATAGAGAGAGAGAGAGAGAGAAAGAAAAAACAAAGACAGCTTTAATATTCTTCAGTTTCAAAACTATATGTAGAATGTTTTAACCATATAGGATAGATAATTTTTTTAGTATTTTACTTTTTGACGTTTCTTTTATTATCACGTACAATATTCTTTTCCACTCTTTGTTGTTCGAATTTCACGTTACATCACACGGCCAGAGGGAAGAGTAATCGCAAGAACAGAAAGTAATCGGCTGGCGAACACGAGGGGATGAGGGGTGGGGCCGGAGGATGAGCGAAATCGAATTGGCGTTGGTTAAAAGCGAAAAGGGTTTTCGGCGAGAAACCGCGGGCAAAGTTAATCCCAATTTGCCGGGGGAAATTGACCGAAGTTTACGGAACGCTATTATTCTCGCGACAGGTTTGAAACAAATTGTAACTCGTTAGCGCAACGGGTATATACAATGAAACGCGCCGGAATCTCTCTCTCACACACACACACACACCCTCTCTCTTGGTACTGTCCTCCCCCCGGCTGGACTTTGTCACTGACAAATCGATGTCGTGTGACGCCGTACACGCTGTCACCGTGTTGCCAAAACACTTTAACGAGTTACTGTGATTCCGACGACTTACCTCTAATATCCAACCTAGGCGCATAGAGTATGCGATCAAAGGATTTAGAAGAAGCGCGTCGTTGAATATTTTAAATTCTTCTTTTTCTAATATTTCTGCTTTCGGAGAGGGCGTTGCGTTCTTCCGATAGTTACGAAATCATAACTATCAAAAAAATTCAAATCGTTCGTTTCAATGAAAAGATACAATTTTCATATCGTTCCAAATTATGTCCAGTTGTTTTCAATTAAATTTTCGTAAGTACAATTTTCATTATCTTATAAGCTTGACTAGTCGACGAATCAAATTGATTACAAATGATTCGAAGAAATAGTTTTTCCTTTTCCCTCGATTGAATTTGCTCGGGGAGACGTTCGAAGTTTCAGATAATCTTGACGCGATAAGAGGTAATCGAAGGAGACTGCGATTATATCGATCGCGGTTTTATCGATGGTCAGTTGTCACTTTAAGACGAGTTATCGTAGATCTTGTTAATCGTTTGTTTGTTATACGCCCGGCGAATGCAGTTGTACCGAAGAGAGATAATTTATTGTGGCGGCGGTTTGAACTGCCCCGATGTATCGACGTGGCGATAGTTTTCGCGAAAATTACTCGCTGTCAAATCGGATATTGCTTTGGAAAGAAAAAGAGAGATCGTGCCTCTCCTCGTAGAACGTAATAATATTTTAATCGCGTGCTGATTTACACGCCGCGGTTGCCCTACCGAGTAATAAAGTCTAATTACTTGGAACGGTGTATAAATTGTTGCAATAAAAGCACAGATTGAATTTATCGCTCGATGAAATACGTGATACATCAAACGTTAAGCAAATACGTCTTTCCGATCGTTAAGTGGAGGGTACATGGGCATTTTCTTCTTTAACGTTCGAACCTATATATTTCACATTCTTAAAAAGATATCGCTAATTGTTTTAAACCTCGTGTACCTGTTGTCGTCATAAAAACTATACCTGTTTATTTTCCCCTTAACAAAGTGGTCGAAGATCCATGCACGGAGAAAGAGAGAAAATGAGAGTTGGTCGCGTACGAGTGTAAACGAATCCGTGGAGTGTTAAATTATTGTAATTTATCTTGTCTGAACGGTAGCGACGCGCGGCGAGCCTTGTGGCACGACACGAAAATCACTTTCTGTGACGTACAATTACGTGCAAATAACGCGGCCGGATCAGAATTCGTTGCACCCGCGATGGACGCACGGGGAACGTAGGGGGGAACGTGCAAAATATTACGTCGGGATCCGTCGTAATCGCTTAAGTGGTTAATTATGGTGCTTCGAGGAAGGCTAGAGGAGGCCGAGGTGGGATTAATCTTGGCATCAATTACTTCACTCTGGACCCCTTCCTACTTTCGTGTTCTCCTTCCTTTTTACTCCTTTATTTTTCCTTTCTCCTTTACATTTTTGCTTTCTTTTCTTACGCTCGCTGAAACTAGTTTTCCTACAGGATGTTCACGCTACTGAATGGTGCGTGATGCGTCAGATATTTTTTCCCCATTCATTAAACGTTGTTGTACACTCGTACGATCTTTCCTGCGCCGAAGGTCTGCGAGTATTTTTGAACGCTCGTTAAGACGCGTTTTGCTCTACAAAGGATCGGTCGTTGAACTTGTCTTGGTTTATATCAAAGGATATTTCTCGAAATATGCGCGACTCGTGTCTCGTTTCTTCCATTGAATTTACTTAGGTTTGTGTAACGAGGACTGCAACCTGTTTACAATTCTTTCCCCCTTATTTCTTTCGTTTTTCTCTTTTAACGAAGAACAATTGGAAGGTCCAAACTTTTGCCTATAATTTGGTAACGTCGCGTGAGCCAGGCTCGAGGTACACTAACGATGTGTATCGGTATAATAACAGTAAACGTAAAGAAGAATGTTGTGCTCTTTCTTCTCCCATCCTCTCTCGTTTCGCGCTATTCTTCGTCTTTCTCATTCTCGACGCGTCGCCGGTGCGTGCTACCGATCCTCCGGTAATTTCGAAATGCACGAACGCGTTTAAAATTGCGTCTTTCGGCGATGTGCGGATCGACGCGATAACCATGGCTTGAAAATTATTACACACAAATAAAAATGCCACAGAACGAGCACGGTACACAGGTTACACGGAATTTTAATGCAAACATCTCAATATCAATACGAAGATTGGCTGCCTTTCAATAGTAAGATTCTCCGAGGCTTTTTATTATTCTCTTTCCGCCTCTTCTTCTTTTCCCTACTTTTAAATTAAAATTACAAATCGACGTTTCTACGCAACAGGCAACGTCTACTTTAATATATACACGGATATTTTATCAGCATTATTTCTGCCGAATTTTATGCCATTCTTTAATTACATTTCACACGACGGGTTTGTGTCCTGTAACAACGTGATCGAAACAGCGCGAAACGTTGCATTTTTAATTCATTTCTGCCAGCGGAATTTTTAAATGCTTTATTTTATTTCTTGCTCGCAGTTATTTCAACGTAAATGCTCGAAATTTCCTATGAAAAATTTAATTTCGCGTGCATTGTTTGTACGCTACCGACCAAAAGTTTGCTATCGCTTTTAATTCCATCGCTGATTCGAAGTCAGCATTAAGAATAAAAATTCTTCTATTATAATGGATTCATACTAAACATTTTTCCAAGGTTTGCGGACTTGTTTTTATAAACTTTCGATCGACGATGCAAATCACCAGAGCTATCAGAGTAGTAAAATAGTAGCAAAACAACCAATTCGTAATATTCCTAATATGTAATACAGATTTATAAATTTAAACGTAGAAGTTTCTTTTACAAATCAATAGAAATTGTATATAATTTTACAGATTATAAAAATTGTCTCGACGTCCGAGCGTTCCATGTGAACGATTTTAATGGAGTCACGTGTACAAAACACCGGCAGTATCGTCTTTGATGTTGAAACAATGTTCAATCAACGGCTTCCTCGTTTGAGGTGTCTGCTTTGAGAATCATGCTGTATACAATTTTCATCAGCTCGCTGCAGCTTTCTCAGATTCGCGTGACTGTTCCATGCGCGGGACATTGACTTGACAAATCTTCCGGGCGTTATCTCGACTAGCGATTACGCAGATTCGTCGGATTGCTTGGCTCGCTGCTCGTTGCTCGTTCAGTGCAACAGCCTAACTACCGCTAATTATCAGGCACGGCTCGTTGGACATAACAATGACTAAGTATATTTATACGGTGTATTATCGCGCGACGTGACGCGCCGCGCCGCGCGGGCTGTCGTCGAAATCGGACGGTTATCGTGGGAGAAAATCGTCATCGGGCTTGTCCAAGAGTTACGAAAGAGCGTCGAGCGAGAGGAAATTCCGCGAGTCGCGTTATCTGCGTCGGCGCTGCGACTAAAAACAAATATTGGAGCGTTGCACGAATCGTTGTCAAATATCCGGAGTCTTGCATTATTCCGATCCTGAATTTCTGAAATTTATTTATTTATAGGAAATTTCTAGCACGTATATCGTGAAATAAATGTTTGGATCGTAGTAAAGGAGACCTGTTCAATTTTAATGTTAGCAAGACGAGATTGGAAAATCGTGATTTAATTAGCTAAACAGCCTTGCATAATAATTCACGAATTAAGAATATTAATGAACTGACGCTCTGAGCCTACGGATTTTACTAGACGTTTATGTAAATTCGTATGTTTATGAACGCGACGAAATAAATGAAGCGTAATATACATTAGTATGACAGTAACAAATGCACGTTCTCGACAATTAGATTTTGCGTTACACAGTTCACAGAGTCGACTACTTTCATGTAAGAATAATATTTACTTTAGGAAGATAGCGTAAAGCTTTATACGACGCGTGCGTAGAACTTTATCTCTCGTTCTTCGCCGCCTTATTGCTGAACTCTGATAGAAGGCGTAGCCTGATCGTTCACTCTACGCTACATGCAGATAAATGGCAATGACTTTTAACCACTTTACTCCTTTTCTATACTCTAGTCGCACACTATATACTCCACCCTATTAATGGAGCAATTTGCGCGTAATAATAACACGCCCAATAACCTAGGATCGCACTGGAAAGAGAGAAAAGAAAAGCGAGAAAACTGGAATAATCACGTCACAAGCGGTAGGAAGCGGGTTCGCGATTTCCTCGAGGTCGCGATTTTCCGCCGGTTGGCAGACACAGCCGTTCTCCGTGGTCGCAAAAGAGCGCTCGCGCGCCGCCGCGATATACACTTTGTCGCTACTTGGAAACTGCCTCCGCCTCCGGATTGCACCTCGCTGCAAATATCGTATGCAAGCCGGTCGCGCGCGCGACAGAACGAGAGAAAGCGTGAACGAACGTGAGAAGGAGGGTGAGACAGAGCGCGAACGTGTGAACCAGAGGGAGGGAGAAAGGCGGCGGGAGCGAGAAGGACCGAGGGGAGAACCATAAACGATGTGTCTCGTTGTGCGAAGTAATTGACGAGTTCGCGTGTAGGCGGTTGGGCGCCTAGATCGCCTCGAGCGTACCGTAGGCTTATCCTCAGAGACGAAAAACGAAACGAAACGAGACGAAACGAGCAGCCCTGATACCGGCCGCGGAGCTGAGAGGCGGAAAGGGCGGAGGAGGAGGTGGGTTCGCGCGGGTCGCATACAGACACACGCTCTTTATACACGTACGTACGTATGCGCTTGTATACGGTTGCACACGCGTGTACACGCGAGAAGAGAGGAAACGAGACGAGAGAGAAAGGGCTTGAGAGGACGAGAGAGAGGACCAGAAATTGACAGAAGAGTCGGTTAGTCAGGAAGAGAAAGAGAGGAGGAGGACAGAAATTGAGAGTGGGTTAGAGTAACCGTGTAGCAGAACGAGAGGCGAATATATGCGCACGATAGAGAATTAGCGAGTGAACGAACGCGAGAGAAAAAGAGAGGAGGAGAATGGGCAGAAGGGAGAGAGGAAAGGAGCTGCATCACCCTGAACTTGCCCGAATACCTTCCCTCCGAACCTTACGACGCGACGGTGTGTATCCGCTCACCAATGCACATGGCACCCAAGCGAGTTCTCTCTTCTCTCTCTCTTTCTCTCCTACCATCCTCTTCACGCCTGCCTCTCTATCCCTGTTCGATTCTCCTCGCCTCCTCCACTATCCCGCTCGTTCGTTCGCTCGCACGAATCTCGCTCGCCCTTTCAGTCTGCTTCCTTTTCTCTTCTTACTTCGCCTCCTCTCGGAGTTAACCCACCCATTTCTTACGCTCTGCACTGTATACCGGGTGTCGGCGTAATATTCGAGGATATAGATAGCCTAAAAGGCGACGTCAACTTCCGCTGTAAAGAGGAGACGCGCGATTATTGGCGGTCATCCTCCATCGGCCTGTTACCGAACCGAGGCAGAGGGAGCCTGCACGATCCGTGATTTAACGTTCTTACCAGGAATCCGCTGGAAATAGACTCGCCATGGGTTTTCTAACACGCTCGAGGAAATTGTGAAATTCCAGTCTTATTCGACTCTCTTGCGTGCAAGAATTTTTATTTCGTGGGCAAGGAAATTCAATTTCGATAACCCTGGGCATACGATGCAATCGAATTACTATAGAGTACGATATATTGGCATAATATGGCACGCGATAGGGCAGCGTAGAAAGCAATCGCGTATCCGTTATTCCACGGTATAAATACAAAAGCAACCCAAGACCAGAATATTCTACTCTCTCCGAATATTTCGATGAAACAAACAAATAAAGGAAACCGAGACCCAGTGCACCGATCTGTCTACACAAAACATATACTATTTCCAAGTCAAATATCAGCCTCACGGTTCCAAGTTCCCTTCTCGGATCAAGGCGAGATTCCATTGTGATGGAAACTGACAGAACACCCGGTACATGAATACAGACACACCGACTACAGTCAGCATTATACACCTACCCTGACTCGCCTCTACCTACCTACCTGCTCGCTAACGAGCCTACCTGCCGGACTTCTTGCATTCGAAGAGGTTGCCCAAGAAGAGAGGGCCCCATCCCCATGGATTCGGCCAACTACACCCCGCGGTGGTGCTTGCACCTTCATCTTTTAGAAACGGTTAAACAAATTTCCCTTAAAAACAGGGCTTTCCTGGAAAATCGGGGCGAGACAGGGCAGAAGAAACGGAGACAGGGTCCGAGAGAAAATACGTTTTATCCGGCCTAGCGCGTCTATGGGATAGCGCACGAGATCCCGGGACTTTGAAAAATTTTATAGCGAAACATAAATTCGATGTATCGACGCGGAGCGTTCTCGATATTCTATCGTGTCCCCTTTTTCTTTTTCCTTTTTTTTTCCGTTACTCGTTGTGTTTTTATTCGTTGACTACGATACGCTGTCGTTTTTGAACGGCCACTATTGTTCACAGGCTCAGGTCAGAGGCATTTAGTACGTTCAGGATTTATTTATTCATTATTTATTCACCAACGTTCTAATTGCGAATTCTTCTCAGTCGATTTGTGTTACAGAGTTCTATTTTTTAACAGTAGTTGCGAAAGAAAATTCTAAGAATACGGTTAATATTGTCTCGTCGGTATATCTTCTTCCAGCTGGATTACAGGAAATTGGAAAATTCTTAGCACTGCGATCAACTATCTTTGCTTTAAATTACACAGGTATATATTTTTCTGTATAAATCGTTTCAGATTACGAAAATTTCTTTTTATATCTTGACAAGACGTTGTCCAACTTACTTTATTTACGTCTTTATTACACGAAGTAATAAGCGTAGAACGCGACTTATCGCATTTCGTATTAAAAATAAAAAGTGAAATTTTATCTTTGATAAAAGATAGTTTAGGATTCAAAGTTTCCTGAGTTCGTTAGATCGAACGAATCAGAACAAAGTTCATGTTGTTCGAGAGAAGAAGGGGGACTCTCGCAGTTTCTTGTCGATTCGGTAGAATCTCGATCGTCGTGGTCGACTTCTCGTTAGGATCGATAAGCACGAGCTGCCTCGAACGGTTTCCGCTTTCGATGGAGGCCGAAAGATCCGGTCCCTGACCTGCGACACGTGCTGACCACGTGGGTCCTTCGATTCGCGTTGTCACACAACGTGTCACGCAATAGAGACGCGATATTCGATCAATTTGGAATAAGTGATTTGCCATACCTAAATTGGCGAGGGAATGAAGTCTTTTCTCTACCGGTGAAAAGTAACACCACCTGTTTTAACCCTTTTGCAGATTTGTACACGCATAACGTGATTATTAACACCTATTTCCTACAAAAAGTTGACAAGTCATATTTTTTGTAGATATCCGATACTAGAAAGATACTTGAAAAGCTCTCTGAAAAAAGATCTTAAAAAATATTAATCAAAGAGTTGAATTATTACGAAATTCGTCCTCGTTTTGTAAGTAAAAAAGACGGCGTTGTTTAAAAGTCATCATAGTTATCCATCCATAAGTGGTTGATATTACAAAATTGGGACTAAAGCATTCGACGCAATGTGCTCGATAGATATTCGATTTTGTCGTATGTACTCCTCTCCCGGAAAGCTGCTCGATTCTAATCTCTCAGTGGCAATATCAAGAAATATTTCGCTCCTTCCTCCGATGTGTACTTACTACATATTTTACTGCAGAGAAAGAGTTCACGAACTCTGCGACAATTAGCCCTATACATAAGTAACGATAAACGAATTCACACGTCGTTCTCACCTATATCGAGAGGCAGTCGGTCAACAGACTTATCATCGGGGCCAGAGTGCGTCGACAAACATGTTGAACATTCGCGTACCGCGATAAGCGCGCTGCGATATCGCGTGAACAAACATTTCCGCCGCCGCAGATCGAGCCATACATACACAGAGACGGTCCACGCGCCGTGGAATCCTTGCAATCGTCGCGGATCGTAGCGAAAATTCGAATGAGACGTCGCGAGTAACGCGAGCCGTGTTGCACGGCCGCTAATCCACGCGTAGACGCGAGCTAGCAGCGTAATCGCGTGATCCAATCAACGCTGATAACAAGATAAGCTCGGCTACGTTCGCACGACGCGCACCTCCTCGGTATATCGTCGGTCGATCTTCTCTCTAGGGATCGTATCTTTCCTCACTGAGGTCACGTACGGACATGATATTCCCGACTGCTCCGAATTTATGGACGTTCAGGCCGTCACTTCGATCATCCACCGATCTCGCGCGCTGATCTTTGGAATCTCGCGGCATTTCTTCCTGATTTTATCTCTCTTCGCGAATAGAAACGTTTTATATGGCAAGTTTCCTAAAGTCGCCTAAATTTCAGTAAAGTGACTTGGTTTAAATTCAAATAATCCGGATTCACCACTTTCCGTTTTTTCAAAATTCTGCATCCTCTTCTAGGAGGTGATTTCAACCTTCGAAATCGCGTTATGATAGCAACAAGAATGGGTGTTACGGATTAACGACTCGCTAAGTTTCATAATTCTTTAAATTTCCCGGTTCCCTAGTTTCTCTTCTCAGTATCTCCACTTCGATATAATCTAAATCAATGTTTCTCAAGCTTTTTATGATAACGGAATACGCAAGATACGACACTTGCTCGTATAACAAAGTTAATTTTAATAAAATATGGCAATTTATTAATTTATTCAATGTGGCACTTTAGTCGTATTATAATCAGTAAACATTAAACATTGGCGCAGTGAACCTCTCCAAAAAACACTTCGCGATGCATTTGCGGTTCTCGGAATTTAATCACGCAAGAATTACGATGCAAACGACTAATTCAATGATAGATGCATATACATGAAGTGAATATGAAACTATTGTACATATGAAAAGGCGGAGAGGGGATGAGAAATGCAAAGGGGTACGTACGCAAGAAGTTGGTAGATGGGTTTCGCGCGAAGGAAACTGAAGATGGTCGTTTAACAGTGTCGCGTAGCAGAATCGCGACTATTATCGCACGACGACGCACGGCACGCGCGCTGTTTACACGAGAACGGTGTTCCTTGACAAGATTAATAATAGCCGGAATTGAATAACTTATTACGAGTGAGCGCGACTACGACGCGCGCCTAGTTGCATCATGGATAAACATTAACGCTATTTAAAGGAAGAGATTCATTCATTGTGTACACACCGTGGCTCCGCGACCGCGTTTCCTGGTTCGGTCGAGCACGTGTCTTCCAGCGTGAACTCGTATACGCTACGAGATGATGTTACACAGGTCGAGACGAATGTTATACTTGATCGGGAAATTTGTTAGGTGGATGAAACGATATTTAAGAGATTAACAATTCAAAGTAATTTTAGAAACGAGTAGAATAATTTTGGAAATTAATTTATGGAATACGCTGTAGGTGTACCTAGCGACAATAGCAGGTATATGTAGATTTCTCTCCGTGACAATTTTTATTAAATCTTCACGAAGATTTTTATTTTAAATTCTGTTAAACTTTCTAAGTTTTATATCATGCTGCGATTCTAGCTTCGTCATAATCTTATAGCCTGTGAATAAATGGGATTTTGCGGTACTACAATATATTATCTTAATCTACTTACACTGTATCTATATCTTATCTCTTTGAATTTCATCGATTCTTTTTATTTAATCTGCCCTTTTATAAATGGGCAGCGCGATAATTCGCAATCAGTGAAAGCTTAGATTTTTTACGAATATCTAGTTTACATTTATATTCTCAGATTGCCTGTTTTTATTTTTTCATTCTTTCGATCATTTCTAAGTTAGAGATAAGTAGGATCATGGAAAAAAGTTTCACGAGAGAAATGTTTACTCATGTACAGAAGTAACATCAACAGCGACAGAAACGAAGATATATAGTACCGAGCTCGTTTGTTATTTAATGATAGTTTCGAGTCCATGGCAAACACATCTGCTTAAGACGAAAATTAATTAACAAAACGGTGCTGACCGCGTCCTATAAAACCTTATAGGAAATTAGTAGCTCCATTTAGCCGCGATATCACGAATGCTTGAATCGCAATAAATTGAAATCGTTATAAGCAGGAAGAGGATTCTCCGACTATAAACTTCGGTTCGTCGTAAAATTCCATATGTAAAGGCGCGCGACGACACTCTTTACACTTTTATAATATCGCGGATCGTTTAATTGCCGCCTATAGTACCCTAATAAACGCATTAACGTATTACGACGCGTGTTTTTATTCGACGTGCCGAGGATGAATAAGAATAAAGCAAAAAGGAAGAAAAGAAAAGAAACGAAGGAAAAGAAAAGAACACGAACGGAGGGAGAAAAAGAAAAAGAAGAAATCGCGCCACCGCGAAAGAATGAAAAAGCAAAAGGCGCGTATGATAATAAGGCATGCCCACCAAAAATACCGGTTTCCTTCTCGGGCCCGTGGTTACGATTCAGGTTTGTCCTGCCTGTTTCCGAGACTCTGTCGAAACGATTTTCGTCAAACAAAGTCGCTCGACCGTACGGCTCTCCAGTCAATTAACGCCAGAAGACCGTCGTCGAACTCCTTGTCTCGGTGGAAAGAGAAAGAACCGAGTGTACAACTCGACGGAGCTTCTCCCGAGAAACAAGAAATTTCTAAGGACCGATCGAGCGGGGCAAAAAGCCCCGGTTACGGGAAGAGAAGGGAACGCCCGTGTTCCAATCAATCCTCGACCGCTAATTGCAGCATTTCCAACGGTTCACGAGTGCAATAACCATGGCAGAGACCACAGAACTTGACTGAAAGTCTCTGGAGAAATTCGAGGACGATTTAACAGACTGTTGATAGATGCGGAACGTCAAAAATTTCACCCGAACTTTCCTTCGATGGACGAAGAATCGAATCTGGAAGAGGTTCACGAGTGTAGTAACGATGTCAGTGATAACTAAATTCGATCGAGATCCCAGAAATTCGAAGATAATTTATAGAAGACTAACGTATAGAGCATAATTTATAACCCGATTTAAAATTTCGTTCGGCGGACGAAAGAGTCAAACGATGAAAAGGTTGCGGTACCAAAATGGCCGGCGCGAGGTCGAGGAACGGGAAGAACGACGCGGAGATTGAAAAACACAGAGCGTGAAAGGGGTGATGAAGGGAACGTGGTCGAAAACAAGAGGGACAGAGCTTTGGTGAACGCGAGTCAGGAGGAGAAAGAGGAAAGGAGGTGGAGTTGTAATAAAGAGCGAGAGAAAGCTGGCGGATGATCGCATAGAACGAAGCGCGAACGAAGGAAGGAAAGGAACGAGGGAACCAAGAGCTGTGGAAGATACATCGTGGTCCAGGGGGAACGAGAAGGGAAGAGCAGGGAGTAACGAGAAAGGAATAAAGAAGGAGGACGGGGAACGAGGCACAGAGAGAAGGGAGAGCACAACCGCCCGTTGAACGAAGGTTAGCAATCTGCGTAGTGTTTTACGACAACTATAAATATGGCTGTAAAGCTCTTTGTTTAGAGCAGCTAGTCTCCGGCTTTCGAAACTCTGCCCTTCTGCTCTGGCAGAGCTCGGCCATTTATCCATCGACAGTAACGCCAGTGTAACCGATTCTTTCCGTCGAATTCTACTCCTGAATAACCTTTTAGACGAGTTTCATATGGCGATAAACGTATCGTCATTTTTGCATTGGATACGTGTCCCGAAACAAAATATACATAGAAAGCTACTCGCGTGATATTCACCTAATACGGTTGCTCGTTAGGTGTCGATCGTTCGTTCCTTACTTCATCGTTAAATAGAAATACCTATGTTTATTTTCCGCTGAGATTTCGAGGTATCTCAACGAAAATTCGAATCTCGACTTGGCAGAGCTTATAATAACAAGTCTCAACCTAATCGAAGACTAGTGTTTACAATATTTCAAGTACTCCAGGATCCCAGAAGTAATTAAGATAGGAATTAAGAACATGTTCAGGCGTGAAACATCTTTGTAAAAACGAATGAGATCGAAGCTTTGTCTTTTCAATCATTAGATAAAAAAGTTGTTGAAACAGGGAAGAGAAAATTTCAAGTTCGTTCCATTAACAGAACGTACACCTGTACCCTCGTATCTATCAAGGATCACCATGTCAACGTTTCACCTTATTAATGCCTATACCGGCAATGCGTAACTTTCTGTTTTAACTCCGTTTCTCGGTCGTGATAGAACGATATCCAGTTGGTCGACGGACGCGTGAGCGATCGGTCCGCGGAGAGACGCGAAGGGCGCGTTTACACGTGAAAATTATCGACGACTCCGCGCCGGTCCATTAAAAAGGAGGAAAAGAAACCGCTCCGTCCAGTGGCATCTGCTAACCATATGCTAAAATGACTGAGCCCGGATAACACCCTGTCACGCTAATGTCAGGTTAAGCGGCGAGAATGATTTACAAGCGGCGAGTTGGAGCGAACCGGCAACGTTACACCGTGTGGCTCTCTCGCGCGCGCGCGCGTGCAATTCGCTCGCTCGCTCGCGAGCGCGCTTTCGAACACTCTCTCGCACACCGGTACACAGCGCGCGCGATACTCGTTATAACAACGTTATTGCTCGGGCGCAATTAACGTCCGCTAGATACGCCGCGTCGATAGGTTAAACGCGCGAGACACGTCGCGTGGACGTTCTCTCTCCCTCTCGATCGCTCGGGCTCGCTCGCTCGTTCGCTCGCTCTTCCACCTCGACGCGTTAAAATAATTTATGCCTTACCGACACTGGCTTCCGGATGTATTCGTTACGGTCGAAACGCGAAGTCGGCTTGATTCGCGGGATCACTTGTCGATGCTGCTCAATTTGCTCGATTTCCGAGTGACGCGGTGTGTTTCACGGGTGGTATTCTTGGGGCGCTATAGCCAATTGATTCCTCGATGCTTCGTTGATATCTGTCCCGTGTACGATAGCAACGATTGCGCATGTTAGCTCGTGGCATGAATCATTTCGGTGCGTTCTGGCGATAAGAGGAATAGTGTGTATTTGGTGGCGATAAAGCTATGGATTCGTGGATCAGGCCGACGAGTATTGTGGAACTACAATCGGACCTTATTATTTTCGAAGTCTTAACGTGATTGGCACATACGTGGTTTATTTGCCTGGCGAATTTATCGTAAAGCTTCAGATTTGTGGATAGCGTAGCTCTACCAATTCTAATGATATGTTTTACGCTCTTTAACGGTACTTTTACGTGTTATCATTCTGATTATGGAAATTCTACTCTATCGTTGGAGTAAAAGTCGGAGACGTATACTCTTTTAAATCTGTTATTGGTTTCCATAAAAGTGTAACATTTTCTTCTCTTTCTCTCTCTTTCATATTTATACTTTCTTATACTGTTCTATCCCGAAGTCATATTGGTCAACTCCAAAAGTGGAATACGGAAGAAAGCGATGACGTTACCCTATCTTTCAAAATGCGTCTTCGAATTTATTTACTACTTGTATACCATCTTTTTTTGCGACAAACGAACTTACGGGAACGAGTCATTTACTTTCTAAGGATTGAACATTAATAAATGACCATACATACGGACGATGAATTTATGAAACAGATAAAGAGCGGAGTTGATCGTTTCGTCTTCCCGAGAAGCGTCTCCCTATTGTGTCGATGGATACTCTAAAGAGACTCCTGAAGCATGTATATCCACGAAAGCAGGAGTGGAATGGCAGGAAGTAGCGGAATGGTATAATAAATGGGATCGGTGGGGGATGGGCGCGCGAAAAAGGTGATACGGCGTGGAGACAAAGGCGGGGGCGAAGCGATGAAGAGGGAGAGGGGCTGATCAATCGGATCCTCTGCCATCCGGCGGCGAGTTAACTAGGACTAAATAAGGTAGCCTGGTCGGTCTCGGTAAATAATTGTATCTCGTAAAGCGACTAGGTAACCGAGGATTTATATGGGCGTAGCCGACGGGGCCGACACTTGCTACTTCGATACACGACGGCGCATAGCGGCCGCCACTCTTGCCTCTCGTTCCTCTCCTTTACCAACCACCACCATTCGCTACAACCACACCACCTCCTTCTCGTCCTTTTCCTTTCCTTCCAGTAGAAACATAACCTGCGAGTATAGCCGCGGTTGTGCACACGTGGCACGAGGTGGTGGCCGTCGAAGGGTACGTTGTTAATGGTGGTCTGTCCCTCTGGTTGACGTTGTATCAAAGGATTAACTTCAGTCATGCAAATTAACCAACGATATCTGGACGAGCGGCTAATTATATTCGCTAGATTTTATCGCTTCGATGAGGGGACGCTGGCAGTCGCGGCTCCGTTTCATTTTAACGTGCTTTTATCCAGTCGTGTTTGTTTTCCTACTCAGCCGAGCAGACCGAGGTTGATCGAGGTTGGTTTTGGCGTTTCAATCGCTTCTGAGATGATTTTTTACGAATGTACGGACAGGAGCTTGCCGTGAATTTAATTGGAGTAGTATCGTTGGGAAATTTCATACGTTACGTGTTACAGGTTATCGGTGGTAATAAATTCTGTTGCGTAAGAGGTACTAAGTTTCGTAATAAAATAAGTAAAGTTGTTTGAGAATTCTATGAATTACAAGTCACCCGACTGTCCTGTTCTACGGATAGTTGTCGAATATAACGTACGCGACATTCTTAATTCATTAATTCTCGAATATTGGACAGTAAATTATCGTCTAAGAGTATTATTTAGAGAATTTTTTTAAAACAATACATTTGTTCATAAAAAATTGTAAATCGCAGATGATCTAAACAATAATTCAAAGTTGTCATGTTCTTGGTCGCATCCTGAAACGCCATGTCGCTTCGTTCGTTCGTTAAAGACAAAAAGAAAAGAAAAAGGGGAAAGACAGAAATTTCACAGAATCGTATTTTCCGGCAACACGAAATTCCTCGTGTGTCCGACGTATTTTAATGGAATTAAAAAGTTTCCGCGACGCGGATCGCTGCACTCTTTACTCCCACGCGGCCGATACAGCGATAGGCGAGTAAAAAAAAATGGATAGCTCACGCGGGAAAAAGGAAAGCCTTGCCCCCTCGATCGTTGATCAACGATCTGGGAAATTAATTATCGTGCACGAAGGAGCCTCCCGGAGATTATTAGTCACGGCTTGTCCGGCGAGTTCACGCCGCCTCGAAGGTCCTTTTGCACGGTCTCGTTCTTTTTCTCGCTCCTTCTCCCTCCCTCCCTCTTTATCCGATGAGTTCACACTCATGGATTCGCTAATCTTATCGGAGCCAAGATAGCGTTGTGCCGTTCGTAAACCGATAAAATCGCGGCTGGCGATCGTCCGCTCTTTAACAGCCTGTCCTCGTTTCAGCAGTAAAAACGTTGGTTCCGAGGGCGAACTCAATAGCTACATACGTTTAATTTATTCAATGGAAACCCTTTTCCGAGTAGATAGAGCGGCACACCGGAAGTCACGCGTCCGCGTGTCCCGTGCCACGCGTGACCATCCTCTTTTCTAGCTTCTACGCCTCCCAATTGCGACATTTCAACCTGTAACTACATCCTCGATAGAATAGCGACTTGTGTCATTTTAAAGCAGAATTCTTTGATATTAATCATTTCAGCGTGAATATAGTGTCACGATTATTTTTAATATCTTTCATTTAGGTGCGATTAGAACTCTGCATTTATGGTGTAATTTAAGTCTAATACGGGTAACAATTTCTATATTTCTTTCAACGACTCTTTCCCTTCTAGTGAAACAGTAGTTACGAAGCCGTTTCGAGGTACTACTCTTTCTACATTTGTATATTCTATACTTTACGCGGAACTCTTAAATTATTAAAGTTTCGGACTTGTTATACTCTTAGCGTTTAGGTTTCCTAATGGATTAGAACTTTTCTATCACATTGTTTCGCTAGCGAATATTAAATATTATAGAAACGCAACTTTCCTCTGACTCCCATGAGTTGCATCACTATCTCACCGAGCCGATCCGATCCGATTGGAGTTGTTGGAGGTTTCTGCGAAAATTCCATCTTGGAGATCGCTTATTTACATGCACCGGGTAACGGAACACGCGTGCACTCGGCCTCGACGAGACGGAATCAGTGCCCCGGGGAACTGCTCCTTGAAACTGGTTAAATTCTAATACGCCCATTCCCGAACGGTGCTCGAGCGAGACTCTGGAGGCGCGGTCGCGATGGCACCAAAGGGGGCAAGAGGAGTTTCGCGGCGGCCGTATAGAAGAGCAGGCCCCTAATTTGGGACTTTATCGTCTTGTTATCCTTGCACCTTACGATGCTGACGACCGAGCTCTCGGTGTCCCGGTGTCACTGTGCTCGCCACCTTTTCGTCGATGGTCAAGAGAAGGCGAGCTCTCTGGTCCCGGAGAATGCATCGATATCGCGCACGACGCGTTGGACGCGCGCGTATGACGGAGACGGGGAGAAATCGGTGGAAAGGGGAGAGAGAAGAACAAGAAAAGGAAAGAGGGAATGAGAAAAAGAGAGAAATTGAAGAAGAAAGAGGACGCGACAAGGGAGAAAACGATGAAGTGAAGAGGGAGGCGAAGGAAGCACATATATATATATATATATGTATGTATGTATGTATGTATGTATATATAGGATGGTAGTAGGAGTGGGTGCCCGTGTGTCTCCTTGCCCTCTCTCCGTGGACACTCGGACCCAGTGGGGCCCCTTCCCCTTCTCCCCTTCGCTCCTCAGGCAGCCCGAGGCCAAGAACGCAGGGCCGTAGGCCCCAACCTCGGTACCGTCGGCTACTCGTAGCCTTTGCGGTGTTGCCGAGTCCTCTTTCGATCACTCGTGCTCTCCTCGCACTCTCGTTTCGACGAGAGGGGGCCCCGGTTTCGCATAAATTACCGCTCTGCGTGCTCGTACGAGAGCCGTTTCGACGTGTCACGTATTATACACACACGCACGCGGCCCGTTTCGAGCGCGGGAGAATTGATTTTAAAGAACGAAGAGAGAGAGAGAGAGAGAGAGCGAGAGACAGAGGAGAGAAGGGATTCTCCTTGCACACGATTACAGTGGCTATTACAGTGGTCTGTTCTGGCTTCTCTTGTACACGCTCTCTGTCCATCTCGCTCTATGTCGAAGCGACACAACATCACACAGCACCCTTCTCTTCGTGCTCGCTTTTCTTGCCTCGATTCGACCAGTTTTCTCGGACGAGGGAGCACGCGCGTTGTAGCAACCATCGCGAAATTTATGGAGGACGACGGATCGTTGTCACGAGATCCGCTCCCTGGCACACAGCTGCGCGCGCCAGCAGGTGTATTTGTGTGCTCGTTAACTCGTAATGGAGATTGCCACCTTAGATTCTCCCGACCACCCGTGTTTCCGTTGAATTCTACGTGTTTGCCATGCCCTCTCGCACGTCAGTCTCTGCGTCAAAACGAGTCCGCTTCCGAATCTATTCGTGACCCCGCTAGAGAAAACATTATCGCGTTACAGCCAGTTTTGTCAATTTCGCGATCGAACCAAACCTGCGGACTCGGCGATCGACGCGTAGACCACAACCGCTGATTTCTCAGCATTTTCTTATTTCAATCTCTCGCCTGGTCACGAGCTTACCGGGAACCGGCTCGTAAATTCGTATACACGTTGAACGAGCGAACGTGTCGTGGTCCACGCGTCGAGAATCCGATTCCGCTGTCGCTGAGAGCAGCGGATGTTGGCAGGATCGCTCCTTTCCGGACGGAAGGTCGTCGGACCGAAAATATCACGCGTGTGCACGAGTCGAGGAATTCCTCCGGTTAGTTTATTTCTTTCTGGAAATTACCGCTGGTCGCATTTCTGTGTCGACTAAAATCGTTCGACTAAACAGAAGACGACCGTGCTCGCCACCCTTGCTCCTCTTTTTGCTTCTTCTCGTTGCCTTCCTTTTGTACTTCGCCATAGTACGCCCACGGAGAACGCAGTTCGATTCAGTTTGGCGACAAACTGGGCGATCGGGATCGTAGAAATCGTTGCTCGACCCTGTTAAAATTTCGTGTTTGAAAACAACGTTGGATTTTTGCTGCTGCTACCTGCTGTAAAACACACGAAGAAAGTGCTCCGTCAGAAAGAGCTTATTGTGGCTCGAATGACACGGATCTCGCCGATAGCGAGTCTCGTCACACGCTCGTGATCGACGAGGCCTGGTTTTAAACGTCGTCACGAAGATCTCAGATTCGTGTAGCTCGCCATCGCTTTCAGTGCCTGATGAATCTCGAACAAAACCTTTTCTATTTCGGTCGACTCCGTTCCTCTTACTCTCTCTATGTTTTACTCGCTGTGAAATTATTTATTTATTTATTTTCTACGACACGTAGCGGAAAAAGCACGTTGCCTTGTGTGTACAAGTTAAGGACAAATTTCCTTATAATTATAGTATACGTTGCGACGAATGTTTCAAAGATAATAGGAATTGATCAAACAGATCGGTCTTCTGGTGGACAAAGCTGATATGATTAGTTTAGCATTCGATTATTTAAGCAACAAAGAACAGATTCTTAGAAGTTTTTACGGTACATTTAGAGAAAATAATCCAGTGATAGACCTACTTACAAACACAATATTTAACGTTATTCTTTTATCGCTTAATGCCCGAAGACTCAAATTGTTAAATATCGTGTCATAATGCACGTCCGGTGGCAAACAAGAACGAAGACAGTGGGAGATCGAATTAACCATTGAATTGTCGCGAATTCTAAGAGCGAAACGGAAGAAAGACCGGAAAATAAGAAAAATAGCGAAGCTCAAGTTATTGACCTTCTCTTCTTCTTTGATCGGTCGACTGTCGAAAGAGATCGCGGTCGATTAAAAACTCATCGGCGAGCAATAACCGGCCGGTTACTTTCCTTTTTTAACCGTTATCGTAGACGCGTCACGCTCTCGCTTTCTTCTCAAGGCGTCCCCCGGTTATCTCGTTTTTATCTCGCCCCATTACCATCGTAAAACCCTCGGCCATGGACGCGAAAGCGAGCGCGCTACGTTTTCTCGTGTTATTACCGCGTTCCTCTCGTACTCTGCTTCTATCTTGATCTGCTTGCGCGGAATACTCGTAAACTATGCGAAACGAGAGCCGGTAAACGAGATTTGAATTCGCGCCACGGACTTCGTCGGGTTTCAGGAGGGGAAACACCCTTTGGAGAGAACACGCGACTGCGTTTATAGTTTTCAGTTAGGTTTACGTTCGTTGTATCGGGCAGGATGTTCGTCTCGGTGGACGAAATTTGGATGTTTTTCAAGAATAGTTTCCGGGGAAGTCGGATTCTTCTAATATTTATTAAAATGGAAATTCTCGGTTTGTGTTAGGTTTTACCGAGACTGGAATAGAAAGAGTCTTAACTTCGTATATCTTATAATATTTATCTTCGCACGATGTAATCGATCCGTTTCTTAAGATTTGAACATTAATCGCGTACTTACCTGCTGAAATCAAGAAATTAGTAGAAAGCCGAGTTGATCGGTTCGGCTTCTGAGATATTGCCTTAATGTTATGAGACAAGTGGTTGATGTTAACCAACTTGGAAAATAAAGGAGTTCTCGCAATCAACGGAACCCGGCGATGCGATCGACGATGGCTGTAATTGGCAATTTCCCGCGCCACGAAAAATCCCTACAGTCCGCTCCGGTCGATCGATGGCGCGAGACGACGCGAGAAGACCGGCATGCAGAAGAGGACGCTCTCACTCGGCGGGAATTCGGTGATTCCGGCAATCGTAAATGGTGTTTCGAAGCTGTGCGGACTGGCCAAAGCAGCCTTGGCCGAAGGCGCTGGCACGGCACCCATTGTCCGCGCCGTCTCTTGTTACGAGACGAGACGAGCCAGCCAGAGGGACAGAGAGGTACATCCACCGGAGGAGCCAAGAGCGAAAGACCTCTCCGAGTGTAAGGAAGACGGAAGATGGCAGAGTCGAGAGAGCAGAGAGAGCCAGCCAGGCGGCGGTCAAACAGGCAGACCCAAGCTCTTTCCTCCTCGTTCTTTTCCTCCTGTTTCTCTTCGTTCGTCCCGTGGTGTGCTCGTCTTCTCTTTCTTTTGTTGCTTTCCTTCGCGCGGGTCTTGCCATGCCGGGGACCGTGCCGAGTCAAAACCACCTATGTGCTTGGCGAGGCCCCCGGCAGTAGGTCTGTTGCCTCGAGGCCTCTGCCCTCTTCTCTTCTCTTCAACGACCATCTTTCTCTCTTCTCTCTCTCCCTCTTTCTCGTTCCTCTTTATCCCGTCTCGTTTTCACCAACGTTGGTGCCCTCTTCGTCGTTGTAGATTGCAACGAGGCTCAGACTGGGCCCACATTGACCTCCGGTCAAGTCGGGTTTTCGTACGCGGTTCCCTCTCGCCCGAATCGATGACAGAACTGTTGAAAATTCCCGAGAGCCAGCATCCTTCTTGGTCCCAGAAAATTCATGTTCGGAGAGAGGATCCGCTGGATGCACGGGTATTAGGTTCGAGAATTCATGCAGGTTGAATCATGGAAATGGAGAATGTGCGTTGTTGCAATTTCTTGGAAATACCACGGATTCGTGTTTCTCGATAGACGACTCTGGGAGTCCTATGTTAAAAACTACGTATTCGAACTTAACGAGCTTCTTCTTGCTGTAAGAAATTTCACCTGAATGTTTCTGAATTAGAGGGACACAGATCTTTGATCTTTCACCTGTTTTATTGGAACGGTGCAGTTACTTGTATTTTTTTTTAACTCGTTATAGAATTTGCGTATTTTAACGCATTCTTTTATTTCTACTAAAAACAAGTTATGTCGGGCTTGTATTTGGAAGAATGAAAATCCACCTAGTTGAGATTTATCTTTGTTATCTTACAGCTTCGTGATTATAGAAGTTTCCGGTTAAGGGATGATCCAATGAACGGGCTAATCAAAGTTCTACTTTTAGCGATCACGATGAACTATTCGTAGCACGCGTGACACGTACACGATCAGACGTACGAAGTAAGAAATTTCTAAAATTCGATGGAGATCTGAAGTGGACGCACAGCAGCCTTTCCGATCGGCTCGATCGGTCCGTTTGCTCGATGGCCTCGCAGTCGCTCTTGGATTCTAACCAGCCTAGCACGTCGCAGGCCCCGTGTACGTGACAGTGGGTCTGGCCTCGAGGCCTGTCAGGAATCTCCGGGTCCCATTACGAGGGTGCGCCTACTTGCTGATCTTTTACACGGCGAAAACCCGTTTCGTTGTCTTGGGATGATCCAACGTCTCCTCGCACGTGCGCTTTTCCGAGCGTCGTCTTTCATTGCAGCAGACACCATAGAACTAGTTTCGCCCTCTCTCCTGTCCGCCTTTATATTATGCAAATACCGCGGTGCACGATAATGAGATTCCGTCCTCGCCTCGGTGATAAATAATCGCGCAGCTTTCTCTAATGAAAATCAGGCCTATCCCGGCGAAAACCGTACCGCGGTCACGAACGATCTTCCGTCGTTCGTGTTGCAACCTGTGAACATCCAAGAGCGTCGCAAAGAAACTTCTATGGATCGCCACGATTATTTCTAATTAAAAATTTTGAACAATATATAATACCTGTTTTCAGTGTTGTTACTTTATTTAAGATCGCATACAGGGATCGCAAGTTACTCTCGATCGTCACGAAAGTTACAGACGTTGCGACTTAAAAGTAGTTAGAAAACGCAGTTCTATCCAATCACGCAGTTAGGTGTCTCATCGTCGGTTCGTGGTAAGTACTATCGTATTTACACGCGATAGTAAGACCCCGTGAAATGTCCGGTTCCGGTGATTCGGCTGACAAAGGGGGACACAGATTTCCGGGGAAATTCATCAGAGTCAAGAAGCACGCGTTGACCACGACACGGCACTTGTTGCATAAAAGCGTGTGTCTGGAGACGAAATTTCTCGGTGCCCTTTCAGTCAGTCTCTCTCCCCTCTCGTCTTTTGCTGTCTAATTCCTTGTACACGGGCCTCCCGCGTCGAGGGTCACCAGGTTACACGCAGTCGTGCATTCCCATTTCGACGTTTTACCGAAAGCTCGGTCCTTTTCACGCTAGAAACCTGACTCCTGCTGGATTTCTTGGAGCCATTCACCGTCAGACGAGGGCGTCCCTTCTGATCAACCAGATATCTTGGCAAAAATTCTTGCCACGATTCTTCGTAAACGTGCTTGATTCGCGAATACGTAAAACACATTCTGCACTTTCACTCGAACTTTTACTTGGTAATGGAATTAAGATCGTCTCTTCCGTTTCTTTGCAAGTTGGACGCCATTTTTGCGAGATTCTTGCGTAGTTATTTTATTACGTTCGTACGTTGTCACGCTGGTCATTCGAGACTTGGGATTGGTACAAATTTTGAACGCATTATGCGTTGTTCGAGAACAATACCAATGAAGGGTTGTAACTTTTCATTGCGTTGTTTGAGAGGTTGCGCGGTTCGTTTCTTTTCTTTCGGTTCTCACCTTTTTCAATAATAACTCGCGTTTAACGATTTACTTAACGAAATAACAAAGTCCATTTCGTTCAATAAATCTCTCCTATAAATTCTGATTTATGCCACATCTACGACAAAAGCGATAATTTTAAACAAAAATTTACTCTCTACAAACGAATACATAAAACTCTCCCAATATTTAGTCCTGTAACATCTCATTCCGTATAACCAAAAGCCCATATTTTTCTCTCGTAACGAAATGGGTCACGGTCCTTCATCAAGGGCTCCGTGACTAATTGTAAGAGGCAGTGTTACAGGTTTCACGGAACAATTCTCGAAGAAAATTGCTTGATGTAAATATTCGGCATCTGTGGCTAGGACCAGGCACTTGTTGCACAAAGTGTACCGGAGGCCGAAAATTTTTGCCCCTAGCCTCTTGCTTCTTTTTCCCCCGCGATTTCCTTCCTTCACTGCCAAGTCGAACAGACCCCCTGTGTCGAGAGGTCACGAAATGTTCGTGGACGAGAGGCACAAGTACGGATTTCTATTGACACAGGTCAATAGGGTCTGGTCTGCCGGCTCCACAGGAATTTGTATGGTAGGTCCTTTTTGGACGTCGCTTCGAAACTGGCGAAGGAAGGGGGCGCCGTAATCCTTGGCTCCTTTTTTCTCTCTCCTCTCTCTATTACCATCGTATTTCTCCCCTCTTGGAAGACGGAAGAACCTGTGATAAATCTGCGAGAATTCTGCTCAGACGAAATCGTATTCCTGGCACGAATCGACTCACGGAATTAATTTCCCTACCGCGGAAAGTTTCTCCACGAACCTCGGAGTTGTTGGTATTGAGGGAAATGAAAAAAAAGCCTGATTCGTAGATCGATATTGTTCGCGTCACGCGCAACGAATGTAATATTTTCTTGACTTTCTTTTTGGAAGTTTCCTGTCAATTTTAGAAAATGTTCCTGAGATGCTTCGTATTGTTAATTATAATATCGTCCTTCTTCTGTTGACTCGGCCTCCTTGGTGATTCTCTGTTCTTTCGAGTGAAAGTTCCTTTCCACTATCTTCGTATTGTTATGACAGATAGATTATAGAAATTCGCGATTGAACGTAAAGCAACCGAATTGTCCATATATCGTACAGTCATGTTTAATCGAGGAAAGAAACATTCGACTCGTATTTTTAGAAAGAAACTAAAACGTGTAGTACGTCCGGAATTGCGGTACAAGACGAAATATTGTCACGTCCTCGGAAGATGAATCGAATATTTCGAAAAAATATATAACGATAGAACAGTTCTAGCGTTTAAATGTTTCTAGCCGTGTTAGGATAGAAATTCTCGGTATCGGAGAGGTCTAAAAAAAATGGGCAAGTTCGGCTGGCCGTGAATTTGAGAACCGCCGGGCCGTGGCGGTGCAGTGTCGGCAGGTCGGTAGGTAGGCATATAGCGTTGATGGACCAGAGCTAATCTAAAAATCGCCGGAACTTCACAATTATAGTAATTTACCAGCCGACAACAAGCTGTACACACAAGCTTGCCCTATAATGGCATTAACGGCACGCTCTTTCGCTCCCGTGTCCTTTTTAACCGGAATCCAGCCCCGATTCGAGCCTCGAATTCCACCGAACTCTTTACGAGCTTTCACGCCATTTCCTTTCCTCCGTTAACGTGAGATTTCTTATTGGCGTTAAACGTAGATACGTGTCCAAAGCTTACAATAGAATTCTACTTATGTGAACTAAATTTCGAACGAAATTCTAGTCGATGTCGATTAATTCTACTGTTCTTCTCGCTTCTTTGTATCCGTCTCTCTTCGGGTATCTCCTTTTTAGTATACTTCATTCATATAGATCGTGAAATTATATCAAATACTAGAATCGAATATTCAACAACTATCTATATTTTAATCTATATTTTATATTTTAATGTTGAAATATAACATTCATTTCGGAGTACATAGACTGGAAAAGAGCCATATATAGCAGAGTTAATTGAACTTTTGTCTATCGAATTCGGTTACTGCAACGTAAATTCCTATCACGAACAGAGACTGACAGATAACGGGGAAAATTGGTAAAATCTATTTGCACGAGCTGTTTGTCTTGCCAGTGAGTTCTAATAAATTGCATATGTATAAGAAATCCCATCTTCGAATCTCATGGATCTGTTCCATCTTCTCTACGTGGTTCCAAACGTTTCATTTTCTCGAACTTCGCTATCCAGACATTCCACGAGGAGCTGTAACTCGGAATACCTCGTGCGTGTCGTTCCGCTCGAATATTTTCGAGACACACGGGACATTCGTTCTTTTATCCGTCGAGTCATCGTCGGGTACAAACGAAGTCTATATCAGCCACCCGCGCCTCGTTACCGAACACCGTGATGATCATTGCAGCCCCTCTCGTCACGAAATTGTAGAGGTAGGAAAAAAAAGGAGAGAGAAAAAAAAAGAGAATGGTATGGAGGGGAAAAAAGCGAGGGAACGGATAGATTTATCGTTTGTAATAGAGAGAACGGAGCGACACGGCTCGACCCATCGTTTTTCCCGTTTTCATCAAACGAAAATGATCCCCGGCGCAGACAATGCCCGCGAGAACACTCGGCTCGAAATCGAGGGCACTCAGAACATGCGAATCCATAATAATCTCTTCGCGGCTTCCGCTCTTTGCCTCCTCTCTGTTCCAATGGCGCCTTTCCAGGGATCGTTGATGCAGAACTCGCGGGTTACTCTGCGGGGAAACCCGCGGATATTGTTTAAGAACCCGTGCATCGCCCCTCTGTAGGGAATGCACCGCGATCTCTACGTCAGACTGCTACCGGTCCAACCGTATGGAAGCGGCGCGTACTTTGAAAATTTTATCTCCGTGCACTTTCTTCTCGTAACTTTTATTTCGATATAGAACATTATCCTCCCTATCTTTCATATTAGTTTATTTTGTCCTTTTTCTCTTCTCATATTTTACCGTTTCTCTTGTCTTTGTCCTTCTTCGGAAGGATGTCGCGCGACGCAATTTTTAAACTGTGTCAGTATTTTCACGAACAACTCAAGTTCGACCGCTGTAGCTTCGCATGAGTCTTCGTACGCAAACTCGAGCGATTAAAGATGCAAGCGAAATTTCCTTCCCAAAATTTTTGTCTTCGAAATTTGTATTTTTACGCGAAGAACGATCCACCGTTTGGCCTGTTAACTGCTTGTATAATGTAACAGCGACGTTGGTATGAATCTCAGAATATCTTCAAATTTTTCGAAACGGTAGCACGCTATAAAAAATTAAACGTCGCACATAGACGATCTACTGCGCTTACGTTGGAACACGCAAAGGTATAATTGCCTGCACGCTGTGAAAAATCTAATTCCTTCCAGAATGGAATATCGATATTCTATTTCTCTCGGAAATCAATCAAATCACTCTTCCAGTGGCCAAACGATTCTCCTTCCGCGTGCATTCGCACGTGTTCGCTGAAAATTTTCAATGCTCCATACTTTAATCGTGCGAAGAGGAACTTTGGTGGACGACGGGGTCGCGTAGCGCCGGTTCATCTATAATTACCGAGCCGAAGTATTATTCCAACAAGACTGCGAGGTAAACAAAGCCGCGAGAGAGGAACGAGGAGGCAGAGGGCTTAAAAGGGGCGAGAGCGAGAGAACACGATCACGAAGTGTTGGAGAGTCGGTGCAGCATGGAAGGCCGATGGAACGCAGTAGAACGAGCGTGGTGGAGGAGGCATCGCTGATCGTGATGGAAAGGATGTGGCGGGAACCACGGGGGCCGTGGGGGACGGGCTGGCAATAAACTTTGGCGCGAGGAGTGTGGCGCACATGTGCACTCAGGATATGCATTCGGAAAGAGACGAGCGGAACTCGCGGTTGTGAAAAGAGAAAACGAATCTGTCTCTTTTCCTATCGAGTACGAATTTTTCAACCTTCTCGGTAATATACGAATTTCAGAGCGTGGATCTCATTGATATTTTATAATCTCGAATTATTTTCGAGCTTAACGAGTCTCTGACAGCTTCGAAAATCCGTCTTTTTCTCTATCCAGTGGTGAATTTTTCAACCCTCGTGCTTAGAGAAAAATTCAATCGTACGAATCTTGTTGATATTTTATAGTTTCGAATTATTTGCGCGTAGTTAGCAAGCGCGAGGTATCCGTTTAATTTTTACTGTAAAAACTCCGTAAAATAAAATCAATTTGGTATTAATACATGAACGTACGCTTCACGCCGGATTTTCGCGCCAAGCCGGATATATCCCGTAGTAAATCTGGTAGGGAATATTTCATAAATTCATGAAATCACGCATTCATGCTTAGTTGTTAGCGATTTTTATTTTCTCGCAAATTTTGGCGACATATAATCTTTCGTTCGATAATGATCTCTATGGCCGTATACGTGTACGTTCGATTCTTTACTGAAACAACGAACACGTTCTTTATTTCGTTATCGTGTAGTTAGAAATTATTGTACGTGTCTTAAACTGACGTCGTACGAATAATAATTATATTTAACGTGTCCGTTTGTATCGAAGAGATACAATATTGAGAAAGAAGAAAGTGATCTTTTTCTAGTTCTAATAAATTTATTCCTGAAAGTGTAAATACTGTACGAAATATCACTTCGATAAGGAGCATATTCATCCCTAAATACATTCACTTCCAACGGAATAGCCATCTTAACGCTGCCAACATCTCGTGTTTCAACCGCAAAGTATTAACAGGATCACCAGTGGTATATGATAATCGGGATATATTCTGAAAGTTTTCCAAAGAATTCGAAGAATCGTCACCACTCTCGTTCAACAGTTGTCCTCAGCTGTTCCGATTTATCAGCTTCCAAAATGGCGGCCGCGATTCACTCTGCGCAGGAAGCGTGCTCCAATAAAACGGAAGCTTTACGACGCACGAGTAAACCGGGACAAATTCGCGGAAGATTTAGCGACGATTTTATCGCGACGCGCGGAGCCACGGTTCGGATAAAACTTTCGTTAAAAGCAAAGTCTATTTGCTCCGTGGCGATCAGCACGGGACGAAATACGATTTTCATCGCGCGGCGGTAAAACGAGGATCCTTCGGCGCGATTCCTCGCGGCCGGTATGTCGCGTGCGTGAGCCAGTCGAGTGGCTGCGTGTCGCGTTATTTATAGAGCCGCGTAGCTGACAATTTAATCGTCCGCAGTCCGTGTGAATTGCGCCGATGCGGCACGGTCTTCGCGCCTGTTCGCGTCTTAATAAGTTCAGGCCGTGTCTTTTTCCTTTTCTTTCAACTTAACCGCTCGTGTACGTGGTTTGTTCTTTTGCTCTTCTGTATATTAGACCGCGATTCGATAAAATTAAACGATACTTTATTATTATACGCAGAGATGTCATTTTTATAGCTGCGATATATTATACATACACATATTAACTATGTCAGATAAATGGTATAGTACTCTTGGTTTGTTCAAATTATTGCTAGACACGTGGACGATCGTGTACTTACACACATATTGCAGTTGCAATTTATTAAATTTCTTGCTAAACCATATCTTCGTATTCCCACGATTCAACTGTCAATTGGCTCAACAATTCACTCGAGCAACAATTCACTGTAAATGCAGGAGCATAGATATATGGAGCGATTCGTATAACGTCCTGAAAGTGGTTAAACGTTAATTTTTCACGTCTATTTTCGATCTTTGCAAAACAAGGACACAAGAATTAATTTCCGCAGAGAAATATATTACAGCGTGCACAGTCTGTGATTCCGTGAATCATCGTAGACTGTGGCTCTATTAACTAATACACAGTAGCCTCCACAAGGGCCATCAGTTCTAGGAAGATTAGCCATGAATCGGAAATTACAGCGCGAGTAGACGTTGCCTCGTAGTCGATTTCTCATCGACGCCCGTGAAAATGGGTCGTAACGGCGTCGCGACAATTCGCAACGAGAGCAATGCGACCGGATGGCTAGCGGTAAACGGCGATAAATCAGTCGCGCGGCCGAGAACCACGCGGTTAATTAATACTTCGGCAAGGAGCGGTTGCAGCAGCCGCGTGAAACGCGCGCGGCGAGACTCGCGACGACCATGAAAGAGTTAATTCTTCGTTCGAGGCCCGCGGAGAGATGATCTCGATCGTCCCTCGAGCACGCGGGACCATTGACCTTTTCCAGAGAACGCGAGACGAAGCATCGCGCCGCGTACTGCCAGAACATATTAAATCGTTCGGTCGCCATGCCGGGCTAGACTCGAGCTCCGTGACTTGGGTCAAAATTCGCGACTATGAATCTCCGTCGTAAACGATAATCCGTACTTCGATGATTTTGATATTGACATACAGGATGTCTCAGAATTACTACTCGGGCGGCTTATCTATTAAGCAAACTTTATTTCTTCGCTTTATTTCTAATAACAATAGGTTCGGCGAATAAAGTAACATTAGTTTCGGGTGAGTCGATTTTAGCTCTTGCGGCTATAAATATGACAAAATTTATTTTCTCACAAAAACAGTACGATACGTTAAAACACAGATCGTCCATAAATAAAGAAATTTTTGTCGTAATTAATTTAGTCGTAGTCATAGTCTAACTATATCTGATAATCTAACTATATCGATTAAATAGAGTCACTCGAACATGTATCGTTTAAATAAGAAATCATTGATAACGAGGAAAATGAATAAATCCCAACTATACGTGAACAGATCTACCATAACAAAAATATCGTTGACCTAGGAAACTCTTCTCGCATATCATTCAACTAATCGCACTAATATACATAATCATAGTGATACTACGTAAATACATACATACATAGTAATGAACGTACTAATATACAACTGATTTCGTATCGATATCTTATATCGATCTCAATATCTTATTTCTCACCTTTCATTCAACCTTCGCAAGTTCTATGTTATGTTTCCTTACTCGATCGCGGCTCAGGTGTCACGGAAGGATAATACTCAGGCAGTTACGTCGATCACCGAGATCATTTGGTTGTTATCGTTGCCGATACTCGCACCGCTCGTTGTCAGGATTTTTCGGCCGCGAATCTTCCAACCGTTCTTTATGGCTCCGGTTGTTATATTACTCCATCGGCGGCGAGAGGTTTATGGCGGCGTTCGCGATCCATCGTGGCCGACTTAATAGCGGCCGCTACCGCGTGGCCCTAACCACCGACGGGTGATACTTTCTCTCCATAAAATAATGGCGTTGCCGATCACCTGAAGATACTCGTCGCTCGCCTCTGATAACGATCTTAGACCCGAGGGGATGCGATCCTGATTCCACCATGCAGCCCTCGTGCGCGACTACGAGCAACAGATCGAGAGAGGAGAAAAGAAGAGAAGAAAGGACGATAGTTATCAGTTCGAATCCTGAAAGCAGGTTTCTACCTCTCGAAACGATCGAGTTTCGCAGAACGGGGACCGTGTCTGTTGGCTTCTCGAGCGGGACAGGATACGCCTTCAACGGATCGGGAGAAGAGAGGCTCCGGGACCAAAGAGATGATCGGTATCGCTTGGCGAGGAGAGTCCTCCGTCGCTAGCCGATGGATTCTTGTTGCTCGCCGCGATCCAGTTTCGCGGAACGGATAAACTCGAAAGGTTTCTCCGGTATCGTGATGCATTCTCGAACTGTGCTTAAAGGGCCCAGACTACCGGTTGCTTTCTAGGAGAGAATTGTAAACTGCGCAAAGGGCGGATGTCGCGATACGCATCGTTTCGGTGTCCCCCGAACGACTTGTCGAGGTGGCATCTACCAAATGAGCGCGAATTAAGTCCATTAAATGAAACTGGTTTAACGTAGACGTAGCAGAGGAAGATGGTTACAGGAATGGCTGGAATCGTGTGTGTAAGTTGCGTGCGAGTAGCTGCGTTTAATTGGCAAGGAAAAATCAGAGGACGTAATTATTCGGAGACTATTTACGCCGGATAAGCGTGAAAAGATAAACGTCGTTGGTTCGTTGGGTTTTTCACGCCTGCAGCGGGAGTGTCCCGCCTTTTAACGCGTTTTTAATTTAACCGCAGCTACGACATTCCATTATCATATTAGAGATAAAAACGAGGCGAAGTATACAATCCGAGCATTTTGCATGTTGTTTTATTTCTAGCGAAATTAAATCGAAAATAGCTGTTGCTCGCGTAGGTTGCTTAAAAATCAGGTCTTCGGATCTAGGGTTCGGACGAGTGAATTCGCAAGATAAACGAAGATGAAAAACGAACGAATAAAGATGAACGAACGTTTAAAAATCGAGCGTTGAAAATATTTTTTCTCCGAAACTACAAGTTGGAAGGAAAAAGTCAGCCTTCGAAGGATTAAGAATGATTCTGCTCAACGAATGCACGTTCGAGATCTGTTTCTCGATAATTCTTAATAATATTCAAGCTGTCTTGCTCACCTGTTGTTTTTCTCTTGATTTGTGAAACAGGTAAGGTGGATCCGACGCCACATACCTCGTCGTTCAACATGGGCTACCTCGTCTCGCCGTACCCCTACCCCAATGGCGCCGGAGGACCCATTCCTGTGTCTATGGTGAGTGTTCATCATTTTATTGTTTCTCGTATCGTTTTACCTGTTGGAGAAAAGAGCTCAAGGACAAAGCGTCGGTCCGTACAAGACACGACCGCAATTTCGAAAGACCTGGCTTTCCCTATACGATACCTTCGGGATTATTCGATAGTTTACATGTCCAATAATTTCGTCCGCGGCGATTAAAATCGACGAATGTGAACGTTTCGACGAAACAAAAAATAAATATAAATGAGAAAGCTGCACAGCGTCACCGTTAAGAAATTACAAAGATGTCGTGTAGCGTTGCCCGTCCGTATCGGATTTAATGGCTCCGTGGATCGTTTTCTTGGATCCGGAAACGGAGATTTTCGAGGCAATTAAAGGTTTAATCGCGAAGAACTCGAACGCGTCGCCGGTCTCGGTTCGTCAGAGAGTCGAAGTTCGAAGCGTTCTCCGCGCCCTTTGAGAATCATGATTCCCGTATTGATTTATGGCGGCCACAAATTGGATTCACGATTTATTTACGAGCGAACGTTCGCGCGTCTGCTCGGTCCCGATGATAAAGTGCCGCCTGGAAACGGCGCTTAGGATTGTTTCTCTTTCCGCGACGTCTTTAAAACGATTAATCGTAACCAAACGGGAGAACATTCTGGTGACTTCTTTTTACGCTCCAGAGAAACTCGCGGCGCGGTTCAATGCGCGCGTTCTCCATTAGTTTATCTCTGCTCTCCGAGAGGAAAGAGCCGCGCTAGTGCCGCAAATATCTAAGGGAAAGTAAAAGGGTATCGCATCGTGTCAGCCGCGCGCAATTAGCTGCATTAGCGATTACGCGAATGGAATTCGTTCCGCGTTAAAATCGTGTGTGCGTCAACTGTGTTCTGCGTACAGTGGCGTCGAGAGTTATTCGCTCGGAAAGATTTTTCTTCCGTATGCGAGGATTTCAGGAATTTTAACGAATATTGAATTACAAGCAACGCGACGGATTACCGCGAACCAACTTTGGTTTTTGCCAACTTGAACGTATGTGCGTTATTTGGCGAATCTGTTTGTGGATGTTTTTGTTATGTCACGAAGAAACACTATGATACTTGATTACTTGATTAGTGCGATCTAGCTTGTATCGAGATGCAAGATCATGCACGAAGATCTCAGAGTGAAAGCTATTTATTGTCTATTTATTGAATCCTGTTATTTACCGATACGAAAGAGAACATTTGAATACGATTACGATTGGAAAGTGATACTCTATTGGTTTTATGGGTGCAACGCTTTTAGATAACGGACAGTATGAAAGCTACATAGAACGAAACTTACAAAGTAAATGGAATTTTATAAAAGGTCAACGTCGTAAAACGTCATAAAGAAAGTGGTAAAATATATACTTACTCTCAAATTCGAATACAGAAATAACTTTCAAGATGTAAGATCAATTAATTAATCCCTGTGACAAGCGAACATTCATTACGCGTTTCTTCTACATTCTTCAAATTTAATACATTCCAGTACCGTTTACGTATTCTTGAAGGATTATTCGAATTATCGTCTCATTGGATAACAGAAACCTTCCAATAATAATACGACAATATGCAATATGCAACGATAGAAGAAAAGTAAGGAAATCTGCGAAAACGAAGATTTTGGCACGCCATTGTAAGAGCTTCGTCACTTTGTACTTGGCTCGATTTATCGGACACGGGAAATCGGTCGTGCTCGAGAGAACTTGTTTCGCGAATGATTTACATCGAAAGTACGTGACAATAGCGATTTAACGAGGATCGGCGTGAAATCGGCAAAGGGGGAAACGAGACACGCTATAGGTGTGCCACACGGATGTCGACGCTCGTTGTCGGGGACGGGTTAAAAAAGCCGGCTAAAATCGAGAGAGCCTGCCCTCTCCACCCCCTTGTCCTCCTCCCGCGAACCGTCGAGATGAATGAAATTTGCAGATTCACGTGTACACGCGAGCGAATAGCATTGTTGCGCCGAGTGGATTCGCGGGTCCGTTTGCGTTTAGCTGCGTGTGTACGTATACGCGAGTGTATACGAGTGCACCGGCGTGCTTGGACAGACGGCTAATTTGACTGCGGTGAAGCATGGCGTCGCTAAATAGTGGGCAAAATTGGGCCGATTCGGTGTTAAAGAGAGCGTGCCGCGTTCAGCATCGTTGATCCCATATTCCTCTGTCTCTCTCCATCCCTTTCTCTCGTTCTCTGTATACAACGTGGTTCTAAATTCGCGCTACAATCGAAACGAGGTACAATCGGCACACGATGGATGAAACGTTGAAGACTTCGTATTTGAGATAATCGCTTCTCTGTACTTTTCAATTTACTGAGCTGATCGACGAGACTACCGAAAGGCTCGTATAATTGTTACTTCGTTCTAAAATGTCTGCAAACGATGTTCACAATTTTCCGTACACTACGGGTTTCTCATTTGTACACGATATTTTTATCGATTGATTTTATTCGTTGATCCCGACAATCTGAATCTACTATGACGTTCCGTACAAGGTCAGCAGGCATCTTAATACTTACGAACGAAGGACGTTGCTATACCGAATCTTTCTATCTCAGGTGTTTCGAGCTGTCGCGTTTGCTCGCGAAACCAGTAGTAGTACAGGATCCTCCGCGAACCCGTTCTTCCTCCTCGTCGATTCTTCACGGTCGATGAAGCTCCGCCGCCGCGAGACGGACATTAATTTTCCGCGATTCGCCTCGTATCGATCATGCTTAACGTCGACGGTCGTCGGGAAAGGGTGACGAAGTGATGGGGGTAATGGTTCTTCCACGTTCAGACTCGGAATACGTCCCCTTTTTCTCTCTTCTCCTTTTTCGGCCAAGTATGCTTGTTAATGCGTGACGTATGGATCCTAACAATGTGCTTTTTCTTTTTTTTTTTTTTTAATTTTATTTTTACACCACGTTTGTAACACGGACGGAAAGATAAGATAAGCTAATGAAATCTGGAAACCTACAAGCGTCAGACATCAGCCAACTAGACCAGTCATCGCCCGCCGGAGTGCCGAGTACTTAAGTACTTAAGACGGTGCTGATATCGTTCCACATTTCTAGCGAAGTCTAGTTGCCCCGGATAATTACCGCAGAAACTCGTTCGTGCATAGTATTCCGTAAACGCGGCGCTCAATGCACTTCCCGTGAATTTTCTAATGGAATCACGCCCGTCTACGGACCGGCGATCAACCGTAAATAAAATTAGACCGAATCGTTGCGATAAAGGGTTGCGTGACGTAGCTAAGAACTTGGGAGAGTGCCTATTGAGCTCTCTTCAACTGGTCGGGACTTGATGAACCACCGGCCTACCCAGCGATGGTCAGCAACGCTTCCGACTCGAAGTCGGTGCGCACACAACCCAACCGTTCATCTTTTTCTCTTATTACGTCTGTCCTTCTTCTTTCTTACTGGATATCCCTACCAGAGCCAAGCACCCAGTCTGGTTTCTCTTTCCCTTTCGCCGTCCTGCTCGCACCCTTGGCCCGTACCTTGTCTCGGATTTACCTACCTCGGGCACTCATCTTCTACCATGTCATTATGTCGTTATTTCCGACAACGAGCGTGTCTCGACGAACCCTCGTACGCTTACCTCCAACAAAAATGGGCGCGAAAGCAGTTTCGCCCGAAATCCGACTGCAAACACGCGGCTCGTGAATGAATCGCTGTCGCGGTCGATCTTTCGGAACAGGAGCCACGGGACCGTGGACAATCTGTCAATGGACGCTCCCAGTCTGATTATTTCCCTCTGTTTTTCTTCCTTTTTTTCCCTCTTCTCTCGGTTTTTTTTTAAATGCATATTGTATATGTACAGACTATAGACGTATAGAGAACGTACGATGCTATGGAAGAGACGGTCGGCTAGCTGCCTCTTGGCTCGCTGACTGGTTCTATTGTTCTACCACTTGGTCATTAGTTTCTTTAGCCGCAATCGTCGGAAGCGCAGCGATATGCTGTTTCGAATAATTGACCGGAAACCGGGCGCTAGCGATTTCTTTCAGCAAGTGGATGGATATTTGTCTAAGTGCTTAGCAGCGTGATTTATTGAAAAATCGTAAATATTTGTCCGCAGTAATTGTGGTTTACGATCAGTGGCATATTGAGCGTATTATATTTTGATTTTATATTACGGATACAAGTATTTGTTTTCGTTGCGTGGAATTTGTCGCTTTCCGATTACCTATGGACGGTTTAATCGATGCAACGAGCATCCGCATTAACCTATTAAGGACCAAATTTTTGTTTAACACACTGGTCAAACGAATCGATAGCTTTATCGAATCACAATCAAACTTTATATACATAGAGAATAAAAACGATACCCAATTGGTTTTGAAGAAATTTATTGAGCTCTTTTCAGCTACACTTTCACACTTTCAAATCTGAATCGCAGCAAGTTCTATTTTTTTTTTCTCACTCTATCAAATTATCTTGACAAACCAACTTACTTTATCGTAACACTGCAAACTATAGCGATAACATATTTCACAATTTGATCCTTGATTGGTTTATCCCTGAAACACCCTGTATATACGGTTGATCGAATCCAGAGAACGAACGAGTTACTCCGTTTCATTCCACGATTCTCATTCTATTTTCGTCCCGGTTGGTGCGACAGTTTTAAACCACCGGAGGCCGGAATGAGAAATTCTGGTCTCGTAAAAAACGTTCGGTTTCCCAAGGTGTTCGTGAGCCGATTAGAAAACGCGTTAACGACACGATGCCAACGATTTAGAACGCATTTCCTAAGGAATGTTGGGACATGCGCTATCTCGAAGCCCACGTGCGCCGCCAGCGTCACGAGATCAAACCGTTCCCGAGGGACTATCAAGTAGCTGGTTTGTGTTCGGGGTTTGCAGGTGCGATCTTCTGCTGATTAAGCACCGCGGTGGCGACAATTTGCTAAACAACGCGTGTTCCGTGAGCGGCGCTCTTTGCGGAATACAAAGTGCCTTGGCAACGCCTTTGAGAGGTGGCACCAACCGGGGCTTTCGTGGCCGGGGCTTTCACGATAAAAGGCCGCGCGTAAAATGGCAATTAGGTGACCAGGAATCCGCTGGCAGATTCTTAGGAAGTCGCGTGCAAATTGGACTGCATTCTTTTACCGTGAACATTTTTTACGCTCTTGTTCTCCCTCTACTTCTCACGCCCTGAATAGTTTTATAATCCGCGAATTGGGTTACGTTCGATCTTCCTGGGGTTGTTATCAGGATCGTTTGCTTCCCCTTTCGATTGAAATTTTTCCTTGCTGATCTATGGGGAAAATTTGCCTTTATTGGGATTAAAAGTTAGGATTTTTGTTCCTTTTCACGGGATGTTTCGCTATCGTGTTCGTGTTTCGAGTTCTGAATATTTTAAGAATATAGCGCTTCTAAAGTTTCAGCGTGACGATTGTTCGTACGATCGATCGTGAAATTCTTCAATGAAACATCGTGCGGTTGACGAACCCTTTGATCGTTTATTCCGTATGTCGTATACGAGCATCGAGATTTTGCCTTACGTAACAACGGACCATAACAAACCAACGACCATAAGAAATTCGTACCTTCTTTCGAAGTTAACGAACTGTATTTATAAATGGCAGCCGTTTATTTAAAATATGTTACAGGTGCGCTGTAAAGAGTTACAGCCTAAGTAATTCGTATAAGATTCTAAATCGATAGAGCACTTTTTACGAAAGAGTATTTTAACCGACGCAACGCATTAGTTGCAGCTTGCGATACGATCGTTGTTACAGGATGACACGAGTTTCTGGGAAAAGCATCGAAACACGCGAAATTCCTATCGTTCCCGGAAGGAAGGTACGCGTTAGCGAATAAAACGTTGTTCAACGGGTTGTCGAGGCCTTTTTGCGGGCGATTCTTTGACGCGATGATCGCGGCCGGAATAAAAACACGCGCGTGAAACGATCGATAGGTGGCGGCGGATGGACCGCGCGTCGTCGCGAGTGCCGCGTTCGCCATTAACGCGCTAACATTCCGGAACCTTGGCCGGCGTCTGTTGCTCGGAACTAGACGACATCGACTAATGCTAGGGAAGTTCGGTCCGCCACCGTTTCGTCGTTCCTTTGTCGCGACGCCTAGAATTCGTGCAGCCGTCGAAAAACAAGGGCCGTGAAAGAGAGAAAACGTGAAACTGTGGTGTGTCGGTAGAGAAAGAAACGTCGTGTGGTAGCAGAGGCACAGGGAGGAAACGAACGCGAAAGAGAGGTAAAAAAAGAAGACGGAACGAGAGAAAAAAGAAACGAACGGCAGAGAAAGAAGGCTAAAATACGTAAGAGAGAAAGAGAAAGAATGTACGCGTACGGAAACGCGCAAACGTCCCACCAATTAAAAAGAACTCGATTCGACGGGGTTGCTGAAAATAACGGGCGTATCGGAGTGCAGTTTCGCGAGAGAAAGGGCGAGAGAGAGAGAGATAGAAGAAGGAAGGGCGGAAGGAAGGGAAACGTGCAGGGCGACGGAGATAGAGAACGAGTGAGGACACACAGAAGGGCTCTACGTTGCGTGGAGAACTACTGAACATGACGACCTGCTCTGTGGGGGGGTTGAAACTGGCGCGCGGGGGTCGCGAAGGGAGCGTAGGTTTGGGGTCGGTGGATGCACGTGAAATCCAAAACCCTTATATTAAAACACAGCCCAGCCAACCAGTCACGGCGCGCTTAATTCAAAACAATATAATGGACGCAGCAACATAGCTGTTGTTGCTTCCCTCTCTGTCTCTCTCTTCTTTTCCTTACCCCCATTTTTCATCGGTTTCATACGCGTATACATACGCGTGTAGCGTACTGTATTTAACGATAGAGGTGGTTCTAGGTTTAATTCGAAGTTTGGAAATGTAACTGTGAAAGATTTGATATGTCAGATTCGTTAGGACAGATTTCCGAGATTTTTGTGAGTTAGAGGAGTTTTTGATGAAATTAGAAGTATACAGATTCGTCGCCATATGACGTGATCAATATTCCAAGTACCGAGATGACAAGACGACAAGGATAAAATTGGTCAATTTTGTACAGAGATTCCAGGTAGTGATCGTTCGAAGAAGCTTTGGAAAATGAAACAATCGACAGAATTCTCGTTAAAATCGGAGGAAATACTCACGTTCTATTAGCAGCATGCACATAACGCGTGTACAGACGTTGAAAATAGCGAAGCGGTTTCCATGCGTCAGTGTCTAGCTCCCTGGTAAGCTCTCTCTGGTCCCGTTGTCAAGCGTTGTTCTGGTTCCTTAACCAAGCCCGGAGACCGACGCGTCGCTACGACGTCCGACGACGAGGAAGGAGACCGACTACGACGACGATGGTGACGATGGTGACGATGGTTTTGTCGTGGAACTGGGCTTTGTCTGTCCGCTCCGGCGGAAGACCAGCGGCATTGTTCTCATTGTTTCGAGACACGAGCGGCAGAGAGAAGGACGCGAAGGGGTGTGAGAGGGCTCGCTGGTACACACTGTACACGAGCAAAGATGCCCGCGTGATATATGCCTATCCCGCGTTTAGTACTTCATCGTGCCCTTCTCGCACCGTGAGCACCGTCCTCCTTGCTAATTGTTTGCCAATCAGTCCAGCGAGTCTAGCTCGTGGGAAGAGAGCTCGCTGGCTTTTCTTCGCCATATTGGGCAGCTCGTTTTCTGCTCCGGAATCGACTATGCCATTCTCGAGCCTAGAGAAGGAGAGAGAGAGAGAGAGAGAGAGAGAGAGAGAGAGAGAGAGAGGAAGTTCTCTTCAAAGAGAAGAACCCATTGCATTATAACCGTGAGCTTCGTGGCTGCTCGAGATTTCCTCTGGAAATACGCGAACTCTCTATCCTAGTGGTGTACCGTCTTCCCCATTGGTCACGGTCCTGCGATTTAGATCCAGTCGAACGGTGCACGGTCTATATCTTGATCTGTGAAATTACGTTTCCCCTTTGTCCGGCTTTTTCCGCGTTTTTCTCCTCTATCCCTGCGTTCTTGGATCCTCAGCTTTTATTCGATGGGTAATAGGGTTGCCCGGAGTAGTACTTCCTAGCGGCATTCAATTCGTGGGAAGAGTTTTTCTCTTTTTCCATCTGTTTTTCTCCGCCGTTTCTTCCTCTCTTTCTCTCTCCCCTTGTCTTCGCCGATGGAATTTTCTTTTTTCGTCTCTGACAGGATCTTTGTCGGATGGAATTCCTGGACAGCAAAAGAGACCAGCGAGCAGACACCTCGTGAATCCAGCATTCACGTGTCGATTCATTTTTACACCGAGCTATGTATTCTCTTTCTGTTGAGACTGCGCGACCTTGACCAATAGCTTCCGACCGGAGACCCGTACGAGTCCCTCTTTCACTCGTCACAACCAGAAACGAGGCAATTCTCTTCCTTGATTAGACAGTGAATAGCGAGGATGACGAAGCTCGCGTGGTTCTAGAAACAGAAAATTCATCGTTCAGACATTCTTTATAGTATCTCGTCATGCTGGTCGATTGGATTTTCGAGGGCCCATTAAATTCCACCGAGTACATCGGGCTCAGGAATTTCGTGTTCCGTTCGTGATCTCGTTATTCGTGAACTTCCCGCAAAAGAAAGGAGAAGAAGCAAGAATAAAAAAAAAGAAAAAGAATAAAGAGAAAGAAAAACTGGGGAGAATTCTAGAGTCCGGCCGAAGGTCGTCATCTTTTGAATTGTGGTTCCATCGACGATGATGGAACACGAGATAGAAAACAGACAGACCCTCCCCCGATATACTACGACCGCAAAATTTTACCTGGTGCGAAGGCGCCATTAGTTTCGGTGTTCGTGGTTAAGTACTTTTGTGTTTAAGTACCTGACCGACCTTCTCCTGTGTTATACGGGAGCACAGAGAGAAACCCCCGGGGATTGTCCTTTTTCAAGGGATAATACCGCGTGGGCTGTTAATGCCAAGATGGCTGTGTGATACGCGACTCCATTACGTACGCTCTCTGCGTTTCTCTAGCCTCGTGTCCCTGGGACCCTGCTAATTGTTGTCCTGTCCGTTCATTTAACGTGGGAACATTTGCAAGATGCGCGGTTACAGATACGAACGATCCGTCGAAAATCGGCGCCCCGGACGCGCCACGCCTGGAGATCGCTAAATTCTCCGAAACAAACAAATCTTTAACGCTTCTGTTCTCCTCCTTTCTTCTTCGCGTTTTATCTTTTCGGATATCGTGCTTTTCTTTGGAATAGTTTACTCGTAAAGAGTACACGCAAAGGATAATAAAATTCTATCGGATACTAAAACCAAACATTTAAAAATTATTTATACGGTAATTAACAGTCATCGAAATGTAACATCAATTTAGGTTCGTGTAGACTCGAAGAGAATCGATCGCAGGATAAGAATTCATTCCACTTTAGTCAATGGTACTTATTGTAGATCTGAGTACGATACGATTTATTTTTAATAAAAATGGAAGTAACGAATTCCCCGCGTGTCCAAGATACTGATAAGCTCGAGTTAACTCGCCTACCCGGTTGACTATGCCGAGGCAACTTGTTCTTGTATAACATTCCTTACAAATCTCCTAACAACTGTTCTTCAATTTAATTTCGTTACCTCTAATCCTTCTTTATAACCTCACTCGTCTTCGTTTTGTAGATATATATACACAGATATATCTTTCTCGAATCTCTAATAAATTCAACAATAATAGTCTCTATTTAAAAAAGAAGTCTTATGCATGGAAAAAGGAAGCAATACGCAGAGAGTTTCTGTTTCTGTCGTTTTTTAAATACAATTTCGTGCTTACGACGAGGTTTTTGGCGAGCCAGGAGTTATTTTTGCCGAGGCGGGACTCGCCGCGTTTCGTACGATTCGCGCACAGCTCGACAAATCCTCTGCCGCTCATTACGGGCAGCAATTCGACGAGCATGCGTCACCGAGAATACCCAGCCGGCAGAATTTATTTCCTTCCCGCGCTCGCGTTGGACGATCGTCCATCCTTCGCGGCAAACAGAGAAAACCAGAGAGAATTCTCTCTCTTTTCGTCATTTCGCATAATCGGTCGAGCTGGATTTCAGGAATCTCGTTTACCCGACGATGTTACGCAAGTCTTACGTGCCTCGTCGCGATCCTTCCGTCTTGGTGACTGATCGTTCATCTAGCTGAAACGACCTGGCTATTACTTTTGAACGAGTTTCTCGATCTCTCGAGCGACGCTCCTACCCGGCCGTGTGTCGTCGTTGCTCTTTGACGTGTTCCCCTTTTGACGGGCGGCAGTCGGGCGTTAGAACGCGAAGGGGATGACACGATTTGAAAGAAGAAATAAAGAGAAGGAGGAACATAGGGAAGTAAGAGAAAAGGAAAAGAAAACGACGCGTCTCGTCTTGAGGAAGTTGTACGTTGCCTCTTATGATCGCCAGTATGCGAAATAACGCGCGTGCAGGATTCGTATCTGGAACGTGTTCGTAGAAACAACGTCGAGCTCTTCGTTGACGTATTAATGGGGTTTTGTAAATCGTTGTTAGGGCCTTTTTCCTAGAGGGATGACAGGACGAATGGTAATCTATCTCGAAAAGAATTCCCTTGATTTCCTTTAAAGCCTCCCTTTTTCTCTTCGACTCGCGTTGGAATTTCGGGGATGAACGAATTCCAGGCGTCCCGCGTTTAAGTCGGTCCACTACTCGTTTTTAGTTAACACCTGAGACCTTCTCGAAGGAACGATCCTTGGTGCACGAGAAAGGCAAAAAAAAAAGGGTCTCCCTGCGGCTCGAGGTTGCCTCGAATGACGTGGCAGTTCCTGAGGGACAAATGAGCCAGAATAAATACCCGGGGTGGGCCCCGTGAATATCGGAGAATGTCCAGAGTTAACCACCCTGAAAACGGAAGCTGAAATGTTTGCGATGGCCAATGGAAAACACGGTGACGCGCTTCTCCAACGGGACAAAACACGATCATCCCGGTGACTTCTTTGTAAATAGCCATTCGCTATCTCCGCAAACAGATCGTTCGCGTTTTCAGCTCGACAGCTTCTCTTCAGATCCGTCCGAAGATTACGTCCCCCTCGGAACGAGCCTCTTCGAATGATTCGCGACAATTGCGGGGGAGACCAGATCACGCGTGGCAAATTCTTCCACGAGAATGTTTCGCGAGGAGAAGCTGTAGGAGTGGCTTTAAACCGCTCGCCGATGGTGACCGATAGACGCGCGTGACGAGTGCAACCAAAGCGATTCAAAGTTGCTGTTTTAAATACACCGGAATTATCAGGCTGATCGAAATGGTCAGATTGTATTTTTTATGGGAATTTTATAGGCTTACGTGTTCGTACAATGTATTTGGAGAACGGCTTGATTTCTTCGTTTCAGTTTCTTTGGTATCTACGTACATACAGTGCTAATATGGTTAAATACCATAGTAAAGTGTGTATATAGTTTCGTTATCGCCCTCCGTTTCAATATGCGTGTCCTTATACGTTAAGAGCCATTTCTAAACAGCGAGATCAAGCGACGTGCTTGGACTTGCGTTACGGTTACCTTTGAGACAATCGACGTGCGTGTCATTTCATCGCGAATGGTTACATCTCTCGTAATCTTCAACATTGAAGATACTAAAGCGCCTTCTTTTTCAGTATTCCTCTCTCGGTATCGTAAAAGTAAACGTCAGAAACTATTCTGCTATTATCTTGAACAAACCAGGTCAAAAACACACTCGTTCTTCTTTAAGGGTAAACGCGCGTGAATAATAGCGCTGGTAACAATTTCTATCGGTTGCTTCGTCCGCTATTAAAATCTTCCGAATCGCAAGATGACTCAATGTTGGACAACATCTATCACCAATGTCCCTCGCTAGTTACGAGAGAAATCGTTAGGAGAAGAAGGGTCTACCTCGGTTTTCACCAGCCAACCAGACTTCGAAAGGGTTCCCCGAAGTAGCAGAGGCTCCTCCAAGAAAGAAAAGAAAAGAGAAGAAGCAGAAGAAGAAGAAGGAGAAGAAGAAGAAGAAGAAGAACAAGTTGAAAGTCTGGCCCGATGACGCGGCAGTTTTCGATGGACAAATGAGCCAAAATAAATACCGAGGAGAATCATAAATATCGAGAAGGGAGAGAGGGCTGACCAGGATCGGGGTGAAAGGGACAGCGTCGAAGAAGATGGTGCCAGGCTTCTTCTATGTTCCTCTCTTTTTTTCTCTCCCTCTGTTTCTCCATGCCCTCGACGAATAATTAATTTATTGACCAGAGCCACGCTGTGCTTGGCCTACGATTTTCAAGCCCGCACCTCCTTGGCGCGCGCAACTGAACATTATAAAACTCGTTCCGCGGCACCCCTCCCCCCTCCGCCCCTTCGCCAGGCTACGAGTTCATTTACATTTAATTGGGAAATCAATCTAGCGCGAGGCATCGTTACACGGAATATTTATAAGGGAGGTGGCGGCGCGGGTAATACGGGTTTCAATTTCGCGCGCTCGCCTCGTTCTTCTTCGGCCGATCTTTCCGCGCGACTTCTTTAATCTCGCGGGAACACGTTCGCGCCCTTTTGCCGTTTTCTGATTAATAATTCAACGTACGATGAAAAATTACCATGGTACACCAGAGACAGCTACGGTATACGATGCGGAGGCGCACACGGCTTTCCTTGTCCCTCTTACAACGCATGTGTGTACGGTGGGGTCCTCTTCGTCGTCGTCGTCGTCATCGTCGTTCGTCGATCGTCGATCGTCGACGATGCAACGCATGCATATTAGTCGATCATGTAAAGCGTCGCACACTCTCTCTCTCTCTCTCTCTCTCTCTCTCTCTCTCTTTCTCTCCCTGTACAACCCATTATATTCGTGTGTACCGGCGTGCTTCAAAGTAGCCTCGCCATTATTACTCGACTGATACGCGCGTATTATACGCAACGTTGTCACCGGCGGCGGTTGTGTGTTTCGCGTTTCTAAATGGAAAACAATCGTAATTCAGCGGCGCGTTCACGCCTCGTTAACGGTGACTTACCGTAGTAGGCCCGCGTGGCACGCGAAAAACCTCTCTATACCCGTTCCAGGTGAGCACCAACGTAAATAAATCGTATTGTTGCGAACTAGCGCGCGCGCGCGCTGCTGTAAGAGAAGGGAATCCGTGGCTCGGCCGTATGCCACCGTCTGAGAATCTGGGACAATGTCGACCGTAATTCTAGCGGCAGCTCCGACGCCGGGAATGCACTCTCGTGTGCCTTCGAGGCCTGTCCGCGCGATCCTCGCCCAACCGTATATTTATTAATCGATCGATCGATCGACAGATCGACGGCTACCGCTTGCCGGACACGGGTTATGGACAGGATCAAGTGGGTCACGTCCGTCGTGTGGGACGCCGGCTATGGGACTCCTCGACCACGTGACACCGACTCGCGGATCGCAGATAATCCGCGCTTGACAGCTGTGTACGCTCGTTGATGCCAGCCTGTAATAACAGTGATAGTAATGTGGCTATCTTTATTATATCATATGCGGATGCGACGTGAGTTGACAGCGATCGACCGTTGCTAAAAGTTCCTGTTTTTTGAAGTTTAATTTTGAGATCGAGGTGTTTTGGATGAGACGTGTTTTTGCAGTTTTGTCGTGATATCGGAGAGGAATTTTAGGTACGCTTAATTATGATTGACATAGGTAAATGCATTTCGTTTGTGGCAATATATAGGTTTAACGATCAGGAACAAAGGATACGAAGAAAAATCGTGCGATGACCCGGTGATCTTATGTCGGTTATATGCTATTAGAAGAGAAAAATAGAAAAATATACAATTACTTTTGTCAAACGTATAAATTGCTTACGCGTATAAATTGATATCGAATCGTCGAGGAGAGCTTCGTCAACTAAGGTGCACCGGAGTCGTCGGTCGATTGTCACGTGGGAGTAAATTGAAATTAATAGCTACATAGATTCTGCTAGACGCTTGCTAGAAGGTGCGTGATCGTGGAAGATGCTGGCAGGTGGTGGACGGGTAGGTAAGAAAATTTACACCTTCCCGTCGACTTTTGTTTTAGCAGAAAATTCAATTTGCCTTGGCGTCGCATCGAAGAAACGTTCGAAACGCTCGAAACGCACGGGGAGAGAGGCAAACCTGTTTACAGAAGTTGGTACCACCCGCAGATCGAAACTGCCGTTCGTGATTTAAAGCCAATAACGAAGCGTGAACCGCGAACAAATTGAACTGCAGGCGTCTCTGTGGAATTTTTTCGGCTTTCGTAGCTGCTCGCTGCTCGTAGAGAGAGGCGAGGATCGTCGTGCCCGTGGACGAGGTTGAACGAACCTGAATCACGGAATCCTCGTGTCGTGTCTTTGTTAACGATCAATCTGACTCGTCGAACGGGAACGAGTGCTGGAAAAAAGCAAGATAAATGAATCGTTTCGAAATAAGAATCGAAGAAAGCAGAAATGAAAGGAAAAACGATGATCCGGCGATTGGACACGGTTGCACGTAACCGAGCAACACAAGTTGACTCTGTTTCGCAGAGAAAGGGAATCCTTTAATCGAAGTACAAGAACGATCTGCCTCGCCCTTTCTGCTTCTTATTTCTCCACGTGGTTATTTTAAGCTCTTTACCGCAGGAAGTTTATAGCGTGGCGCACGGTTTTGGGCACGAAGAGGCGGTTCCACTTCTCCCTTTGAAAAGACACGAACGGAGCGAGCGTTCTTCAAATAGAAGACACGTCGTTCGCGAGAATCGTAATCGCGTCCCATTCGAACTTTTCTATTTTCGACCATTCACTGTTCGTTGGCTTCCACGATTTTCCAACTTTTGCCACCGTCAAATTTCTAAACGTAGTAGAATTCTATTTATCCGAACTCGTCGGCCCAACAAACAGTTCACACAAGTGGGATTCGCGTAATAGGAATTCATCGGTCTCTGTCCACCTTACACTCACGCTACGCAATAAGCTCTAAGATAGCCAACGATACCTAATACCTTCTTTTACGAATCCCCAAGAAACAGAGGTTGTGCGAAATTCCCAAGAACTGTTCTTTTAATCAAAAAGTAAACAGGATTCCTGAAACACGAAGGGGCACCTGTGCAGCCTGAAATCGTAGCCATAGTCATTGTCCCGTCTCAATGTCGGCCACAATATCGTTCCAGCATCCCAGTTTCGTTCTATCTCGTCACGGTTCGTCAAGATCCTTGTAAACCTCGGCATACTTCCACTTCAAGCTACCCATAGACTTGTTCCACGGTGCACCAAGGGAAAAGAAGAGACCGGTCAGTTTCGAGAAATCGTAAAGCACAGTTTTTACGACGGCAGCCAGATGAAAAGCAGCAAGGTGGTGGCAATGGGTGGTGGTCGTCGTTGGAATCGGGTCTGGACGAGACCCGATGGACCGTTTCATCGGAACCACACGAAGAGAGGGTGGCAGTTGGAAGGGAGATTTGCGCGAGAGTTTGGCATTTTGCCTTCTTTAAATCGTCGGCCGACCGTCGATACCTTTCGTGGACACAAAACAAGCCCATGCTGGCCGCTTTTTCATTCCTCCAGCGGACAAAAAACCGGAGCGGTCTTGCCGGTGGAAATGCTACTCGCCAAGTGCACACAAATACACCTAAACACAGTGCAGATTGTGTAAGGAAGAGAAAGAGAGGGTAAAAGTGAGTGAGAGAGAGGGAGAGAAGGGGTTGGCTGTACTGGCCGTTTTCTCCTTCTTTTTCCCGGCGTTTTGCAATGGAAACGTTCTCGACGGGGCTCGGTTATTACAGCGCGAACTCCCGACAGCCCGTTTCGACTACGCGCCGCTTGCGCACAGAAGCGGTTCGTGCTCGCGCGCGGTTTAAGGGGCTGTCGCGACCTCAGGAATTTCGAGGAGATAGCGCAGCTGTCGGGGAGCATGATCGATCACTCTCTGTCCACGAGGAAAGGGCTTCGGGAAAGCTGCTCGTGTACCTATACATACAAGGTGTTCCCATACGAAGATCCATGTAAAATTACATTTTATCAAACATTCCGATTGTCACGATGTTCGACGTATCTTCATTGTTCACGAAACTTCCCCGTCCCTTACCATCTATTCTTAGAAGGTTGATATCTTTGATCATAGGACGTTGTTTCCTTCCCAATTATCTTAGTCACTGACTATGGACGAATGAGACAAGAAAGATCAAGAGAAATGCACTCGTCATCCTTTTCCCGTGCGCTTCATTTTTCAAAACGTAGAAGCATAATTTGCCGGGAGAGAAACGTTGTACGAAGTTTTGTTACTTCATTACAAACGCTTCATTCCAACCGTGTAACAACTTCACAAGGAAATATCTTACAAGGAAATAGCTGTGTCAAAATAAAAGCTTCCTGCAAAACTTCCCTCCTAATCCCATTCATAAGTTACGCTCCTACGTCCGATCCAAAAAGTAGAAAACACCTTGTATATTCGAACGAGAGTCGGCTTCAACGTGGAAGCGGCATTCTACCGTGATTAGACAAGGTCGGAAGATCTGGAAGGGGTTGAAAAGTAAATGGAAACCACGCGTTCCTCTTATCTTTGGGATGAAGATTAAGTCATTAGAAAGGTGAGCTAATGAGACGAGAGTCTTCCATGCGCTAGGATGGACCCGGTATGAGTTGCTCGATGAATTTGATGAATTTTATCGCTGGAGCTGTGGCTGTGTGTTTTACATACACGGTGATGCATGATATAGGCTGAACGCTACACACAGGACAAATTGAGAGAGAGAGAGAGAGAGAGAGAGAGAGAGAGAGAGAGAGAGGGAGAGGAAGAGAGCATCTCGTCGCTTCGACAAGCGATTAGGTAAAAATAGTGTTTGTCGTTTGTTTATTGGGTTCACCAGGGAGAGAAGTGAACGGATGCAACGAGCTGCACACCGCTGAAAGAGACCGTCGACCGCATTGGCATTTGCATCATTCACCTTGAGAAGTGAATATAGTACGGCAGAGAGCCTTGTGTGTCGCGTACCGCGGATTACGTTTGAAGGAATTTATTGTGCGGTTGGAAACGCAGCCGCGTCCACGTTACTCGTCGTTTGGCTTGTTTTCTCTCCACGCTTATGGAATATACGTCGAATTTAACGGGTAATTCAAGATCAACAGCTTTTACAAACGGACTCGTCGGAATGGACCCTAGATCCTCGTGTCGATGACCGCGAACATCACAGAAATTTTCTCCCGCGGTTCTCATTTTTGTCTTGCGGCTTTTTTCGTAAGATCCTCGTGTACGCGGAAGGAATTGCTTAGGCACAGAGTTTTGCCTGTTCATCCTCCGATTTATATATCTTTCTCAGGTAAATTATTGCTCTGTCTAGTCATTGATCGATCGATCTATAAATTAATCCGACTAAACATATGTTTCCTATTCTTCTTCAGAATTCTATTAGTAATATATATTCGTATCGATGTTCTTTTATTTTGACTGTACTTGAGGATTGCGCATGTTCTCTAATTATTTATTACAATGGGTAAAATGTAGAATGCATATACTCTTTATATCAGTGCCTTTATGTCTGGACATTTCCTCATAAGCGTAGATTTACATATGGTGGCAGAGTGATTTATTGGTCTACCGATAATGGTATACATATAATGTTTCGAAAAGTCTAATGTAGCGAAGTAGTAGAATATAACACATCACGCAATACTGGGTGTTTCTCAACCTGTGAAAGGTATCCGACTCAGAAATCGTATTCAGGATACGCGAACAATGAAAAACCGCGTACTGCACTTTGTCTTCGGGGTCATAGTCTTTCTACGAGCAATTCGTTCCACGAATAGAAATAGCATACTCCCTACTCGCCGACTCGTTTATTCCTTTAACACCATGCTATTGCGTTTTTATCCATCCTAACATCTCGTTCGTTGATTTCGTTCAGAACGCTGTAACAAAAATCACCGTGAGTCGGTACGCGATAAACTCATCCTCCCTATGTAAACATTCAAAGTTCACGACGACATAATTCTTATTCATCCTGACAAACATTAAACAATTTCACCAAAAGAATCTCTGAATCGATTACGATCGATTGTTCATAATATCTCAGCCGAATGTCTTCGTAATAATTTCAAATCGACCATCACGATAAACCCATATTGTAATTTATTACCTACTACCTAACCACCCTCGCGCAAAAATTCATGCATATTTAATCGTATCTCCAAATGATCAAACGATCTTATCAAAACATCTCCCGCACCAATTACGATCATTCGTTCGCAATACACGTTAAAATATCTCAGGTTGCACGTGATTATTAAAAAGAAAAAAAAAGAAGGACAAACAGCATGCTTGCCTAAAGATTCCAGATTCACGGCGAGCCGAGTCTCTTCGATCCCGTCAGGGCAGAAATAATTTCGATCGTGGTAGCCCGCGTCAAAAGGCCGCGTTGCTTTGCGGCGATTTATTTTCCAAGGAATCCGTGCTCGTTTGCTCTCTTTGTAAGTCGAGATAAAGGCCGCGACGTTTGATACCGCCCGAGTAATTTCGTCGCCCCGGATGAAAAAAAGAAAAAGGAAAAAAAAAGAAAACGAACTTTCTCACACTATGAGCCCAGCATGCACGCACGTTCGTAGCGCGAGATTATTGTTACCCGGGAAATAACAGCGTTTCGCGTATCCGCATGGTGGTTGGTGGTTGGCCGTCGCCATCGGTGGGTGCGCGAGGGTGCAAAAAAAAAAAAAAGGGCCGTGCACGCGGCGCTGTCCACTTTGTTTGTACGGATCGCAGATACCGAGACGCCGCGTGGAATTATGTAAGCGGCCGGTAACGCAATCGGGACGATCTTCCAATTAAAATATTCTGCCTGGTGGCTTTAAACTCCTTTTCTGGAAAGGGTCGCGACGCGACGGTGAAAACACTCGCGCACGGCATTACCGCAGCCGTGTTTCGCTTCCACGCAACAGCAGATTCTTTTTGTTGCCACTGGAGAGAGAAGTGGAGAATATAGAAAGAGTAACGTAACAGGGGAAGGAGAGAAGTTTCGTAGCGGTGTAACGAAAAAAAGAATCGCGCGTTGCCTCGCGGTCTCTAACTACCGAACAAGTTTTCCCTCGCAGCATGCTGCCGTCTTTCTCTGCGTTTCTCGTCTTTTTCCTCTAACCTAGGGGGGTTGTTGCTGTGCAACGTGTTTCAAGATCAGAGGAGAAGGCGAAAAGAGGAAAAAGAAGGACATAGAACGGTGTAGAAGGGGAGAGGGAAGAAACTAGATAAGAGAAGGGGGAGAAAATAGTGGAAGGGGTGAAAATACAGGCGGGTAGAAAGAAATTTCCCTAACTGGCGGCCGGATTATCCGAGCAGTCGTTTAAAGTTTAAGTCATTAGTCACGTAACTACTTGCTTAATAACTGTGAAATTGCGCGCACGTTGATTTTCTCCCTTCCTCTCTTCTCTTTCCCATATTTCCCCCTTTTTTCCCTTTTTTTCCCCATTTATTTTTTTTTTTTTTTTTTTTTTTTTTTTTGTAGGTTTCCCCGTTTCTTTCTCTGTTGTGGCGCTCGTTTTTTGGTCCCATTGAAAATTGCACGGTATCAGAGCGGGGCCGGGCAAAAAGCGACAAAAGCTACGCGCGATACTAGTAAAATTATATTCAGTGTCGCGGGGCGAGCGAGCAATCGGCCGAGTGGCATCAATCCGGTTAAACGGCCCTCGATACGTGCGTTCTACCGGAGCTGTTTTTACACGCCGCTCGCGGAAAACTAAATCGCCCCGAATGAAACTATTCCGACACGCGCGCGATTCCGCGGCTGCGCCAAATTTCTCGAATTACATTTCGATCACTCGCGTTTAATTTCCACGGTTGAAGAACGCACAGACCTGGCGTGTATGATGTGATGGTTCAAAGAATCTCGCATTCTTCTTTCTTGGTCTTTGTCTGGCATTAGAGCTTCAATTTCTTCCCTTTGGAAATACGTTTCGATCTGGCATTGTTATCAATCGTCCCATCGATCAAACAATTGTCAAAAACGAGCGAGTAATTATCACAGTGGTGTATCGTTATTCTTCTAAGTGTGAACGCACGATGGTAATGAATATTCAATGGAACTAAAAATAGATTTGACCCGATCTATTGGATATAACGTATGCGTCGGTAGATCTAAACGGTGAAAGATTCACCGACGATACCTAGTTAGGTTCCCGTACTTAGGACCTATAAAGTGGCACGCAATTACTGCATACACAGTGTTCTTACGCTTGATTGATCGTACACATCTACCGGAATACACGTTGGCTTTGACGTTCCACACTGTGGCTGTCAGATGAATAACAAAATACCATCTATACAAATATGTTTAATTTCATCGGTTAATTTTTATCGGCCAAGGCGTGATATCACCGCGAGTATATATTTCTCTATGCAATCCAATGGACGGCCAAAACGCTGACGAAACAAAATGACGAAACTCGTCCCGCGTAATCCAAGGCGCGTAACGAAACCGATTCTTCCTGCTATTATCCATTCCAGCAATTAGGAATCAGCGTGAAACAGCATTTATCGGCCGTCAAAAATGCCTTTCACGCCAGTTAGGCCCGATAGCTTATCTTCCGCATCGACCAGACGCGAGTTAATCGTTGTAATTCGTGTTCCCTGGTGAATTCGCGGTCCAACTCTCCCCACAACGGCAATTGGCAGCGGAATGTTCGAGGAATCAGATGCACCGAGCCGATAAGAGGGAAAGAACGGCCGCGATAATCGGTCTATATTCTATAATATTCTGTATGGTGGTCGGTGCACCAGGAAATTGTCCGGGAACATGCACCGTTAAGGAATAAATATTAAACAGCATGACGAAAGCTCGCAGCCTCGCCGAGACAAAGCGGTATAATGAAGCGGCGGAAAACGCTAGGGACTCGCTAAAACGATGACAGGGCACGGGCAGAGGGGGGGGGAGGAGGAGGAGGAGGAGGAGGAGGAGGAGGAGGTAGAAAGACAGTGATCAATCGCGATGAAACAATAAGTAGCGGCGAATCGTAATGCGATTTCTTTCTCGTTTGTCTTCATCGTCGCTCTTTTTTCTTCTCTTTCCTCCTTTTTCCCCATTTTTTCTTTCTTCTTTTGGTCAACCACAGGAGTGGCCTAGCATGACGTCACTTTTTTGCAGGCTGCTCATAATAGCACAGCTTACCAGCTATTACCGCGGCTGGCACGCCCCTCTCATCGTTCACCACCACGCTAATACATTTCTCTCTTCTCTCCCTCTCCATCCCTCCGGTCTTTTGCTCTCTTTCACCTCTTTAGCCCCGGCTAACACACGCGCCTTATACCCACACCTCGCCGGTGACACGACCTCGCGCACGATTATAGCTTTTCCCGCGGATTACACGAGCGTCGCAGACGCTTTCCCCGCAACGTCGTACGCTTAATGGCCCGATAAATACGTATCTCCCTGCAGCGTGCACGCAGACAAAACACGGACACGCGGTTTATGGATTTTTCAACGGGCAACACGAAAGGGACCAAGCAGGTTTAACGAAGAGAAAGAGGCAGAAGGTTTGGCTGATGGGTTAGAAGAGAAAGGGAACGAGGAAAGATTACGATATAAATGAAAGATGCGAGGGTAAACGATCGCGCGAAAATACGCTAGCGTGCAGTAATATTCGGCTGCGGTACGTTCTCTTGTCCCGTATTTTTAATTTAACGATCAAATTTTCTGAAAATGTTCGGGTTCTGGTATTGGAACGTGTGGTAACGAGTAACGAGGAGAAAGGAAACGATTGCGTTGAAAATATCGCAGCACGTAACGATATTGGGCTATAATAAAGTATCATAAACGTCAAGCATTCCCAATTTAAATTGGGAATTTTTTCATGACTTATCGATTCTATTCTTAATAAGAGAATTTTTTAATCGTTCCATTCCGTGTTTTGACAGCTCCTCCACTTTTGTATCGGAATAAACGATTAACCTCGCTGGAATTGATACGTCTGCTTTCTCAGTGACTCACATGTTATACACATGTTGCCCGTTGAAAAGGACCTTCCTATTCCCATTTGCACGTCTAACGCTTTAATTAATTATACGAGGTGTGTAAATGGTTACGCGCGTGTTTTTCTATGTTAACAGATATTGTCTCGGTTTATGCGCAAAGAGAATTTTTAACTTCATTGGGGCCATGGCGAAAGAGTTGACACGCACCGAGAATACCGCATGACAGTGCATTTATGCAAAACGGATGACAATAAGCTTCTGAATCCAAGATTCAAACATCTTAATTCGCACATCGAAACGTTTCCTTCTCACAGAAATCCACCTGAGAATCAGAATTAAATCCTTAATACGAAGTGTCCATAACGATGGCAGAAACGTTCAATTTTATACAGGACCGTAATATTGGTGATTTATTTAATTTGGCTATTACTATTATCATCGAATAAACGCTGTAATATTTTATTTTATGGCGCACGTATAAACTGTCTCGCCGACATTGTTCCCACAAATCAATTCCTCGTGTATTTGAAAAAGTTTGAGCGTTAAGAGGTTAAGCCATGTCTCTTAACCGTGTAAATCCATGTAGTATCCGATCAATCTCTTCAACGTCACTCGACGTTCATTCTCGTCGGCGTACCTCGTATCACTATGCTTCCATCGTGATAATCATTACGGTAGTATATAGACTCTAACATTCTCCGATACATTACCACTCCACGTATAAAATTTTCTGAAATTCCAAGAAACCTCTAAAAACCTTGTTATGCGGCTCGTAAAAGTTTCTTTTTTCTTTTCCTCTTTTTTCTCTCCTTTTTTTTTTTTGTGGAAGATCACGGGGACAGGACCACGCCTGGGTATCCTTTTAATTTACGTCGGATCCCCAGACGCGAGATCTCGCCCACGTGAGCTTTCTAAAACGTTGTAACCGAAGAGGGGCTAGAAATTAGCCGGTTTCTTCGAGGACCGTGGCGCGTTTCTCGGCTCTGTGTTCGCTGAAGAAAATCACGAGGAGAGGCCGAGCCGAGGAATTAATATTTATAGAGCACCTCGTCACGGCGATTCTGCGTCGCGTTCCTCGGGTCGTTCGCTCGCTCGCTCTTCAGCCGCTGTGCGCGTCGTGTCCCCCTTTCTTTCGAAAAACCTCGCGACAATATGTGCCACGCTATGAGAATATAAATCCTCTGTACGCTTCTTTACACACCGCGCGCGGCCAGGGGAAAAAGAAAACGCGGCCTGTGGCGGATCCATTAAAACTGAATGTGCGAAAAATCGATCAGCCTCTGTGCACGTCGACGCACGTGTCGTGCATGTATGGGTTCTAGTTGGTGTGCGTCCGCGTGCACGTAGATTGCGCAGCAGGGTAAAGAAGCATAAGCGCGCCGCCGTCGCGCGATGCGCCGTGAATCTTTAGGGGGTTTAACCCTTCAGCGGAGCCGGATATTTTTACGCTTCGTGGAAAAGCGACCAGTAGTCGACGAAGTAATTTTATTTCGAACGTTATCGTTGCGTGAAGAAATTCCTCCGTCGAAGAAATTCTGTGTCACGTATAGCATCGTTACGACGACGTGCATCGAAGAACCGGGCTACGATCTGGAAACACGTTTCCAACGAGCCTGTATTTATAGATTGATGATTGCGCTTTATGTCGGGCTCGTGACGGATCGATGACGTTTGGTATTTCGGAGATTTCGATGCCTAGAAACGGGGTAAATAGGCGTGCTGATCGTAAGTATCAAGATACCTGGCGATATCTCATAGAAATTGGGTACGTTTCGTTTATCTTATCTTGAATCTGTTATCTCGTTCGTTATTACGTAAAATACCAAGTCGAGTAAAATGAAATTCAGAAATTGCCAGAAGTGGATCGCTTCTAAAGAACTTATTTATGGCGCTGTAATTCGTGATTGATCCGGTATGGATACAATTCGGAAATCGATTGGAATTTTTTGATCTATATATATATATATTTTGATATATATATATACACACACACACACACACACACGAAGTAGACTTTTAAATTCTTTTTCCAAAGAATGTACAGGATGCTTGAATTGATTGGAAGATTCTCTTAGCGTGGTTGCACGGTGCATCGCCGCGGTATTCCATTATACAGGTCGTTGACAAATGAAACGACCGGGAACGCGAAGGCGGGAAGATTTTCTTACGCGGCTATGCGTAAATACGCAAGTGGCGGCGTTAAACGTGAAGGGAGAAGGAAAAAGGAGAGAATGGACAGGTTGTAAATGATTTAAGAATGGAGGAAGAGATATAGGAAAGGAAATGAAAGGGTTGGATTTTACTCGCTGTTAAATGGAGAAGAAAATGAAGAGGAATTAAGTATTTGGTTTCATGGAAAAGAAGAAGAGGAAAGAAAAGGGTATTGAAAAAGGGTGGAATAAAGGAAAAATGGAGCGCAGCTATGGAAAAAAGAAAAATCTAGGGAAAAGAGACGTCCGAGATAGAGGGAGAGAAAAAAGAAAGAAGAGAAACGATCGATATTGACTGAAAATAGTAAGAAAAATAATAGGGATGGGAAAGTTTTTATTTTCCGCGCGTTAAAGGGTTATGAATAAATTTTATGTGGTATAACTTTATATATGGGAAGGAAAACTTTCTAAAAATTGTTTTGCAAAATAATATGAATATTACGATAGCGACGTTTGTGTTCAAAAGTAACAACGATTATTTAAATAATGGATATCGCTGCATTCTCGACTCAATGGTAGACACGCAAATAAGAAAAATCATTGTAAAGAATTTGACCGAGAAGAAAAATTATTCAGCGCACATTCCTGAAAGGTGACCTGTAATCACCTTCTTAGCTGTTACGAAGGTAGGTGCGGTTCAATTCTACGACGACTAGGACAATAGAAATGAATTCCAATTGTCTTATACTACACCTAGATTTTCATAATTAAGGGACAGGAGAAGTTAAGCTTGGACTCTATAGCCGTAAATGGTAGAATTGAATGTAGATCGTAAATTCTACTCCCACGAAGTAAGTATGTAGAACCTCATTAATAATGAATCAGCATTTCAATTCTACCTGTATCGAATCTCAAGTGACACTCGAAATGAATCCCATCGTCGATAAGATTAAATTAGATCTATGATACTATCGTGTTCAATTAGAATGTAGATTCTAGCACGACTAAGGTTAGGTCAGCCTTGGATTCATTGCGTTGGACAAATCAGATTTAGGCTCTACTAAGGAGAAAACGTGTATTACCAAGATTAAATTGGATTTGTATCTTATCATTGGCAAGGTCAAAACGAATTTAGGCTCCAATAAATTTGGATTCTACTATGACCATGATTAAGATGGACTTGGGTTCTACTAAAAGGAGGTTAGAGACAGATTAAAATTAGATTCTACCATCGTGAAGATGACAGCGGAATTAGATCTACTGGAAGGATAAAAGTAAATTAACAAAGTCAAGTTGAATTCCAATTCTACCGCTACCATGATCAATCAAAACCTATATTCCATCACCAGTAGTACCAAATTTCTGCTCTACCATTACTTGGTCAAGGTCGATTTAAATTCTACTCTCGCTGTGACCAAATATCGTAGAACTCGGATCCTTTCAAGATCAAGTTTGCGAATAAATCTACCAGACTTGCGCAAGCTCTCTGCGAAAGTCTCTGCACGAAAACCCCTTCCCTGAACTTGCGAGGAAATTCCCCGGCAGCTCGCAACTTGCCGATGGCATAAACCCGAAACCGTGATATATAGTTGTCCGCGGCATGACGCGAAGATGACAACTCGGCCGTCTTTAATTAATGACCGTCTTAACTCGGCAAAGCCTGGACTCTATAAAGGGAAGGGGGGGTACGTCTCGAGGGGTTGCTTTCGTGGTCGCGTGACTCGAACCTCTATTTTGCGGCGGCTCTCTCCAGCTGACTTGTTCTACCTGTTCTCTCGTGTCACGTGACAGTCACCCCCTTCGCGGAATTCGAACGAAATTCAACAAACAACTTGACTTGCTCGCTGATTCTACAAACCGGCCTTCCTATGGATTATCCTCTTCATCTAATAACTGGGATTAATTTCGAGGTCCCGTATCAACTTGACATCGTACTTCTCTTACTTTCATTGCACTTGCCATCGCTTTCGTAAAAATAACTTTTCCCTCGCGCAATCGAAAACTCGAGTTAACCCTTGTATGGGTAACCAGTTGCAGATATTTGTGACAGCTTGCTCGCGTTCCCCCATAATTTTTAGCGGATCATACGTGTGTATACTTATACACGTCGCTGGGACAAAACCGAATATTTTTGTAGAAGTTGACTCAGTTAAATATGAAGTTATATTGTAGTTTCAAGTAATTTGTTTAAAGTAGTAGTAGTAAATTGTTTAAGACCCATCCTGGGTATGTTCTAGAAAGAGAAATTAAAAGTTTCAGCAATGTGTAAAACTGTCATAAAATTATAGCTTCGTACGTGGCATTCCGACTACCTGTGCAAGAGTTAAGGGAGATACGTCAACAGAGTATTAGTTACGAAAATTTGCCACTACAGTCAAATCGCAAGCAGCCTTCGAATCTAAGCTATTCGATACCAGAACCGGTGTCGATAAAACGCACGTCAAACCGCAAAGTGCTAAAGTCCCATTCGAGCTTGGCGAATATACAATCGAGCGGCAATTCGTACTTATTAGTATTCTTTGTCAGTCGGTTTAATCTGGGAAAAGAACCCAACTCGTTATACACGACAGGATTTCACAGGCGTGTACATCGTATCCGCCGGTTAAAACAGTTACGAGACGAGCCCTCGTAACACGGCACGCGGTTCCATTATAAATTCACGTTTAATCGGGTTTTCGGTATTAATACCCGGTCGATCGTTATTATTCCCGACGGTTGTAATTATCGCCGCGGTAATATTCGTTTGCACGTCGTGGAGTCATTACGCGCCGCCGTCCATGTGATTACATTCCCATCGTTCACGGCTTAATTAAAAGGGAGTGACAATACGACCGTGTGGCGTCTTAATATACCCCCACCGTGCCTCTCTCTCTCTCTCTCTCCCTCTCTCCCTCTATGCATTCTCTCTATGCGTTCCAACTTGCTGGAATATTGAAATCGAACAGCCGTGTTTTCGAGCATCCACCTATTCAACGTTGTATATATATGTGTGTATATATATATATATAATAACGCGAGTTTAAACGCCTCTTGAGAAAAGTCTGCCGAGGAACCCTTCATTTAAGATTGTTTATCGATGCTTAAGCCGTACCTCGAGGGATTCGCTGGTTTTTTCGGAACCAATACATGGTCGAAAGGGAGAGATGATCGAGCTCTTCGGGGCAATGGTGGAGGTCGGGGAGGCGATAAGAGCTATTGCTGAAATTTAGCAATATTCTGCTGGGCTCTCTCTCTCTCTCTCTCATCCTCTGCCTTTCTGCGATGGTGCACACGAAGCGTAGAAAGGGTTTACTGGGTAGTACACGAGGCGCATCTCTCTCCCGAACAGGTCTTTCGAAGCTCTGTGTTCCGATGGGCAACCGATATGGTCGCTATTAGTCTCCGGTGCTCAGAAGCACTATATACCTACGGCCCATCTCCGGTGTCCAAGTGAAACGGAGGATGAGGCGAGCTCGTAGTCCCGGAACCGGGGGTTGGAGGAGAGCGTGTAGGGCTTTTTGGGGCGTAGATAATAGTGAGAGAGTGGCCATTAAGGGGCGAATTGCGTAGCAGGAAGAAGGCCTCCGCGAAACTTCGCACCTGCCTTTCCACGCTTCGGATACATATTCATAAATGGACGCGTTCAAGAGAGAGAGAGAGAGAGAGAGAGAGAGAGAGAGAGAGAGAGAGAGAGAGAGAGGAGAGACCGTTTAAAAAGGCTGCGCTGCTACTCTTTTTTGCTTCCTTTCCTTCTTCCATCCCCTTCTACTCTCGATCTCCGCGTTTCTTCTTTCTTTCTTTTCGCCGAAATTCGCGGTACAGCGACAACGAGAACCGGCCAGAACACGATAAACTACCCGGTGCTTGGTTCCGGTTTTTGCGCCCGGAGATATTTGTTAGGTATGTTCTCTCGTTACGATACGGAGGCTGTAAATTCGTCGTTAATTCGCATGCTAATATTTTTTTCCTCCGTGAGTGGTATTCATGTTCTTCGCGAGACCACTCGTCTCTTATAATCTTTTTCTCTCTTTTGGTCGCGAGTGACCGAGAATAATGATATTATTGCGGAGCCGCTTACGGCTTACGGCAATTAAAACTTTGGTAATTGCCGTGGCGAATTACGTAATTACGTAATTACCACGTCGTACGCTGGTCAATTACACGGTGGAGTGGCAGCCACGCTTTTTATATCTTACTTCGATGTTTTCCCACTTTTCGCCGACCCCATTTCCGATTACCAAGAACGGTCAACCGATGGCTCTAATTAAGAATCACCTACCGGACGACTTTATACTTCCGCCAAAATGAGATCTCGCTGCTTCTGCGCGCTCCGTGTATCGTCTCATTCGATCGAGCGTCTACCTACCACCTTCGTTGTTACGCCTTTCAGCCCGTCTGTGCGTGATTCTTTTTGCTCGCTTCGTTGCTTGCATGCGTTTTACTCGATCTTTACGAAAGATCTTTCTTGTACGTATTTTTTGTCTCGTGATCCGAGCCAATGGTCACGAGCGATTTGCAGTAACAATAACTTTTACCGAAGAATACGAGTCAACGGTAAATCAATGAATCGAATAAATTAAATCGAAATAATATTTGATATCACTTTCTGTAGAGTCGGTAAACGATAAATCTTCAGATTCGATAATCCACTGGAAATTTTAGAAGTATTATACTATGATTAGTAGACTGCGGATATATTTATACGTCTACGTATTGGAAATTTAAAGACTACACGGAATACCAATAATGTACAAGGATACGTAAAATATTCTTCGGAATAGTAGTACCTGTTGCGATAAATAATGGCTGAAATACTAAATAAAATATACGATCGTTTTATTCAAATAATATCATCTCTCGTAAATAGGAATAACGACGTAGCCTACTGCCTGTTTTAAACCCATTTCGTGAAATTTATCATTCAATAAAACTTAATACTTTCTATATACGCTCCAAATACATAATATTAGATTCGATATTAATTAAACAACTTTCACATTAGACGACTTTAATTGCCCTATAATTTACAAGTTACGGAAAAACAGTTAGCAGACAGGACTCTCACCCTCTCTCTCTCTCTCTCTCTCTCTCTCTCTCTCCCCCCCCCCACCCTCTCTCTATGGTTGTTAACTATTCGTTCCGCTATCATGGCTCGTTCGAGAGCTTATTCTCGTAGTGTAGTTTGCGAGTCGTTTCCTCTGTCGTTTTGTTGCAATTTCCATCTAAATCCGGTGATAAACGTGAACGGCGCAGGCTTTCTGGTAGAGTCAGGGCCAAGACAACGCTATCGTTGTTATCGGGCACGTAGGACGCGTGCCCTCTGGCCGTCGCACATGGAGCAGCGTTGAAACGCCCACAGCCTCGAATCGCCCCGACCAGAGAGACCGACGGAGCCCTTCATGGTTAACCGTGGCTGGTGCTACACAGTCGCCTCTTTGTCGATTAGCCGTGCTGGTGAACTCGGGCCGGAATCGAGGCCGGATTTTTACCCGGTTCCGAATACTCGTTGCGTTCTCTTTCCTTTTTTGGAGCGATCTCCAGTTCCCTGCCAGTTCCTGGAAAAATCGGTTAATTGCAAAAATGTCTACTTATTCGAGAAGAAAGCACGGAATTCGTAATAATCAAGTTTCCCGGAAGGGAATATCGGAAATATTCGAAAGTTTACCATAGCAAGCTTCTACTGGTCTCTGATCTTTCGTTTTGTTCTTCGAGAAACTCGCATTTATTTTTGAAAGCGTTTCTGTGAGAAAAGTCGGTAATTTTGAAGCTTTGCCCTGATATCGCCTGCTTCTTCACAAAAATCTAAGTCGCGTACGGAAAACGCAGCTATATTCGCGACGACTTAGAAACTCGTGATCTTATCGTAGTTACTCGTCTCGTTGTTAAAACGATGCGCTTATTTTCCACTGGTCTCTCGGATAAATTTTCGTTCCGACCACGCTTCATCCTGGCGACACATGGTTTAAGCTGAACGCGATGATTAACTCAGTCATTATTTCACCGAAAGATTGGAGATGAATGAAAGAATCCCCAGTTTCATTAATAGATCCCGCGTGTGCGTACGACTTTCAACGTTTGACGCCGGTGCGCGCGAACTCTGCCCACCTAGGCCAGGTAACAACCGTACAAAATTGTCAAGGGAGGCACGCACGCGTGTGCACGCGGTGGTCTGTTTATATCGGCGGCCGGCGAACTAGCCGCCAAGACTTTATCATTATCGGATGTGACTAATGTGGCATTTAACGCAACCTCTCAGGTTAGTTATTATTATAGCCCTTGGCAACCGGGGCCCTGGCTCGTCGCCCTTCCTCTTCCCTTTTCCGTCCCATCGGGTCGAAACGCCCTTTCGACCGAGTCCACATGGCCTCCAGGCCCCAACGCGTTCTGTCCTCTCTCTTTTCTTCCATTCTTTCTTCCTTTTTCTCTCGTTCTCCAACACACACTCTCTGCCTCTCTCTCTCTCTCTCTCTCTCTCTCCCTCTCTCTCTCTCTCTCTTTCTGCGGACACGTTGGTTTATTCATTCAGTGAACCGCGGACCGGTCGGCAGGTTTCGGTTATTGTTTCTCGGGTTCCACGAGAGAAAGAGAGCTCGAAAAAAAAGGAACGTGTCCCAGGCTAGGTTTGGATCGCGGGCTCTGGGGGTCCTTGTTGGTTTTCGACGAAATTCACCGCCCCAACGATGGGACCCATTGTTTTATTAGCCACGAATCGGTGACTCTCTTGCTTCACTACGATAGGCTAGGATAGGATTACTTGAGTTAGCTATGCTTCGATGGCTTAAAATTCCATCTTGAACTTTGCACAGGCTATGCTACACGCACTACGGGGTTTAATGTAATAATCAAAAAATTGGGGAAAAATGATTGGGCGGTAGAGGTACGATAGAGCGAGAAAGTGTTATATAGGAATTAATAAGACAAGGAAGAAAATAATTGTCAGAAATAAAGTAGTAGCTGGTTTTAAAGGAAAACGATACAGCAATATTAAGGTTATTCGCGATATCGTGGATTCCTCGCTTAAGGTAAGAAACACGTAGTTAAACGATCGAATTTTACACGACTGGAAACGCAAATCAACATCGCGTACCACAGTAGTATAATGGCAAGCCATGTGTCGGCGGGTTCTAATTTGTTTGCTATGATCCAGGCGATAAATCTAACGAGATCTGTATGACAGAGGTGCAATTTAATTCGTTATTGGTTTTGTAATTAGCGACCTATTCCCGGCCTCACTAGCGTGCATTCTAACATTCCTCTAGATGTTATCGAGCTTAAACGTTTTATTACATGATTACCGGCTTTTGTGACGGACAGATCGCAGAGGTTCGCGTTCGATTCCGATATTCGTCAAAACCGAAACAAGTAGCCATTTTATTCCCATTTTGCCTGACGCTAAACGCGTCGAAAGACACGAATTACTGTCAGCCGGTTGATATCATAATACGTGGCCTACACTCCCCGAAGCCGCCGCTTTCAATATCGTAATTGAATGTCGACGAAACACCTGGTGATTCGTCTGGTTTCACACTCGTCTCCCCTGTTCTTAGGCTGCGAACAGAAAGCACATGCAACGATGCAGCTTCGTTGCTGGTGTTCAGCTATATACTCGCTAACAAACGCGTTGGCGAACAGTGTCTCTTACTTGCAAAATGTTCGCAAACGACTTATGGTAATTCCATTGTACAATTTCCTCGTGAATACCACTCGTGGCAAACCTTGTGAATTCACGAATAACTCCCGAAATGCGACAAAAATGTACCAGTAGCGACCAAATCTTGTCATGGATATTATATCTCGTTTTTAATTTTTTTATTTCCCTATATATATATATATATATACATATAGTTAAAGAACTACAGTAGGCATCTTATAGTTAGGTTAAGAATACGTACGTTTGGATACATATAAAAAGCAGAGCCTATTGCCCAATATATCATAAAACGTTCTAAATCCATCGTCGTAAAAATGAATTTCTTTTCTTTTTCGTGGGAATGTATATCAATATTTTTCTTCCGTTATTTACGAAGCAGAAGATTTAAGATATTAAGCTTGAATCAGGGAAACGCCTTGTGCCAAAATAACGAAGATGGACCAAGGGATGCACTGGAAAGTTCGAAGCTCGCCCATGTGACGCTGGTGTATTTACGTAGTATGTAAATTTACAAAAAGAGCTTTGGTGTAGACGCTTCACAAAACTATCTTTCACGAACATGTTCACGCTCAAGATCCACACAACGACCTGTTTGCGATTACTAGCGAGAAGCCGTGTTTCTTGCTTGCTTATTCGTCAGCAGAGCTGTATACCTCGTCGTGACTATACGTCTGGTCGTTATCGAATACTAACGCTACTGTTTACGCATATCTTCCGCGTTATCGTCGTGGTGCGGTGGTACGAAACTGTGACGGTCTTATCTCGTACTATACAGGAACGTTCGTAAGCAATCTCTTCCTTTCTTCCTCTATCGTCCAGACACGAAAGGACGAGCAGACGGTTCGTCGATTGTTTGTTCACGGACACCCGGTAGATGGTGGAACGAGTCGAGGTAGCGTGAAGAATCCTCACGCTACCGTGACTGCTAACACGGGTTAATCTTGCTTAATAACAGCCGGATCACAGTGTGTGTCTCGCCCTTTGCCATCGTTCATTATCGTTCGCGTATTTTTTTTTTTTACGGTTTTGCGTGGAATAAACGATATTAATAATACCAGTAATTAGACCAAGATAATCACCGGGGAGTATTTGTTAATTATCGATTGGCATCGCGGTATATAATACGATAATGTGGAAAGTAACGAAAGGGGGAGGCAAGGTAAGACGCGATGCCATCACTTTTTACGGCCCAGTTAAATCTTACAAAGATACAGCGAGAGAGAGAGAGAGAGAGAGAGAGAGAGCTCTACATTTCGCTCTTGACTTTACTCGTTAGATCACATCAATGTACTTTCATTATAAATGAATATTAATCATAGCCAATTACCAACGGGGGAGAACTTTATCTTTTTCAATTAAACTCACTGACTATTTACCATAATTTCTTGTACCATACTTCCCTTATGACTTTTATACGATCTACTCTCGAACGCGGAGATTTAGCATACTGACTAATTGAGAATTCACGCAAAATTTTTAAATCTGGTCGACTATTCGCTAGACAAACGACTCCTTTACTAGAGACTCGTAACGTTTTTCCTTCTCACGAATTGTTTCTGTTAAATGATCCAATATATGTTTGCGAATACTACTTGTCGTATATTTGTCGATTCTATGCGACTAAAGCAAGCGAATTTTACGATATTCTTGAAAATCCAACGTCATAGAGCGAACCAACGTATCACGCAAGCTTGTAATTTCTCTTACAATGCTTGCCCGGTGATTTTTATATTCCATTCTATCGACAAGGAACGTCAGCGTGTCGAACGACGCGTAGCTGGTCCGTTAGTTCTGCAGTCATTGAATTCGCGACGGTACCACGTCGATTTATTACCCATTCACGGGCCAACGTGCCTCCTACCGGATAAAGTCGGCTCGAACGAGTTCTTTTTCTATGTCTCGAACGTTGGAACGTCGTCGCCGAGCAATTTCTTCCTCGCACATGTTCGGCTGCTCGACTAGCTGATATCGAAGCGTTGTTTGCCTTTGCTTCCCGACAGAGATAATCGTTTACACGTTGCACGCGTGTTAATCCACCGACGTCTGACAAACGAGAGAATCGTCCAGGTAGAGTCAGTTCGATAATAAGGCCCGACAGTGGCCGACAGTGAAGACGTCTATCCCGATGCCACGCTAATTAGTTTGAATTGCCGTTTTCGTTGGCTGACGTGGCTCCTGCTTCCCTCGGTTACGACTGTTTCACGTGGGAGTTTCAGAAAGGCGTGAAAAAAGGGAACAGTGTTACGAGCTGGGAAAAGGCAGCTGAGCGACGCGTTGATATCTCGTTTCTTTAAGAAGGCATTAACGTGTTTGTGATTTTAATGCGCCAGGTACGCGCAAGATACGAGATTTCAATCGGAAATGTGGAATTAATCGTGTGGCATGGAGTAAGAAGAATTAGTTTGACGATAGAAATAAAGAGCGTCGTGAAATTTTTCTCGAATAATTTACAGAGATAGGAAAATAATTCGATTAAATTGTAAATTTAAATTATGAACGTTCATAGTTTTATCATGCAGAAGCGTTTTTATTACGCATTTTCTTACGTATATTTTCACGCAAGGTATCTTATGCACTTTGTGTACGTTGCTTTGCTTCAAGCTCGTAAGCACATAAATATTCAAAATCTACTTATAACCAAGCGACTGTAAACCATAAACGTCCATCGTAATTCGTGTAATAACTGCATGTTCTTGTGTCTGTGGAAAACAGAATATTTATTTCTATATCTAAGCTTGCCTCCCTAATCCGAAGCATCCTGTAATTTTCCGGTGCGATTCTCCTATGCACCGCGAATGCTACTCTCTCAGATCTCTCGTGCAGATACTTTCGTTTGCACTTTAATACCGGCACCCTCTAAATCCACCATTACGAAAAACGAAGAGCGCGATAAACTTTCGAGGCACCGCCAGGAAGAAACAACCCTATCCCGTGATGGTCCCGTAACGAATTGAAATACGAGACTTTAATGCGTCCGCGCGAACCTGTTAAGCGGCGAGCGTAATTAGGCCCGACTCTGTAGCCGCGAGTAATTGTAATTACGAAATGCCGCGGTCACCTGGACGCATTAATTTCCATCGTTGAGCGACGCGTAAACGCGCGATACCGGTACGAGTGGTGAAATAAATTGATCGGTCGACGCGTTGCCAGCAGGAAGTCGAAGAAGGCGAGAGAGAGAAAGAGTGAGAGAGCACCGCGGAGAGGAGAAAGGAGAAGAAAAGGAGAAAATAAGAAAAAAGAAAGAGGAAGGTAAAACCGTGAACCGTCGCCGTCGCCACATAAATCCTCCGAGCTTATTACAAATACGTAACGCGGCTTACGCGGTTTATCGATATTGATTTATTCATAACCAAACCACATATACGTACACACGTTACATGTGATTCGTGTGTACACAGACACGGTTCGTTTTAGCATCTCGTTAATCTTGGACGCGTTGATTACCGCCGTTAGGCTGCCCGTTGCGTTGGTTGCCTGGCGTCCGACGCTGGTGCGTTCCTCTCGCGAAAAGCGTTCCTCGCCCTCCTACGCTAAGGTTTCGCCTTAAATCACCGGCGTCCGATAATTGAGGGGGTCGTTGCGCTGCAACGGCACCTCGTTTCGAGGCGCACCCCGCGAAATTGGGAGAACGACCGCTGGCCGCGCCCTTGTCCCGCCCTTCGTGCGTCGGCGCCAAGCTTCCGTGATCCGTGGCCGGACCCTCGCTTTGGAAACCATCGTCAGAATCGTTCCTCCGATGCCTCTGGTCCCTTCGCACGATCTGCCTCGCTGCTCGAGATTGCACGTATATGCCAGATAATGCAGACTGGTCGCATTTGTTGTCGTAGGTTTGGTCGAGATACCCGTTTCGCATGTTTCTTGTGGATTCGTTAATCCGTAGGTTTAAGGTTTTGTTTGCTATTAGATTTAGCTTTTTGAGCCTTTTAAATATCACGGGTAACTACAGCCGCACCGTTACGAAGCGACCGTGAATCGTAAAGTAATTAACGTTTTCGTAAAACAGCCTTTCACGAGTCAAACGGATTAAATTTGAAAAGGACAAATGATTTATTTCTATAGGTTTGTCTATCGCAGGCAGATTTCCAGATAAGTTTTCAAAATAATGCCGCTATAAATTACCATCGTTCTTCGCTTTCCAGCTTGAGAATTGATCAATGTGCTATATATAACCACTGTACAACTAATAATCACGCGAATATATATCACTATTCTCATGATAATAAAATATAATTACCTACTTCTGGTCGTAATAAACTCGTTTCTGAAAAGGTTAATACCTGTTTCCATGAAATATCTGTCTCAATAAACATCGTCTTAAAACTGGCAAATATCCACTGACTTACGATCAGTCAGTTAATATCCATGACTTTTTCGCTCGTAAATAAAAGTCTACTCGATTGCTCGGCAATAAAAAGTTCAAATTAAATACTATCTCTCGCAATGTATAGCTGACTTATCCGGCATTGCAGCAATCACGATCACCGTCATACCGCTTCGAACCGACGAAAATTACGTTTCACTTTCCCTCCCCTTGTATACACGCCGATAAACGCGCGCTGACTCGAACAGCCTGCGAAGTCGCGATAACGATCGCCACTTCTTCATCCCTCTGTACGCATTTCCCTAAACAGATGATACGATGGAAGATTACGTTACCGGGTGGATCCGGCGTGTCATTACTCGTGTTGTTGCCGGTGTATCGCGGGAAACAAATTGTGAAAGGTGAGGAGGGTTCAAGCGAAGAGCACAGGCAACCACCCGTGTGCAGAATGGCTAAAGGGAGAGGAGACGATCCGCTGCATTTTTGCCGCTTTCGCTCCTTTAATGGCATCGGTGCTTCTCGCAATTTGTTCGGTATCGCTGGTCCCTTGGTATTCCCCGGTGCGCTTCGCGCGTACTTTTCTCCGGTTTTTGCCGATTCCGCTCGGCACGTGGTTGCGCGCGGTCGAAACCGGCGCGTCACATCGCCAGACGGATGGCCACCGGTGCAGAAAAACCTTCGTTTTACACGCTGGACCCACGTTAAATGCTAATAAGCGCGGATTCTCTTCGGGGATACCTTGCAATTATCTTCGTACGACAGGGTCGTCGACTGGGACATCGATACGGATGCTTGGCATTTTTGGATTTTCTTATTCGTAGAAATATACGCGCGCTTTCAGCGAAATTAATTCTGACGTTCGATTGTACGTATCTAGTTATGCTGGTTTCAAATATCTGTATATGGTGAGCTTGTTAAATGTGAGAGATAGATGTAGAATAGGAGAGAAAAAGAACAATTTTTATTAGAGTAAAGTTTCAATACCGCTCTCATCGCAAGAATCAACTGGCATTACGCTCCAATTACAGTCGAATTACACTTTTATCCCCGTACAAAACAGTCTATCATCGGATCTTGAGATACCCGTTCTAACCTTTAATTTTCTCAACGGAAGACACATGTCTGTTCTCCGTATCAGAGGTCGTGAAATCTGAAGAGAGATCTACGTAGATCCTCCGATTCCTGAAATTAGGAGCAATTCGTCCCGATAAAATCACGCTCGTACGTACTAACGCAGCCGGCGAGACTTTTCTTCGTTCGTATAATGGGAGTTCACGTTCAAATAAGATTCAACTGGTAAGAATTCATTTAATCAGCCGGTAATTGTAAGTAAATAGAGTCCGCATAAATGGAGTTGAACCGCATTGTAATACAATGTTGCTATTATTATATGTATGTCGTGAATGGGAGTTATGTTTTTATATGTACATATGTAAGATTGCAGATACTACGCGGAGTGGCGTCAATTGATACAATCAAATCGTGAACTGGACTAGGACTTGAAACGAAGTTAACCCTTGCATAGCGTAGAGTGCGTGCGTAATAAATTCCTGATATACATAATACAGATATAATAAATCTTCTTCCATACGTTTTTTTTCAATTTTCTGACAAGATCAGGCCGGTAGATCTCGATACTAAAGCGATATATAGGTGGCTGTGGCGTCGTCGGTGAACCTTCAATGCGTTAATGACAGGAAACGGGTTGACTATGCGAACGAACTACGGCGTCCGTTTATGGAGGCGGCCGGCAAATTGTCTAAGGAGGGGCAGGAATCCTAAAGAGTCCACCGGCTACAAAGGAACTCGCCACTTCCAGCAGAACTTTTTGCGAACCGTAACGCATACAAATGCAGTCGGACGAGAGAAACGCCGGGACCACGCGGGAATCCTTGAAATCTATCCACGGAATCTTCGTCCTGCTCGGTTCCCGCATTTTTTCACGATGATATGCATGCGCAACGTTCACCGTGCTCTCTCGTCCGTTTAAACTTTTATTACGTCAGATTGTATCAAATACAGTTTCAGGGAGAAATATCGGCGTTTTATTCCGCGTTTCCGCTTCGCTTCTTTCTCTTTTCTTTCTCTCGTCGGATCTTGATGCTTGCCCCGCGTGCTTGGAATAAGAATTGCTTCGTTTTTAAGTAATCTTTACTGATTCTTCGAATTTGGATCAAAGTTGCCTTTCGACCCCCTTCTGATCTAAACATACTTTGTAGTACACGCGGATTACGAGTCTACAGTTCTAGCTTTTTTTTTTTTTTTGCCAAACTTTTGACATTCCGTCGTCGTACACTCTCTTGCTCGCTATTGTCTGCTTTGCTGGAAGCAAACGGTATCCGACAGACAGGGTAGCTGGGTATCGAGCGTTCATTTCTTAGCTAAGAAACGTAGAAAGAGCGATTAACGGAGGATCCAACAAACTTAACGATGCTGTATCTCTCTAGCGCGCGAAACAATCGAGCGTTGTTTGTTTTGTCGCCTTCTCACGTCCGTGAAAAATCGCCAGCGATGAAAGATAGCGAATATCCGTATCGCGATACCGCATCTCAATCCAAACGCTTCCATGGGCGATAATATACGATCGGTATCCATCATACGCGTATCGCGAGACTCGTATCACCGTGTAGAAGAGAGCTCTTAAGCATCGATAAATCGGCGGTAACACGCGTGAAAAGTCGCATGACGGGGAGGTCCGCTCTCTCGGTGGTTAGCCTCGGCGTTAGAAAAGCAACTAATTAATTAGTTTGCGTGGCGTGACGCTATCGCGCGCCGCGTGTATCGCGGCGGCGGTGGCGGCGGCGGCGGCGGCGGCGGCTCGTCGCTCGGAGGCGGAGGAGGCGGAGGCGGCGGTGGAGAAGCTGGCTGCGGACTAGGAGGAGGAGACGGAGGCCCTCGGAGTGCGCAGCGTTGCCATACCTCGCGCACGCACCAAATATTTGACGCTAACCATCGGTGAAACACGCTCTCTCGCTGCTCTCGCTCCCCCTACCAACCTTACTAGCCGACTCGAAAACATCGCCGCCTCCTGTTATTTGCATTCCCCTATAGAGGCGGCCACCGCGCGCGCGGTATGCGTGTCATTGTCTCTCGGTCCCTCGATCTTCTCCCGGCCTCTCTGCACACCGTGTGTCTCGCTGCCGAGTTCCCCTCTCTGTTCGTTGCGGATCTTCGTCCCTCCGTCCTTAACTGGCCTCCTCTGCTCGTTCCAGCGCCCGTCGTCGAGCCTCTTCTCTCGGGCTTTGCAGCTCTACTCGCGCTCCGATCGCCTCCACGCGATTGGGATGGCCACTGCTTCCTGGAAGCAGCCCCACGATCGACTTCTCGTTCGGATGTTGGTCGTTTCGTTTGCTTGGAAAAGTTGCCGGTGGTCGGACTGCGCCATTTGTACGCTTCTTTGAAGGATTTTTTTATCGTATGTCGGACTTTGTAGGCTGGAACAACGATCTTCGTAGCCGAAGATGAGTACCGCAGTACGATATCTTGGCGGAGATATATAGATCTCTTCGTTCGTTAAGATTCGTAGCAACAAACTTTTGTATTTTTCTAATATGGGACTCGTACTTCGCTTCCTCTTCCAAGAGGTACAGTTTAAGCGTTACCGCTGTCTCCTTATTGCTGCGAGTCCATCGATTATCGGGTTTTTTGTTACGTGAGCCGAGGTAGTAAGGTTTTTAGGTATATCACTGTGTATAGTCCGACCGACAATCAAGACTGCAATAGCAACGTTGATACAATCAAATCAAGAACTTTGCTAGAGTTTGAAACAAGGTTACCGCTTACATGGTATAGTCGGATTAAATCGCTGACAGACAGTTTCTCTATCTTTCTGCATATATTCTTCAATTTTTCTTGCAGAACATTGCTCTTTTCACCAACTGTCTTTGCTGTTCTTTCAACGCGCGTCTAATCACCAGCCAAACTCCACATCGAGTAATTATTTATTTATTCCTTGTTTGTCAGATCGCAGATTTCCATCAATTCGTTCACCGAAACGCGAAAACTTCGACTCCTTATCGATATAATGACCTCGCTGCATCCTGCACCGATTATTCGCGGAAAAGCTGTTACCGTTGCAAATCAGATATAAAATACAGGCAATATCGGTAACGAGCCGGTAGCAAAAGTCGGTAGGAATCTGTGAGAGTTCGTTTTAAAGATCTCGACGAGCCCAGTCTGTAAGTGCTATCGACGTCGAAGACGAGCACTACCGGCGTCTGATTCCAGGCCGCGGTCTAATCAGTGATATAAAGTACAGAGGGGAGAGAGAGAGAGAGAGAGAGAGAGAGAGAGAGAGAGAGAGAGAGAGAGAGAGAGAGAAAGCACAACGTATAATGGAGTAGGTGGTGAATCAATAATCTTCAGCCGCGTTTTCCCTGTCGGTTCGCAAAGAGAGCGCGACCGATGCAGGTTTTTGATTTCCGTTCGATTGCATTCGGCCGTTTGATTCGACCCGTGTTATCGGGTCCTTGAATCGAGTGCTGCCTCAATTAAGTATATTCGCGTGGATATTCGCGGCCGGATAAGCGAATCGATCCTCGTCCCGCGCCCCGTCACTCTCTGTTTGCTCTGTCTTTGTCCCTCTATGGGTCGGCGGTATCGTTTCGCGTCAATTGCGCTTCCTGTGTTCGTCGAACGCCGCGCGCGCTGAAACATCCCAATTAGTCGTCGACGAACGTTGTTACGTCATTATCGCGAAAACGTCGAGTAGTCATTTACGACTGTTCGCCCGGTGTTTCGCCGCTCTTCTCCCATTCTCCCTCTTCCTCTCTTTCTCTTTCTCTTCCTCTTCCTCTCTCTGCACTTTTTTCTTTGCTTCTTTTTTTCCAATACTGACAAAGTATGCTGCGAACACCCTCTGGATGCTGGCGAAACGCGTTCAAGAAATCGCTGTATCCCCCGTGCCACGGAGTAAAAATGTTATTGTGACTCGTACGTATTCGTCGTGCTTAAGTTTCAGAAGGGCGTACGAATAAGAGACTTGTTTTTTGCGGTTGAAATGTATTTCTCAATATAGCTGTTGCAACGGTGACATAGTTTAGAAACGATGTTTTCACGGTGTAGGGTAATCTTCGTCGTTTTTTGTCTATCAGTTTAGAACGAAACGCGGAAACATAGCAATTACGCGATTACCGTATTGTATAACACACTCGCGTGCGACGAATATTCAAATCCGATTTTCTCAATTTCGTGCCACGTTTTTCTCTTATTGTCGCAAACTCTAATTCCTCGGAAACCGAACGTCCAATGTAAAACTCTGCTCTTCTTCGTTCCCACCTTGTTTGTTTCCAGCCATAATTTTCCTCCTGTCGCAAGCTGCATCGTGCGCTCAATCGCGTTACAACCGTTCCTATCTAATAAAATTCGCGAATTAACGATGCAGAAGAAATCGTCCGTAACGTTCGTTGCACAGGGACTCGGGAGGAATTCTCGAGCCGCGTTTTTCGGCGTACTTGCGCACGTACACGCGCGCCAGGCCGGCTACAGTAATTTACGAGCGATCGTTCGTCGAATTGCCCGATGATATTTTGCCTCGCGGGGCCACGGCCTTCTCTCGCAGCTGCAACCCGGCGTCGTATATCGCACGTTCGCCGATTTCGACACCTTTCGGGCATCGTGGACGCGCCTTCCAAGTCCTCGTGCGTCGTTTCCAGTAAGAGAAACGGGCCCACGGTGCCGGACGCGCCCGTATCGTTGCATCTGAACTGAAGTTTACGACAGAAGCTAAAGAAGGGACGAGAATTGCAAGCGAAGACGATGATGAAGGCCTTAACGCTTGACTCGCTCGTGGCAGCAGATGTCAGTCGACTAATTTGTCCGTTGATCGGCGTACCTAATTACCAGTCCTGCCGGGGACAGCTTTCTTTCCCCTCTTGTCCTGTTTCGATTGGTCAGCTCGAGGTGTACAGATCCGAATCACGCGCAGATTCTTCGATTTCTGTGCCAAGTGGGGACAGGTGTCGTCGAAGACAGCTGGCAGACGCGATCTTCCGCTTCGAGGGCGGATTTCGGGGCTGTCGATTGGCCGATGTGTTTCGCGAATGTTGCTGAAATTGATACAGACCGATCGATATGAGTTGATGAGTTAATTGAGATATGTAGAGGCTGGCCTGATTAATACGTCTCCTTCTACTGTCGCATATGACGCGTCCAATTAATTATTTAAAAGGTAGTTGACGGACTTTAAGTAAAAAGTAGCGACGTAAATTGTCGGGTTCTTCGTCTTACGATACAAAGATTTAGAGAGGCAAACGAAACAGCATCGGAGGCAAAATAGACGCTGCCGATGGAACTAGAAATTTCTAACGAAAAAGCAGTCTAGGTTCTGAGAAAGAAGAAAACCATAGCTTGCTGTTAGTAGCAATATCGGTGGATCATTTAGTCTCTAGAAAGTTAGGATCTCTGCTCATATTGTGCGGTATTAAAATTGGAAAATTTAGAAGAAATAATGTTGTTCGGTTTGTTTCTAGATGATTGCTATTGAATTAATCACAGGATTTATAGAAAAATTAAGTGAAATTTGTTGGTATGGTCAGATTTGAATGAAAAGAAAGAAGAAAAGAGGCGAGGTTGATCGAAGAAGAATAATTGTACAGAGATTGTGGAAAGATAAAGTCCGATAGCTGCTGAACTCGCCGAAAGCTCGAGACGAATTGGTCCTCGTTTCTAATTCTGATTTCTCTTTGAAGCTGCTGTGCACTTCGTCAGTCACACTTGTTTATCGCCGATAATCAAGGTTAATCTAATCAAAGGAATCTTAATTAACCTCGTTAGTTAGGATTTCATGTTAGAGATTCGTTCGTGGTTATATCGTGTAACATTCGGCTCGCGTTCGAAGCAGGCGATTTTCACGATCTCTCTTATGAATACAATACGCAGTCCGTACATCGTAGAACGAGCTGGTAAAACGATTCTTAAATTATCGTCACTCTGAAAATAGTCCTTGTAACAAATATTTATATATTTAAGAAGAATATTATATTTAATTATATTCTCAATCCGAAACATGGAAATCGAAGTTACGGTACAAGCTGAATGTCCTCACAAATACAAAACAATCTGTCTTCATCGATTCGAAAGAATTACTATCACGAGGAAAGATTACTATTCCAACTATTCTTCCCTCGACGATCCTTAAGGCGTCTATTTAAAGTAAAAAGGAAAATTCTTCATAAAGGAGTCTCTTTCAACTTGCCTGCTACATACTACCACACACTCCACCAGTCCTGACAACGAAGAAGAGCAAATTTTAACAGTACATCGTGCACAATCAAATCCTCCACCGCGCACACGGTAAACCCACGGTGCAAAAGTTAAATTTGACCACACGCCCGATCAAAACTTTCAAACATCCCTGCATACCGCCATCCTACATTCGCTCATAGTGTCCACGTTCCATATTCACGTCGTATTCGAAAACTCCGTACGAGTCTGATTGTTTGACGCGAGCCAGCACACGAGCGACAAACAAGGGTGACGAATACACCATAGCAGCAGTAGGTTTCTGCCGAACGGGAGGACGACTCCCGAAGAGATTGTCCACTTGACGATGGTCGGACAGCACTCGGGACATGCGGTACTTAGAGAGCGGCGGCGGCGGCGTAAGAGGCGGAGGGTAGGATGAAAAAAAGGAGAAAATCTGGTAGCTTGTGTGACGTTGGCGAAGCGGACGAAGCGGAGGAGAGAGGGTGGTAGCACGAGAGCGCGAGCGTACCAGCTCTCGCAGAGTGTCGCGCATTTAGATAATGCGTGCGTCTCCTCTCTCTCTCTCTCTCTCTCACTCTCACTCTCACTCTCACTCTCACTCTCTCTCACTCTCTCTCACTCCGGTTGTTCTTCTCGGGGCCCTTCGTCCCGTCTCTGTTCCGACTCTGCTTCGAGCATCGGCCGTCCATAAAAGCTCGAGGCGTGCATCCTTTTATCCTCTTGTAACTTCGGTGCCTTCGCACTTTTCGTTATGCGGCGGCAGCAACAGCAGCCTCTCTCCTCTCTTCGGCGGACTCTCGCGGGGGGGAGAGAAGCCGTGTGACGCCATAACGCCGCGCCATTAACAGGCGTAATCGCGCCGAAACATCGCAGCGAAATGCAGCCAGCAGCTGTGTGTTGCTGCGCGCCACACGGCCTGGCAAGATGTCGTCGCGATATATCGCCGTTCCGCCGCTTTCCACGCGGCCAAAATAACCGTCCGAAGATCTCGGTAGCCGATTGTCCACGATGTTTGTTTTATCGACGGAATTTCCGCTAATTATTGGCTTCGAGTCCGTATTTTAGGGCACGGAGAGAGAGAGAGAGAGACAGAGAGAGAGAGAGAGAGAGAGAGAGAGAGAGAGTTTGGGCAGGAAGAATGTTATCGAGTGGAAAATGGCAGGTATAGGCTGCTGTTTTTTTTATTTCGTCAGTGTCCGTTGCGGTCGATTTCTCTAAGGGAATTTTTAGTAAGTTTGATGGAATCGCGTGATGGTCATGGCACGAGAAACGTGGATTATTGCTACATCGGAGGAGAAACGGGAAGCTGTGCGAAAATATAAAGAGCATCGGAAGCTGTGCGAAGAACTTCAAACTTATTTACGCGCTTGTTGGATAACTCGCACGATGATGTAATTATTCGAGGCTCCTAACTGATCGTAATTTATGAAATTGCCTATAAGTACTTCGATATCGATATCGGACTGCTATAGACCAGCAATAATAGAAGATCCAAGTGGTTCATCAGAGGACCACGTTCGACATTAAAATCGCACAAATCACTTAATATCCGAGCCGTAAATAATTGTTCTCTGGAAAAAGACCGCTCGTCCCTCTCTTCCTACCCGCTAATTAAAAATCAATTTCACGCCGTTGCATCGTCGTCGAACGCGTTATCCCGCGAATCGAATTACCGTCGTGATTTATCTCCTAGGTTCTCCAACAACTTGTCGCCGATCCACGAACGATTAAAGACTTTCTCGTTCTCCTGCAAAGCGCACACCACGTCTTAACCCGAGCCCTTTGAGAACCGACTATCCTACCGAACACTCGCAGCCAAGATAAACCCACGAGGAGGATATATATCGAAAATTTATTCTCTTCCTGTATGTGTATACGGCTGCAAGCGGTTTCCCGTGGTCGCGCTTCTTATTTCAACGGGTGCTGCTGCCGCGGCGAGTTCTCGTCTTCAAAGTTGGCCGCCTTGTTACTCGAGGGAGCGACCTCGGTGAACGGCACGATTTACGATGGGTAATTACCAACAGGCCAGTAGTCCCTATGCTAGTGCCTAGCTTGTATATCAGTGGCGCAAAGACGTTCGAGGGACGCCTCGATAGTCGTGCAACGGCCATTGTTGCTGTTTGCTGCTAGCTCGCCAGAAACGATGCTGCTCTTCCCCCGTTAACTTTGCCTACCGCCATTCATTTCGTCGTCAGACGCGAAAATCTCCTGGGTTTAACCCATCAGGGACCAACCGATACTTTGCCAGAATTAGGTTGCGAATTTGGACGCATTTATTTGGGGAATTTAAAGATGTGAAGGTATAAAAGGATATATAGAATAATCAGAGCGCTCGTTAAGCTCTATATTTTTAGTTGTGTTCAAAAAACACACACATATATATATAAATTTGCATAAAAATCCGTGTAATGTTATAAATACTTCATTTTCGCTTATGTCTGAATGTTTAATATCTATTACCTGGAATTTACTATCTGAAATACTTCCCGATATCTCTATTACATCGTACGATTATTATGGAAAACCAGATTTTTCGGCGCGGATTCACTCGCGATTCTTGTGTATGGAATTTGAAATTTATAGATGTTTGTTATTTAAAAGCGGACAAATTATAATTGACGAGTCGATCAGGACACTCGTTCCGATGTGGATATGTAGATTACGGGGAGAGTAATTCGAGGGAGGAGTTTCACTTGTATTATTAATAACTCAATTTGCTCGCGAAGAGTTAACTTCTAGTAAGATATCCGGTAGCATAAGTATCGGTGAAAGCATTTGAGCGTTTAAATATCTAGCAGCATTAACGATAATCTTTAATCCTTCAAAGCATAGATAAATTCGCACACACTGCTTTGATCGTAGCCCAATAAGACGATCATAATATTGTCGGTTTAATTTTAAAACGGAGAAATCTGCTGCTCCATCTGGATTAATCGTAACGCTAGATCATAAAGAATTTGTAATCTAGTTGTAAATGGAGCTGTCTGCGGTGGTTTGTACGGGTAAATCGATTATGGTATATGCAGAAGAGGTCTCGTTACTCTATTCAGTTCCGTTAAATCGACGATTGAAACGGAGAAAATACGCAGATTCGCGGTGTCCGCTGCGATAAATTCCGCTTTAACGAAGTGGACTGCATATTTCTCTTTCTCTCTCTCTGGCTTTCCTCATTATCTTTGATCGAGTGCCGCCTTTCGATGCAGATCATGCCGGATGAAAAGCAGCGTGCGCGCGCGCGGCTATCTCTAAACACGGGATAAAAACGAACTGCAACCGGCCGCGGGTACGTATCGATAATGGAGACAAGAAAAAGCGGCCGGATCTATCTCGCGGTAACAAAGAGACACTCTTTACGACCGGCATTCATTATATCGCGTCTACTCGAGCGTCATTCCAGCTTCCGTCTCTGAAAATCGGCGGATCGTTAAGTTTCGAGTGGTCCACTTCCTACCCATCGACATTTTTATTTCCGTGGTCCGCCTTACGAGAAATTTCTTACGAGTCCTGTCATCGTGAATAATTACCTTAAATACGAAGGTTACGTATTAGTCGAAACTGAAGTAAAACAATTCCTTTGGAGCCGCGTTTGCAGAATCTTAGATCGGATATGACGCGAAATGACATATTTTGTGCTCTTCTTTAGGAGAATTCTCTTCGATTCGGCTTTACGAATGATTCGATTAAACATGTTAGGCCAAACGACGCTGTTCGCGGTCTGGAGCGGAAGAATTCTTCTAGGGCTAGTGGATAGAATACGATATCTCAGCACGATATCTTTTGTATTCCAGTTCAGGAGAATTGTCCTTTAATTCGGATTTACGAAAAATTGGATCGAATATGTAGCGACATTACAGTAGTTTTTATCATGTTCCTTAGAAGATTCCACTTATACTTAAAGTTATTGACGCTTTTCATACCGCGGTCAGAAAAATTCTCTTTACGCTATATTCGTTAAGGATCGAATGAAACCTACCGCTCGAAAACGTCACAGTTCGTGACCTGCCTGAGGAAAAATTTCAGCCAACAGCGAGCGATTACGTGGAACATGCCACTCGAAAAATGGCTCGTTAATTATGGAAGCATTGTCATTCCGTCGTCGTTGATGGCTCCAAAGGAGCTTGTGTCTCGACACAGGGTACGGTCCACTGTCGTCGACGTCGTCGTTGGGTACGCTTTCGCGTAATTGCATTTCGCCGGCCACACCCCGCCCCTCCGGTTCCCGACCTCGACTCGCCTAATGGTAATATGTATGTAGGGCTCGGTCTCCGGCGCGATCAGCCTCGTGGATCGCAGCCGTTGCTCGCTACCAGCAAACTGGATCGTTCGTGACGCGGAATTGCGAAATCGGCTCGCGAACACCGAAACCAAGGCTAGCAACGAGCAAAACCGCGTGCGTTCTGCGCCTCCGGAGTCAAGGTTGCGCTCTCGATCGATGCCAAGAATCGTGCGCTCCAACAGAAAACAGATTTCCAGAGACAGATAGAGCAGAGTTAGAAACCAACACAAGGGAATACTGCCAGTTGTTAGCTTTTGTCCGTGTCCAGGTACGATTTTATTGAGACACGTAGCGGTATGGAGAACGAGTTACGGACTGGGTCGAGTGTCTCTTGTGCAAGCGGGATCCTCTATTGAAGATATGTGAGCAGGTACTGTGGTTTGGAAGATTTTTCAATTAGATTTCTCCTATTGCGAGAATTGACGAATGTTCTACGTTGATGAGCGGAGTCCTTCTGTTTGGAGAAATTCTTTATTATTTGTTTGGAATTAAACGAGGTTACGAGAGAGCCTGGAAGAGTCTGAAGATTGCCGGAAACTTGCTGTAATTGCTTGCTTGTCGGATATTGGAATATTATCATCCGACAAATCGAACGTAAAATTATACCAAGCCAAACGTAACTCGATATTACGCGGTAAGGCACTAAAATTATACATTTCCTTATATCCAACGTAATTCGACGGTGAACGTTTTACTCTTTGGGACGTAGAGAGTTAAAAAATACCCTTTTGAACGTCTTGATACGAATGATAGGATATGTTGCAACTCACCTTGAGAAATTAGAATAACTGGAAATACAGAGGTTTGTGTTGTGCCGCGCTCAGTTTGCTTAGTTAGGGGCATTCCCGGCAAATGTTAGATCAGTCGAGCAGGAAAAATATTGTTTTACGTTTCTCCGTACAAATGCGTAGTTTACCTAGGCTGTTGTATTTTGCATTGTCGCATAATTCGTTCGTCTGTATGCTTGAAAATTTAGAAGCGAGTTGAGTTTCCGTATATACGTCGTATCCATAGAAGCGATCGAATTGCTATCTCTTTAAATCTATATATCTGCTGCTTGTTACAGAGGTAATCCTATTTTTACACACTTTAACGAAATAAAATTTCTGCGCAACTTGAGACTTTCTCTGCTGCAAAGATCTGCGCCTCAAAGAGTTATAAGCCAATCCAACATCCACCATTCACAGCGTAATCTTCTTTGGAATTACGTAAGTCCATCGCTGTAGTTGGTACCGTTCGAATTTTCCACGAGCACAGCCTCCCCTCGAGTTGTTCCGACTGACGTCGACCTTGTCTAGGAGTGGCACCTGCCCGCGCGATTTCACATTGCGTAACAGAGAAACCGGAGTAGTCGTCGACACGCGGGACGTCGGGGGCGGAAGTACACAACGGGGGTTGCAAAGAGGACGGAGAGACTTGTAGAGAGGCCGTGTGGCGCGCGAGAGTCGAGGTGGAGAGAGCAGCGTAGGTGTCTCGTTTCCATGTGGGCCTCATCGGTCGAACGCTATTATTTGGGCCGAGGGTCGAGGGATTCGCGTTATAAGCGAGAAAGAAGCGAGGAAGGGTCCCGTTAGCGAAGGGTCAAAACTCCTCCGCCCTCTTTTTTCGAGGATACCTTTCGTTCCTCCTACTTGGATCGTTCCCTCTCGCTCTGTTGAACGGAACGCGAGGAGAGAGCAGACGATACTTTCTCATCTCGTTCTGGAAGGCAAAGCCCGAAGGCCCCAAGGCGCAGGTATAATATAACCTCCACCTTCGTCTCGTGCCTCCTTGTTGCTCGCAGTTGGTTCCTCCAGCGCGTTTCGGCTCTTCTTTCTCGTAACGCGAGGCTCCTCTCTTTCTTCGGTGGCGTCCGGCTCCTCTTCTCCTTTTCCTTTCTCGACTAGCCGAGAGGTTATTTATTACAGGTTTGGCGTTTATATTGGATTTACACAACTTAAATACCGAGGCCCGGCCGGCGCGCAGCATCAACATAAATATTGTATTTCCCTGGTCGTCGAGCCTTGCCATCGTCGGCTCTCGCCTTTCCCCCATCTTCTAAATCCAGGCCACGGTTCCCCTTAACTACTTCCGTTCTCGATCATCGCGCGGTAGATTCTCCTACCCGTTTCCTGATTTCCTGGAACAACACCCTCTCGTCCCACCTCGAGCCGCTGGTGGTATCTATATTCGCGACTCCTTCTCCATTCGAAACACTGGTCCATCTACGCGATTAATTGGAATTTACGACGTGTCGGCCGTGTTCGGCCCCAATCTTGACCACGACGGCACTCAATAACTCAGCGAAACACACCTTTTCGAACCTTTCATCGGACGTCGTGTTCTCTCTATCACCGGTGGTACGTCCGATAAAGCGGCGACAGACGGCGCTGCGTTCGCCAGTCGTCCGAGATCCAAGAGGAGAGGAACATCCCCGTGACCGGTTGGCGGGCTCCCTTAAACGGCCGCGCTAACATATTCCACGGGCCAACTCGCGTGGCTCGGCACACCGCGTCGGATCAGTTTTTGCGATAAGTGGTAACAACGACACCGGCTACCACCGCTGCGAGACATCGGTCGCACGCAGCCCACGAAGAATAATACACACGTACGCTTCCTTTCTTCTTCTTTCTCTTTCGCTCTCTCGCCGTGCCGGATGGTTGCTAAGGCTGCTGCTCTGGCGCAGCTGCAACAACAACGCGTCCGCGAGTTCTTCGAGAGAGCAGCAATTCCCCAGGCGCGCGTTTAGAGCAAACCAGCCGCGTATAGCAATCATTCGTCTCCTTATCTAGAGACGGCGGCAAACGTGTAGGCATTCATCCATCATCCAGTAGCGTGGAAAGCACTCATTTAGCTGCTGCTCCGCTTTCAGTGCTCCGGCGAGTCCCGCGAGGGATATCCGGCACGAGGCGAGCGCATTCAACGCGAGAGGAACGAGCCCCGGTGCTCTCTTCGCCCCGCCGGCGCTCAGAAGCGCCCACGTTCGCCTATCAACCGATTGCGAGAAGAATCGAGGCCGGGCGAACGGACAGCCGCTTGTTTTTCCCAACTCCAGTCACTTGTTAGAAACAGAAGTTTGGTTACGTTGCTCTCGCTTACGTATAGTTCTATGGTTTATTCCGCGATTGCAAGGAGACGGTTACCATGTCGCGTAGGAGTCGAGATTTTGTGCACGGGCTTTCGTGACGCGAGTCGATTATGTAATCGAGTTTACCGAGGTGGCAGCGATCTCGGGTGATAGCGATCTGCCACTGATCGGAAATTTACGTCTGAGGGTTGGTGATTCGGGATTGGTACCGTCGTCTCTGTATGGAATCGAGTCGGTAATAGTAGATTACGATCTTCCCACTTCAGATATCAAACAGGTAGTTGCCTGTTATTTGTAAAAGCAACTCCTAAAATTTCATTGAAACTTGTTATCGTTGTGCGATCGTACCATTCTTTGGAAGATTAAATCTTTCATGGATAGGCATACGTCTTTGTAGAGGGATGACGTTACATCTGCTAACAAGCTTCGCACGGAGGCTGTAAAACTCGAAACCATCGAAATCAAGAGAACTCCATAAATAGACGGAACTCCGTCATTTACAATGCTCAGAAGCTGGTCTATCTCTCGAAGCCTCGCGCGGTAAAAAGCAGCATCCTCGAATAAATACTCGAAACTAAACAGGAACCCGTTCCAACCTCACCAAGCCCCCCCAAAAAGGAATTTAACGAGTGGACGAAGGTTCGGTTGATCCAATCAGTTCACCGACATCGCCGATGAATTATGGAGTTTCGTTCATTGCATCGGATCGTATATATCGGTTACCCGTCGTGTTCCTCGCGGATTCGTGCAGGCGTGGTCCATTGTTTCCCGAAGTACTGGCGCGTTCGTAACGATGCAAGGTGCACGTGCGCCCTCTTGGACGCGTTTCGACCGTTTTATCGACAAGCCCGAATAAACCTCAGATTTATTTATCGAGTCGAGTAACGTGGTTTCGTGTTCCGATAAACTGTTACGAAGTGGCGACGCCCACGTTGAGCTCGTGCTTGTGCTGAGGATCGAACGAGGGGGAGAGAGAGAGAGAGAGAGAACACGAAGAGATCCGTGAAGCGAACGAAACAGAGCTGAGTGCGCGTCTCTCCTCTCCTGTTTGGTTACCGGCAACTACCGTTCGGACGCGCTTCTTGCTTAATCTTATTCGCTGGCGGCAACTCGCGCGGTGTGTCAAGAGCGGCAGCCACATTGTCGCTGGAAAATGTAAATGAACTTTAACCGTTATCCGTTCGCCCACGAGTCCGCCGAGTTCCGCCTCGGAAACCGATCAAACGCTCGCGGTTTGCTGGTTGGCGCTGCGCCGTACTTTGTCAGTTTGATGGTGTTTAAGGGTTGGGTGATTGGTAAGTACGAGTATAATAGGCTTTTTCAGTTACTAAAGGTTAATTGGTGTTGTTGGTTCACGAATGATACAAAGCTTAGGGTTAATAATAGGGTTCGGTCAGGTTAGATTTGCGCTAATCAGATATATGACATTTACATAGATATCCTGTTTGTGCAGTTGATGAAAGTACGCAAAAGCTATTGGTGTAATTCATACCGACATATTCAGATAGCAATATGTATTCATTTTCATCGTCCAACGTACATTAGTACGCGTATTTTAGTACACGTTAGTTTGAAATATTTCATTCTCGTTTGTATTCCGCGCTTCGTGTAATTACGTCGAGTTTTCAACTTATGAACAATATATGCGATTCTTCTAACAGCGTTCGTTAACCGGTCCAGTTTGCAATTACATCCTCTCGTCTGATCTCCTCTATCTCACTGTCTAAAGCACGAGTCTAGCTTGTTCGTGGCTCCATTGGCAAGCCTCGAGCAAAGCACTCCGCTTTGTATTATTATAGCCTCCAACCGATATAGATCGTCAATGACATTTGTCATGTAAGGTACAGAATACAAATAGAAGCTAAATAGCCTAAACGTAGGTAACGTAACTCAAAGCTTATCTCAACTACCGTGATCATAATCGTTAGTGACATTTATCACTTAAGACACAGAATTCAAACACAAATTAAATAACCTGATCGAAACCTAATCTCAACTGCCGTGACTATCTCTATATCTCAATAATATCGATAGAAAATTAAGATGAAAAAATAAGAGTGTCGTGAAAGAATCGTTCGGTTTCGGCAAGACCTGCTGGCCGATAAATTTAAACAAATATACTTAAATCGATCGTTCATTCCCAGATAAGCACATTTATAGGAATACTTGTCTATCGATAAAGTCATAAGTCCTCCCCCTAAAGGTTGCACGTGAGAGACGGTTATACGCGCGGTGATAGGCTCCACGAAGTGACGGGCCGGTCGAAGGCTCGAAGCGGCCTCGGGACGCTGCAGCGTCCGCCGAGCGGAGCGGAGCGATTCAATTAGCCGCGCGAGCGCAGGCGTTGCAAATCGCAAAGCACGCGACGAATCCGTGAAGTGGCTCTAACGGGCTGCGCGCGGGCTGCGTACGCCCCTGAGTTGGCCGCGGCGGTGCTGCGCACCAGACGCGGCAACATTGTAAACGAGCACACAGAGAGAGTATCGGCCGGTCTCTCGCGCGCGAGAGATACGGCGACGACGGCATGGAGAGAGTATAGAGAGACCAGTAAACGAGAGAAGGAGAAAGAGGCAGGCTTCCGGAGAAGACTACGACCAAACCGAAACTCTGCTACAACCTGTGCATATACATATAGCGCAAACGACAGATAGTTCAGCAAATTTGGCGAACGGAACGGAAGCGGGGAAACGAGAAACGAAACGAGATGATCGCGCGAGATCTGCGCGAAAAGATACGGTCAGATCTGGCGATATACGTTCGATGGGCCGAGTTTGCAGAGTAGAACGAATGGAGGAACGAGATAGAAGAGAATACCGAGAGAAGACACGCGGATGGAGTCGCGCGCGCGAATGTGTACACACACGTAGTGGGTGTCGCCTCTGCTGCCGCCGACGTCGCTGCCGTTCCTCGTTACCGACGCAGTTGCTGGACGCCCTCCGCCAGCCCCCACGACATGATCTATCAGCCTTTTCTACAACTACTCGTCTCTCCCTCTTCGCTGCACACTCTTTGTCCTCTTTCTCGCGCACTCGTTCGCCGCTCCCGGCGGCGGCGGCGGCGGCGGCGGCGGCGGCACCGTGCTGCTTCTCGCCATCCTCTTTTCTGCACTCTCTGAAGCCGCATCGCGCGCATACGCACGCACGCACACACACACACTTACAAGCCTCTTCTTGGCTTGAGAATAGGGAGAGAGAGAGCTTGATAAGCTCCCTCCGCTTCGAGATTTTTTCGGTTCTCGGCTAACCACGGAGCTCTCGCCCTGAAAAGTGGTAATTGGACTCGACGAGTGCCATTCTTCGGGGTTACCCGCGACTGCCAAGACTTGGCTTTGATTACGCGTTTCGGCGCCTGAGTAAGGACCAAGCGAGGTTTCGATGCGTTAGGAGAATTTCAGTTCCTCGATTGGTCGTATCGTTGGATGTATTCTACTCGGATTATTGGCTATCGTGAAGTATTATGAAGTCAAGAGGCTGATGACCCAATGTTGTGTTCCTGGTATCGGTTACCCTTCTCTGGGAGCCACGATGGATCCAGAGCACTGGGTCAATTGGAAACAGCGCGAAAAAGGCGGGCTCGCGTCCCGAAATAAAAACTGTCTCATCCTCCGTGGCGTTTTCGCGAGAGCAGCGGCGAACTTTCTGCGCGAGAATCGTCGCTGGCTTCTCTCGTTGGGCTACGATAAACGCAGAATCCAATTTACTTCCAGGAACGGTCTTCTGTTTCAATTTCGCGCCGGCCGTGGAAGAAACCGCGTTCCTTATTACCTTATGCTTGGATGATGATTGTTAATCTTTTAAACCGTGGCGCTGGGATAAGCGCTAATTGGAAAGCGATTGTATGTTAAGATTGGTTTGAAGAAGTATGGATATCATGGAAAAGAGCAGCCGAGTCTTATCAGAGCTTTACTTTGATGGAGATGAATATTTAGTATTGCAATTAAATTTATTTAGTTCCTTACTTTACTATACCTTATTCCAGTCTCATACTTCTGGATGGAGTATGACAAAGGAAAATTGCTTTTGCCAGAGAGTCTGACTTTAGTTTTAATTCTCCAGACAGGGAATTATTAAATACGGATTACACCTAGTATTTCGATATTTTGCATCTAACGCGATGTGTCACCTGATTTAAACACGTACACTTACATATATACCACTAGAAAGAGATTAATATTCTTCAGCCTATCTAATGCCTTCGTAGTCTTCCCATTATATTTGGTTTCTCAGCATGAATTCCGTTTAAAAAAGTACCGTCCCTTTAAGTTCGACGCACTGTGTTCCCAAACTAGAGTTTCCAACAGGCTCATACGTATTCCTCGTCCATAAAACTGATCTTAAATTTCATCAGTACGTTGCTTCAGGCTATTGGCATTTGTCTTCCATTATTGCATATCTATGCGGTTCCGCGGTTCTAATCTGTACTGAGGAGGGCACGTAGGAATCGAAGCACGGCCCTGTGCTCTTCCTCCCGCGTTGCCCTTCCCCTTTAGCCTCCGTCCTTCGTCCCTCACGCTCGCCTCCCTTTTCCCGCCGTTCGATCCCTCTCTTCGCCTCCACGGACGTCTCCTTCGTCCCTGCTTCGTCGAGTCGAGTCCCCACCGGACGTGCCGTTCAGCGGTTCTCAATCGTGGCTCCTCGTCTGCCCGCTAAGGTTTCCTTTTCCCCACTGTGTATATGCAATCGTGTCGTGGAGCACGAGGAAACGAGGAGGTGGAGGCCGCCTCACTCGGTGTCACGTGCCGGCGAACTCGTTAACTACCCTAACGACCAGGATTCCACGTGGCCGGCGTGGTCTCGTCGATAATTGGCGGCGGCCCGGCAAATTGCCGCTTTTTCGACATATTATATGGGCGCGGGCGTGCAAGCCGCCTCTCGCGACACGCCGATATCGAGCCGTGGTGACCGGCCGCATGGGAGGATGGCGACACGCGCGATAGTTTATGCTACAGATCTTCGGGGAGGTTCCGTGACACGCGACGAATAAATCGCACGATCGTGCGAGGTCTGCGGCAATTGCAGAGCCTAAGAGATTTTTTCACGCAAGCCGTAAGAGGAAAGTTGGACGAGCGTGGCTTATTGCGAAGGCTGCGACATTTTTCGACAGATATCGTAAGAGGAGAATCGTGGAACGTCATTTTGAAGATTTCTTGAGCGATTCGGGATTGTTTGGAATCGGATTAGGTTTGGATATGTTTGGATATACGAGAACCAAATTGCAAATACGAACACAGTTTGTTTTAGAAATTTGTTTAACTATCGGTCGATGTTTTCTGAGTTACAAGTTTTTGAGTTACGCTTGGATTTAATTCTCCGATCTGATCTACGCACAATGATCCTAAAATCACCAGGAACGAAACCAAATCCACCGAAAAGACGCTCTCGAAGAAGCTCGCGAAATTCCACTCGGAGTACAATTTCCTTCGGTACCTGCGCCATATTTATTTGTCCCGATGTCTCAACGGGCTGAACGGGAACCGATCGACGCGGCGTTTTCCATTTAGCGAGCGTCAACGATGCCGATAATACGTCTCCAGGCAACCGGCGTGTATCAGGGAGAGCGAGCTCGCGCGAGGTCGCGAATATTACATATGCGAGACGCATAAATCTTGCAGCGAGGTAATACCGGCGACGCGGTATGCGCGTGCAGAGTCGAAGCGTTCTCTGGCTGCAGCCAGACACCGACAAGAGCAAAATCTATGGCGCAGCCCTGTTTAATTCTTAATGCTTAATCAGTGCACCTTATCGCGAACGCGAGACTCTCGCCCTCGCTGCCCCCTCCTCTACTCTCCAACTCTCTTTCTCTACTTCTGCTGGTCGTGTCTGTCTATTGCCTGGCGAGGCAGCCTTGTAAATAGAAGAAACGCGTTCTCGCCGCCTATCCAGCATCAAAGAGACCGACACAACGCGACGGTTTTATATACTTAATTTATGAACAATATACAACCGATGTCGACCTACCTAGATTCTGGCACCTCTGCTTTGATTTTCGCCTCCAGACTATGTCTCGTTTTCCTTCTCTTACTTATTGGGACGTTAAACGCGGTTCGTGGCTCGTGCGACGTAGACAGTGGTTCTAACAAGGCTGGTGGAAAGTCTCGACCGCCGATAAGGAATTCTCTACACCCTTTTATCATTAATCGTGGCCAACGTGTTCGACGTGTTACCGTGGCGTGCCACGGTTATCTGGCCTCGCGTTATCCGCCGCGCGTTGCTCTGCTCGAGCGTGGCCGATTCGATTCCCCCGTCGCGTCGCGTCGTCTGCTGGATTCTCTCTAGCCGCTCTTACCACGTCGTTATTGCGTTATTTCGGATTTCGAACGACTGTTCACCGACGGCCAACATCTCGGATTCGTTTACTCCGGAAACGTCCAGCTTTCGCAACGATAGAATAGAATCTCGTTAATCGAGTTTCGTCAACTCGAGTCGAGTCGTCCGTCGTTATCGTTACTAGTTTTTGGAAAATGAACTTCGTAGAATCTCTATTGTCGTAAAATCAGGCCCACCGTCCACGAAGCGTCGCTTCATAGACACGTAATAGATCTATTAATGCTAACGGCGATTGATCGCAATGATCCCATGCAGTGGTCGTTGTAAAGCAATGCGCACCTGCCCACGAAACAACAGCGAGCGAACTGTTTTCGTCGCTACGCGTTTGCCTCGTGACGACTGGCGTTAATGTTGTCAGTAGCGAGACGCACGTTGCAGCTATAAACGAGCGTAGTGGTGTAGGATGAACGCGTCTTGCTCGTCGCTCGATGTTTTAATAGTAAGGCAAAATATATCTTACCGCACGCTTCGTAGACTGACCACCGGCGTAGACGTATCGTAATGTTTAATAGACGTTTCTATGAAGCGACGCTTCGTGGACAGCGGGTCATACACTTTACGCAGAAGAGGGGATTTTCTGAAACTATACTGCCGGCTGTTATAAGCTATAAGTAGACTGCGAATATTTATTTACGTCCTATTTCCTTCGTCGTTATATTCATAAAAATATGAATTTGCACGGACATTCACAGTCCAGTATAAATATTGGGACACGCTATAGAACAAAAATTCTGTAAAATGACGAGAGAAGCGTTTATCGTGAGACCAACAAACTACCTTTTACTTTGGATCTTACGTTGCAAATCAGGTTCACAGTAAAATAACCAGGGAACGACAGCAGTGAAAAGCATGTAATTTGTACCATAGCAGGTGTCTTAATACTTGTGGTCAACAGTTTATACCATCCTCGATAACTGACCGGATAAGGCCATCAACTCAATTTAACAACGGGACGCTACCTTAATTTCGTTCCTCGTTTCGACAGTTTCTTCGAAATCGGCTAAAAAAAAAAAAAAAAAAAAAGAGCGGCTACGTCGCCATTTGCCGATTTTATATATGTCGACACTTGGGGCTCTTGGCGAGCTCCTCGATAGGCGATAATTGGGATTAATTGGAAGGAAAAAAGTTTTTTCGCGCTCAAAAGGACCGCCCTTTGGGGGCGGCCGCCATTTAAATCTGCGCCGCGGATAATTAATTAACCTCGTATCGTCGTCATTTCCATCGGGGTCCGGGCGCAGGCCAAAGGCACACGGACTCGCGCTCGCGCGACACTGCATTATTTTAAAATTCTGTTTGCATAATTTTTCAAACGTGAATAAACGAATTCCACGCTACGCTCGTTCCCCGGTTAAAAAGCACCCTGGTGCCTGTCAGTCTGTCTGTCTGTCTCTCTCCCTCTCTGCCTCTCTCTCGTTCCTCTCCTATGCACGCGCTCGGGCAGATTTCCCTCTCTCTCTCTCTCTCTCTCTCTCTCTCTCTCTCTCTCTCTCTCCCTCTCTCCGCGCCTACGCCACTGGCTTTTATCGAGAGCCGTCGACTAACTGGCTTTTTGGCGCATTTTATTATATCGTGTAATGAGTCCCAGCGCCTCGTCACGTTGGTGCCCTGCATCTCAAAGGGACGCCCCATTCAGACTTGAAAAGGGGGCCCGGTAATGACGGCGATAAAATATGACGTGCCTTGCACAGTTTCTCGGCCCTAGCCTCACCTGACTCGCCACAGCCTCCCTGCAGCTAACGAAAGTAGCAAAAGCGTCGAAAAGAGGGTCCGTGCAACCCGTGTGTCCCCCTCGTGTTACCTTCTCTCTTCTCTCCGTTTAGCCCATTGTTCGGCCCTACCCCATTGTTTCGTTGGAATTTTCGTCGTTTCTTGCTGTTTAACCGTTCTCATTCTTCCTTTTTTTTCTTTTCTGTTCCAGGTAAGTGTTCGAGAGACAACGTTCTGCTTCTTGCCCCTTTGCTGGTCCACGCGCGGCGACCATATCCGCCAGAAGGTTGTATGTATTAGCGTATGTATTGTCGTCTGGAAGCGTAACGCGATCAGCCACGAGCGCGTTTCACCACGATCAAGACTCGCGAACCTCATAATCGATCGTTGATCCGTGGATTCCGGTTGCAACTCGGATCGTGTTATGCTTCTGGATAGGCGAGATTGGAAGATGGTAGACGCGTTGCAGGACAGCTTGTACTTGTAAGCGTTATGTAAAAGGTAATTTTGTTCGAGGCAGGTTTTGTCGAAAAGATGGATGAATCGTTGATTGGGCACCTTTTGTGGGTAGACACGCGAATGCGGATGCGTGAGATATAATTAAAGCTGATATTCAGTTGATAACCTGTTATTTGTGAGTGGGAAATTATTACACCGACATGACAAGTTTGAATACTTGGTTTTTTTAGGGCTACATGCTTGTTAATGTCAGTCTATTCGTACGTTTGGCATTCCAGTGTATCATGAAACGAGTGTCTTATCCAGAAACATTTTATATATAATTAGCGCATGGAAAAGCACTTTCTTCCGGCCGCAACAGATGAACAAACAAGTACTTTCCATCGCTTGGATATATTATAATATTTACCTAATTAACTAATATAATTAACAGTGATTCTCGACGGCATAACATGCTTTAGACTCAACCTCGTACACCTTTAACGGACTAATTTATTTGCTCAAAACGGAGCTTGAAAAAATTTTAACAAATTCCCTCTAAAGAAGTCAAGCTGAATTTGAACAGCTTAGAAGCGATACTGATCGACTCCATAAATTAACTCCTTAAAAAAAAGAAAAAAAAAAAACAAAGCAGCAATGTACATAAAGTCCAGAAAAGCGATGATATTGCGAATACTATTTTTTAAATTCACCGTTCAGAATTTACCATTATTTCGGTGAATAAACCCGTGCAAAGAAATATTTGTTTCTTACGGATCGAACGTCGATCGTATATTACACGTACTACTTACCGACTTAGAAAATTAATCGAAGACGAGATCGGTCGGTTTTGCTGGCAAGACGCAATCTTTCCCACAGAAGAACCCTTCTTCGAATTGAAACTGTCAAGTTAATCGGGGTTAGGTATTAGACGACAAAGTTTGCGATTCCTCGGGTTTCGTGTTTCCAAAAGCGCGTTGCCCTTTATTCCAGGAATCGTCCTGAAAATCTCGGTACCACGATAATCAGCCGACCATACGAAACGAGAAAGATAGAGATTATACTCGAGAGTAGCCCATGTGGAGGATATTAAAACTATAACTGGAGCAGCAGGCCGTGCCGAGTAATACGGCCGTGGGGGCTTTGTCGAAGAGTCGATGGACTCTTACTTAGTTGCGATGTAGGTTCGTCAGAGCGTAATAGAGCACGAGAGAGAGAGAAACAGAGCGCAGATCGGGAAGGGTGCATTAGCCTAATCCGACGATCCTCGTCGACTGTGAGAAGAGTATCGTATTCACCCTACCGAATCAATCAGCATCTATCCGTAACGTCTACCTTCGTGGGTGGTCAGCACGAACGGTAGTTTTCTGCGGCGCGCCTGTAACGGCCGTTAAGTGTAACGTGCCGCAGTTACGAGCCCCGTACCGTTTCTCTCTTTCCTCGCTGTGTTTCTCTCGCCAGTTCGACGATTTGCATAAACTCGGCCAGCGGTATGTTCTTCCTCAAGTACGCGCGAGGCTCGCGAGAATTCACTTCCGGCACGCGGATCTCGGACATTAATCGGCCATTAACAGGGTTTAAGAGACGCTTCCATTTGGGTTTTTCACTTTTTCGTTTTGAAGTATAGAAGGTGGGTTAGAGACGGAATATTTTTGAAGGGAGTGATTCACGATCGATGAGCATGATAAATATTGTTTATTCTTTTACTGATTAGTTTGAGGCAACAGTGAAACATAGGTGGCAGCGATAGTCGACGTTATCGTAATTCGCCACGGAACCCAAGAGACGAGTTACTATGTCGTGCAGTAGTACAATTATATTAGAAGAATATGGAACATAGGATGGTTGTTTGCAATTTTAATTCGTGGTAATAGTAAAACAGACGACAGGATCGTGTGGAACGATATCGTTGTAATTCTCACAAATTTTAGACGACAATTTATACGACAAGTAATACGATTATGTACAACGTAGAAAAATTGTGCATACATTTCTATATCGCAGATAGATCAACGACTTAATTAAAACTTATCTTCGCTGCTACCACCCCCCAGTAATTTCATCCTGGAAACTACTAACATCCACGCAATCTGAAAACTGCTGCATCGCACGTACGCACGTACGTCTAGTATATAAATACTAGTAAGAGTGTTTTATGCGTATATTATACGTACGTTACACGAAACATTTTAAGATACTTCCGTGATCCGGCAGATACCACAGTCAGAAGTAGATTGCGGATTCTTATGCAAATTCATATTTTTCAAAATATAATGCAAAGAAAAAAAAAAGAAACAGAATCTTCGTAGAAAAATGTTTCGCCTACCAAATACTATAGCAGACACTGTGCTTTTTAAATTATACATACATTTTTACATAGCATGCGCATTCTACCGTGATATCGCATCTTCAAATTCGCATCTCGTAAATGTAGAAAAATCCCCAGTCTAGCTACAAGCAAGTGGCACTTGTTCGCCGCTATTTCGGTGTTAAACTAGGACCATTGGGTAGCCAAACTTCGATCCATCCCTATATATGTGCAAAGAGAGAGAGAGAGAGAGAGGAGTGTGCCTCGTGCGGATAGTGGTTTATATTGCGGCGAGAGCGTAAAGGAGGGGGGTGATAGACAACCGCGTGCAATTGATGGGGTGCAAACGGGGTCGACCGCGCCCGACGGCCTCTTCTAACAGTCATATTACGCGGGTGTTATATTTATTTAATACGCGGCCAGCTCGAGGGGGTTCCGACCGGCCGCGACTATTACACGAGTTATTATTTCTGCTGGGCTGTTCATGGGGTACCCTCTTCTTCCCCAATGCAGGACGATACGGCCCCATTGTGGCCGGCCAAAGTGGGCCGTTTTCACGCCAGTTGGGGTGAACACGATACATACTTCTCACAGTCGCTCGAATAAACCCCGGAGGGGGCCACGAGGATGATTTGTACAGATTAGTACAAACTGCCGGGTGGACGACGTTCGTGGAAACCGTGGGATGGAATCAATTGACGGATCAACCTTTTCCGGGACACTCGTCGGATTTCTTCGATTTAACGACCCCTACGTTCGGAGAAAATGGGGGTTGGGTCTCTTTCCTATCCGCTATCTCTAGAAATCTTTTCGAAGTCTCTAGGGTTCTAGGAATCTTTGGAAATTGTTTCGAGGTTTTTCCATTCTCGACGAGTGAGTGGAAAGAGTGGAAGGATCGTTTGACTTTAATCCTCCGCGGACGAATCGGGCCATCGACCATCTAAAATTCCTTTCCTCCAAATTTGCACTTCTACTGGGGAAAGTTTCTAACGTTCGACTTAATGAAACGTTGCATAATGCAGCAGATATGGAGATACGCAGTACGGCTACGAAAAATATTTGCATATACGTTTGTATATAACGAAGCGTTTTTTAATGAGTTGGTAGATTGCATCGTTCGTGGTATCGTAGTACGCGTGAATTTTTGTAGTCGCCTAAAAGTGCTAACAAACGATACGTAATCTGATAAACATGGTCGTAATTAATTAATACGCCAATGGCGTAATAAACACAACGGTGTAAGAAATATTTTCTCCATCCAGCGTAAACCAGTCCGTTCTTCGTTTTAACCCAATCTTCCTCTAAGAAAACTTACAAAGTCACGAACTCGTGCTATTCTGGAAATCGTGGCGTCAATTGCAAAGCATATTGCGACCTATTGACACTGTCAATTGCACGACAAAAGAGACAAGCAAACCGAACAACAAGCCGTAAAATAAGACACTTGTAATTTTCCCCTCGATTCTTCGATGTAAAGCTAATGGTCCGCCCTATCCGAGCGGAACACCCAAATCATCAGGGCGGAAATCGTCGTTGTGTGTCGTAGCTGGCCCATTCGACGGGCGTGACGATTATTCTCGGTGATTCGTGATCCATGATCCGTGAATGGGAGTCTCTCGGTAAATACGGTGTACCAGGGCGATCCACCGGCTTGCCACTCCGCGGCTTTTCCCCTCTTATTCCCCTCTCTCGTCTCTCCATTGCCGAATATGAATATGATATCGCACCCCGCCACTTACGAAATGATTTATCAATTGAGCACCGGCAACCCCGGGGTACTGGTGTTGAAATATTATAACATCATTCCCCCACGGCACACCCTAATATTATCCCCCTTGGCCGTCTGCCATTAACATAACAATGGTCGACCTAATTGCGGCCTAATCGGCGCCTGAGGCTAAACTCTGATCCGCTAATTCCCCCTTCTTCCTTCTTCCTCTCTCATTTTCTTTTCATCGAAGATTTTTCAATTGGTTTTGGCGTTGTTCTTTCCTCAGGGAAATACCGTGACGTTTTTAATCGTCACTTTCTTCGTTACTGTAACGCTTGTAAAATATTTCCCTTCTTCTCTTGTATTTTCTTCTTTCATAAGATCATCGAAGTTGTTTTTCCTATTGTTTCTTTCGAAGACAAGCGATATGATATTTCTGACGACCGATCTTTCAGTTGCCAAACGATGAAATTTTCATAGAATATCTTCATCTCTGAAATACACATCATTTCTACAGCGTAGTGCCGCATGCCTCGTTCATTTTTATTCCAGCCATTTCATTTAACGAAGACCTGCTGCACGTATTTTTACGATCGTCGACAGTTGCCAACGTTTAAAAACATCTTCGCGCAAAACCAAAGCATTCCTCGCAAGAATAAAAACAGCAGGAATAGCGGCACGCACTAATACATTTCCATAAATATAGATCCGAAGCACTGTTTCCATCTACAAAATTACACAGTTAGGGGCAAAACCCAGTGTACCATTTTCTCTACGGTCGCTTCTTAGTTTCTTGCGTCCGATGGCGTCACGTTGTCCACGGTTTCTTCACGATTCATCGATCCCCGATCTCTGCTCAGCGCTTTTGCCGAGGTTTCTCAAACCTCTGGGTCGGCGAAACGGTAACGAATGGAACGCAGCGACGATCGTCAGCGAAAGAGCATCGGCACGAGTTTGCGGTCGCGCGTACTCGCGAGGAATCAGCGTTGCGGCCAGCCCGGCTGAAGAATCTTTTGCGCCCTTCCTCGTGCCCCTTTTCTTTTCGTCGTTTATTCGTTCCCTCTATCTTTCGAGAAGACCACTTACCGCAATTCCAGTCTTACCATCGTGGCGATCCTTTTTTTGCCGGTCGACAATCATAACTCAGGATTTTTCTCGGTTTCGCCCGCCGCTGGATAGATATCCGGCCACGCAATAATATCACCCCTTCTGTCTTTTCACATTTTTTTCCCCCCTACTGTAAGAGCGCCGGAGCTTAGTCTTTCTGATCTGACATTCTGCCAGAGAACAGGAATCCCGCGAGAAACACGAGTAAATGCGAAGGTTTCGTGTCTTGTTTCTGATTCTTCGAGCTATTACATGGTGTCGTGCGCAGGTACAACGTTCTTGGGTTCTTGTCGTGTTTTTATCGAGAGAGGAGAGGTATCATTTTGTAGGAACAGCTATTATCTATCCAGATCTTCTGAATTAACCCTTGATGCATGCTAGTGTGGGCTGATTGATGTTCTTGCGAAAGGAGTCTTTAAGGGAGCTATTACATACCTTTTTTTTAATCATTCTGCTAACTTGCGTTGTCGTATTTTTAGTACAGTAATATTTCCGTTGAATTGATAATCGCGAGTTTCATTAGCTGTAAATGTTACGTATTTGTCGTCTAAGTATTATTATTATTACGGAACGGTAACCTTAATTGATAGTACCTTTGGAATTCTACAGAATGCAATCTGTGCGTTACAAATTTGCTTTTCTTCTTAGTACAGTAACATTCAACGCTTTCGAAATATCCGGAATTCTTTAGGGATTTAAAGGAAAGATTCTGACGAGAATTATGAAAATTGTCAAAATGGGATATTTCGTCGCGTACCGAAAGCACCTTTGCCAAAATAGTTTCTGCCTTCTACCGGATAGAAATTCTACAGAATGTTAATCTCCCTTCGCGTTGCGAACTTCTGCCCATTCGTATCTAATATTTATCGCTGACAAAATATCCCAGATGTCTCGACAGCTTCTACCGAGAATCGCAGTTTCTAAACATTGTAACGAACGCACCTAAAAATTCCCAAAGGCACGTAATTTCAAAGAAAACGCGTACCTCTGTCGCCGGGATTTCAGTCGTCGACGTTCGAGCGTTTGGTTGTGATTTCCGCGAGATTGAAAAATCCAGTCGACGCGCAACGTCAAATTTCCCGGCAATTGTCTCGCATTTGCTATCCTTCGATCGGAAAGCTCATTAGCGAAGACAAAGCTTATTGGCACGGCATACTTCACGCTCGATAAATCCCTGTAAAATTCATACAGGCGGCAGGCGCGTGGGGGTGGATGTTGGCGGGGGGTGACGAGGGGGCGGCAGACGCGGTATATCCGGCGACGCGTTTATGTTGTAAACACTTGAATAATTCAGGCCAGAAAATTTCGGGCGTGTTGCAGCAAAGCAACGTCATTAAGTTAATTATCGTCCGGTAATCACCGGTGCGTTTCGCTTTCCACTGATTTTTTCCCCTCTCCTCTCTCTCTACTTTTTTCCCCGTTCCTTTTTGTCCACGTTGTGTTCGCTGACCGCCTCTCTTGCACAAAGAACGAAGCAAATAAAAACAGTCGCGTCCCCGTGTACCAGGTTGCAACGGCGAGGAAGGGAGAGAGAGAGAGAGGGAAAAATGAGAGAGAGGAGAGCGAGAGAGGAAGATGGAGGGATTGGTGGGAAAAAGAGGATAATAGGATGCAGCGACAGAGATATGCGTACGGACAAATGAGCGGGCTGGGAGCATGTAATCATTGTGGCTATTGTCAACGGTGTCCAATAAATAATCAATTTAACGTTAATCTACAAAGTAAAGCTCGCGTCAACCGTTCCTAACGACCCGGGACACAACGTGCTCTCGCTGATGACACGTTTCGACGTTGCTTCCATGCCGTAATGTTCCATTTCTTTTTTCTTCTTCCCTCTCATTTTTTTTTTTTTTTTTTTTTTTTTTTTTTTTTTTTTTTTTTTTACGTGAAATTATAAATCAAGGAGAGTCGCGACAGTGATTTTTAATCGACCACAGTAAAGCGAGTACGTTAATTCCTTTCTTCCTTTCAAGATTTTTGAAGTCGCTTGAGATGTGGAAATTACGTCTGTTATTTGTAGACTGCTGATGGTTTTATGCACAAGTCTGATGCATTTTTATGAACACGATTATAGAAATGTAAGCTGATTATTTATCTCACTTTGCTAACATCCTGAAAAATACTTTGCTTTGGGTATTAAATGTTCCATAAATTACATATCGTTGTGAGTTTAAACTCGACGTTTCTTTCTCCTTTGAAAAAACGCAATCATAAAAACAGATATTTTTCCTGCAACATCGTGTCCACCAGGAGCTAATAAATCTTTGGCAGAAAGAATTTCTCTCTCGGGAATCTTCTATCGCAAATATTATGTTTTTCAGTGTTTTACTGTCAATGTCTCGACAAATATTATCCTATAATCTGATAAATCTTTGGCAGAAAAAATTCTCCTTTAGAAGGCCCACCACCATAAATATCGCGTTTTTGAAAGTTTTATACGGTATCGATGGTTCAACATGAATTATCATTTTAGTGGAGGGAGCAGGACTGTTTTAAATCAACTCGTAGACCTCGGCTTGGAAGCGAGGCTTGCTCGAATCGAGCTGCACCGTGAAACGAGCACGCCTCTAAACTGGAACCAATTTACATCCTCCCGATTATTCCTTCTTTCATCTTCGACCGCGGCCCCCGTCCAATTACGAAATATATCCGCGTCGCGCTGCCGCGGAAGCTCGTTCTGCTATTTTTACTCGCCGCAGCAACGTCTTATCCGCCTCTGTGAACCTTCCAAGTAACTCTCAGTGTCTCGGTTCTTCTAGTCTCCTGATCGAGTTATTGTTTTCCGTTTGACAGCGTTCGAGGTGCGCCGTGCCAGTGGTCGTGGTACTCGATGCTGCTCATTAGAAAGTCAATTTGTTGGGAGGAACACGTTGGCACGCTTTTGTCTCGCGACTGCTTGTCGGTTATTTTCTTTTGATTGGCTCTAATTGGCTTAAATATCGGTTGAGTTATCGGTAGAATGGCGAAGGATGTTGAATTCGTTGGTTTTTCGAGAGTTTTTTTTTTTTGTCACGTTCTACGATTCGAACGTTCAAAAGTTCGAAGTTCCGAAATTCCACAAATAATATTTCCAAAATTTACGAACCTTAAAATTCCAAAATTTCGCTGATAGATAGATAGATAGATACAAGTTTCTACTATTGCAAGATTCCTAGATATTAAAATTCCATGGCTGCAAGATATCAGAATCCCGAAATTCCAAATCCTTCGAATACCGATATCCTGTAAACTACATAGCGATCTCTCTCTCTCTCTCTCTCTTTCTCTGTGAATCACCTGTGTCCTCGATTCCTCTAACGAGCGTATCGAGCTCGTCATTCTCTCGCGTCACGCCCAGCTTCTCGATATCAATGTGTCTTACGTTCACATTTACTCCCTCAGCCGTCTCAGCGCGGTTATTTCCACCTGTGACGTGTTTAATCGAGCCACCGATTTCAATATCTGCGTCGAATGCAAGCAGTACGACCCTCGGTGTTCGCGCGACAATCGCGCTCGTTCGTTCGGCATAATTTATCGTTTGCACGCGGATGTGTGCAAAGGCTGCTGGTATCCGAGCTACCAGGGCCTCGGTTTATATCTTTGGCGACGTTTACGATGACCACTGGAGACACGGTCGATCCTAGAAAGTGGACGACTACGCTGGAGACAAAGACAAAACGCGGCGGCAGCGTAGAGTGGAACCTCGATAACTCGAATCTCGAGGAAGGAGTTCGAATCTTCGAGTTGCGAAAGTTTCGTCCGATCGAATTTTTCGTGCGCGAGAGTATTCAGCGAACAAACGCGACTTCGTTCTCAAATAATATCGTTGACTTACGGATGACTGTAATAACTAGCTCGATTATTCAAATTTAGGATATTTAACGATACTTTACGTTCTCCCTGGTGGAAACTCATTGACGACATTCAACTGTATGAAAAATGGCAAAATCGATTAGTCCAACCCTACATCGTGGTTGCCAGTGATTCGGCGCTAGCGATTAAGAGACAAGGCGGATTATCTCGAGTCGTGGACTTTTGAACTTCGTCCTTGGGAAGCTCGGGGATTCTGGTTTTCCCGTATATTTCGATCTGTAGAGAGTGGCGTGAAAGCGAAGAAAATTGTAGCCTCACAGGCAGTTTCAAGCTGTAAAGATCGAGTTATCGAGATTCGACTGTACCAGGAGAAACAGAGCGAGAAGGAGAGGGTTTAGGGCACGAGGAAGAACGAAGTCGCGGGCACGTTACGCTCGCATGATGTATCCCCGGTATGTATGCAGATAATGGATGTGGGGGAATACAGTCGGACGTATAAAGACCCCACGCAGGAGATACGACGGAATGGAGGCCGTCTCTTCACCCTCCATCTCCTGCTTGTCGCTTCTCTCTCCTCCTACGCTCTTCGGGTACTCTATCTCTTTCTTTCTCGCCGCTGCACTCGTGTTTATATATAGGAAGCAGAAGATCAAAGAGCGAACCTTCGCTTAGCTTAGCATCAACGCCGCTTCGCTTGGGGAACCGGCCCATCGTCACCGAGATAGCTTGGGCGCAGCGGATGATGACGATGGGTGGTAGCAGCGCTGACGACAACGTCGGTGGCGGCGACTATGCCGCTGCTCTCTCGGCGACGACTTCTGCGGGGGGCGCTATGCTACCGATATAAATGTTATATGTCGTTTGGAGAGTTAAAGAGGGACAGAGCAGCGGCTAAATGGACGATGCCATCGGCCTAACGACCGTGTCCAAGTATCCGGAGATCTATGGCGAATAAGAGACGCAGGCATGAAATTAGAGAATTGGTCGTTTAGGATGTTCGGTCGGCTCGTTCGTTTGCTCTCGTGGAATTTTATCGGGAAACGGTTGAACGCCTCACGGATGTTTTGTAGATTTCACGAGCATCTGGAATTCTGTAGTACCACAGGTGCTTGAAGTGTTAAGGTTGTAGGTTTTTTGAGATTCCGAGATGATCAGATGCTTCGTGCGTTCAGGATTTTTAAGGTTCGACGTTCCACGCTGGAACGATCGAATTTAATGGAATTTAACGGAACATGCTTTTCGAATTCCGTGATTCTCGAACTTTAAGGTTGCGCGATTCTACGATTCGTAAATCCTACGGTTCTCAGATTCAATAGATTTAAGAGTCATAAGGATTTGCTGTACGATACCACTCGAGATTCTAAGGCAGCGGAATCGTATGGTTGCGCGAAATTCGATGCTACGAAATTTCCAAGGATTTCAAGGACGAGATGCTGTAGGACCACCGTATGATTGCATATTCCGGAACGAGCGTTCGAACCAACGTTGGGACATACTCAAACGGCGCGTCAGAACCCGCACATTTTTCACGACGAGCGCGCACATCCATCGCGATTATTATACCACCGATGCGATTAAACGGTGCGTGAATTTCAGCGGGAATTAGCTCGGCATCGCTGTTGGATTAGCGGATAATAGGGTTGTAATGCACGTACTGCCACTGTTTACGCAGATTGCTTCCAACGTGTGCATACACGTAATCGGCGGTGGTGGTTGCGTAAGTTGGAAATTAACGCGAAATTATTCGGAATAATCGAGCAGAACACGTCGCGATCGTCGCGTTTCGACGACAGCTTCCGAGTCATTTCGAACGTATAATCAGAACGAGTCTCTGAGAGATCAAATTGATCAACTCCACCTGCTGTCAATTTTTCAATTTTATTACACAGACGTACGATTAGCATTCACTTGTCAAAGAACAAAAAATTGCTTCTCCGAGTTCGTTTATCGCGCGAAGATGGGATAAAATAATATCAAATTGCAGTATAAATGTAACAAACAGAGTTCGAAGCACCACGTCTATCGTTTTTTTTTTTCCGCTTTGCGAGTCCCTTTTTATTTAATTTCTTGATTTCGAGCAGCTTGTTAGTTCACTTTTGTTGAAAACAGGCGACCAATCTGTACAATTTTAAACAGTCGTGTAAAGCATCATCGTCGGAATGTCCAATAATGTCACAACCAAATAAAGCCACACTTTCGGTGATATGAAATTGATCGATCGATTTTAAAGCTGCACATCGTGCGTTTTGCATGTGGTTTTTTCGTGCATGCACAGACTGGCGAAAGTATTGGAACGTAGAAGGCTTGTATGACGTTGTGCGTTACGTAAAACATTTTGGAATTTCATTAACGCTATAATGACACACACGCCCCTTATCCATAAAAATTTCTACAAATGTTTCAATATTTTCGCAAGCCACCGTATACACACGCGAAACACATGCAAACGCGCGGGTAATAGCGCGCGGGTTAGATAGAACATTGGCCGAGCTTCGGCTTTTTCAACCTGTTCCGTGGACAAATCGGTAATTCGATTCGTCAATCCCGGAGAAAAATTCATTTACACCTGCGCCACAAAAATGATTAAACCGGCCGCGTGCGCGGTCGGGAAAACAAAAACTACAAAAACGTCCGACCGGCCATGAAATTGAAAATCAACGTTTTAAATCACTCTCCGCCCGCCGGCCGCGCTCGCTTTTTGTCTGTTAATCTTTGCGTGTCCGTTGACACCGTGTTTGTCCCTTCGATGCTGTCGGCATTCAGGGTAAAGTGTTTTTTTTTTTCAGGCGAGGTGAGGGGCAGGTGATCGATATTTTTACGCGATCCTTGATCGCTGGCTAGCTTTGAGATCGTTCGAGGATCGGAATGCGATTATCGTTAAATTTGTTGGGAAGATCAGAGGGTTAAAAATACCGGTAATCTCAGGCAATCGAATTTCTTTCTCGATCGTGTCTTTCAGTTACGACGTCGCTACGAGTATAAAATATCTTTGAGATAGTCGTCTCGATCGATATTTAATCAACGTGTTCGTAATATTCGTAAGAATCGACGGTCTTCTACCGTTTACCGAGAATATTGAGCTACGTTGCGAACGAAAATACGCATTTATTATTAGATATCGATATTAGTTTAATATTAGAACCCCGGGGAAAAATCAAATAAAATCCCGAAATCGGATGATCTCGTCAAAGCACCAAAAATTCCACGCCAATTTCGTTCTGCACGCAGTCACGCGCCGATAAGATGAAAGACGCGAAGGAAAATCGCGACAGAGAGCAGCGACGAGTACCGTGCGGCGCGTGCAGCCCTGTAATCGCGTTAGAATCTCGAAAATACAAACACCTCTTGCCACCATTGGAACGGCGTTACAGCGATCGCGCCTGCGTCGCCGGCTAGTTAATGTAATCACGGTGAAAAACAACTCGATATCGAATTTGACGCAACACAAAGGGAAAAGGCTCGAATGAAAAGGATCGCGCGGGGATGGTAAAAGAGAGAGAGAGAGAGAGAGAGAGGGTGGTTTCACCCATCGTGGGTGGAGCATGAGCGATCTGCCACGAGATGCGAAAAGTTTGATCGCGTTGCACGCGTGGTGCACACCTGGTAATTCGATACCGTTAAACAACGACCATGGAACAGTTGAAACACGCCTCTGACGCATGTCCCTTCGTATTTTTCTATCAATTTCTCCAGAAAACCGAGCGTTACTCTCTGCAACTCCGTATTGTCTCTATTTTCCCGCGGAAATCTCTGAAGGATGCGTTCGATCGACGTAGCCGTTGAATTCTACGGGTTCTTCGTTAATTAGAGATCGAGCTGCAGGTTCCTGGAGGCATAAAATCGACGGCAGAGTCCGTTGATGACGATGGTGGTGGTGGTGGTGGTGGTGGTGGTGGTGGTGATGGTGGTGGTCGGACGCAGAGCGTAATCGCTGGATTAATTTCGGGTGAAACTGCCGGCACTCGGCGAACTCGGTAGAATTCGCGGCGGCTGGAAAAGGGGGTGAAAATGAAGCGAACGAACTCGTTGCTGCCGCTGCCGCTCTGCGTGATGAGGGTGGCTGGGTGGAGATGGAGGAAGGAGGAGGAGGAGGAGGAGGAGGAAAGGGGAGGGAGTGGGTTGTAGAGTGGCGTGTACGTTGAAGAGGCTGAATTTTAAAGCTAAATGATTACGAAGGGATCCGTGAGCGAGAGGAGGTCGACGGAGGAAACAGGCGGAGAGAAGAGGAGAGATGGTTAGCTCGCGCGCGCGGCGTACCAGCACCAGGTATAGAATCGTTTTCCTACAAAATGGAGAATAAAATAGTTACGCGTTTGTATTTATTCATCCCGCGCGCGGCCCAGGCCGGATTCTATTCCCGTCGATTCTCTAGTTGATGTATTCACCGCGTTCCGCCGGCGGAATGAATGGGCGTACACATTCTGCCGCATGAATCGGCTCTTTTACTGGCTGAAAGTTTTCTCGCTTTCAGGGAGAGCGTGCGCTCGCGCGGCCAGGCGCGCGCGAACCACGTAACGGAGGGTGGTAGGGCCGCCGCGGGAGTACACTTTTTCGCACGCATCTATGACCGTGTACTCGCGCAACTCTCGCTGCTTCCTCTCTTTCCTTCTATTTCTCCTCGCAGCACGTCGTTAAAAATACCGTGTTTCAGCGAGCGGTATTCATTTAAAGACCCAGCCCTGCCAATTGTTCGATCCCGTCGTACGTTAATAATTCTTGACTAATGAGTACGAGAATGCCGCGCCCCCGCGCTAAACGGGGTCGCGCGATATCCGCGCTGAATGGATGGAAAAATCCCCGAGAAAAATCCCTGGTACACAGCGATGCCTCGATTCTCGTAGTCCTCTTTCCATCTGATACACGCGAATCCCTCGCCGTGCAACCTTCGCGTATTCCGCGCGTGGCGTCACGAATTAGTCGCGACGCGACACGTAATTCGCGTTCATTCCTCGCACCCACGAAATCTCTTCCAATTGGAAGTCACTGGCAACCCCAGCCGTCAACCCTTCAATTTCTACGTCGATCCTGCGTCTTTTCCTTCGTCCAAGAGAAAAACGCAAAAAATTCGCTGATATCTCGTTTCTACCTGAATACTTGTTTAAGATAGGTCCGCGAGAACGTAGACCTCTCTATGTTCCTACCATATCGTATATAGGATGCAGCATCACGTATAGACAGTGGCTGGCGCGCCTCCATGAGCTCGTCTGGAGACGAGATCGCAACGACGTGCTAATTACACGATGTTCCGCGTAACGAGATGCGGGTCCCGAGGGGGTTGCCCTTTTCGAATTAGATGCCAGCCAGTGGAGAGACGGAAGGAGGAAGGCCAGTCAGCAGCCCTAACAGTTCCTGGTATCCTCTCCCTCCCTCTCCCTCCCTCTCTCTCTCTCTCTCTCTCTCACTCTCTTCCATTCTATTTCTCGTTCCCAACCACGACTTTAACTGCACCAGAAACGGGAGGACGACCTCCTACGTCTTTTTCTGCTCGACCACTTAAGCGATATCCTTGTTCCGTTGGCGCGTGTTTTTTTTTTCTTTTTTTTTTTGGTGGCCGCCAAAAATTCGCATTTCGGCCTGGCTGAAATCACAGGCTGCGCGAGGAGACGCCATCGACCAGGTCAAGCCTGCCCACGAGATCCTCGTAGCCGTGTAATTTATAGCGGAAGAGGTCCCCTCCATCGGAGCAACCGTTCCTCTTCCTTCTTCGAGAGCCAGCTCGTGCCTCCATCTTTAAAACGCACAATTAATGCTGCCTGTCACGACCGCTTTCGGGACCTGCCAGAACTGCGGTAGATCCACGTCGATTCGTCAGACCCGCGTGATCTTTCGAAAGTGTTCTCCGTGGTTTGATATTCCGGTTGATATTCTTACGTTGGTTTACGTGGACTTTGGATGGATGGTTGTGGGTATGTGGAAACACCCGCATAGGTTTTGTCAGGTCCCGGAGATGGACGACGCGTTCCCTGATGCGTGACTGTAAATAGAATGTACATATTGTGATGTGACTCCGGCGATTCTTTGGTATTCTGGTCGGGGTGCTAGCTTCCTGTAGCTACTCTCGCGATTAATTCCTACAACCGTGCGTTTTGATACTCACTGAATTTACAATGGTAGTTTGTGGTTTTAGAGCGTGCAAGTAGAATGTCAGGTAGAAAGAAGGAAATTTGGCTTTTCTGTCGTGAGCCCTGTGAACACACGAATTTTTATTACGATATCGAACGACGAGGAGATGTGACGAATATCGCGCGCCAACCATCAGTATAAGATAAGAATTACGGAACAAAATCTATTCTGATACTATGGCAGAGTGTACTGTCAGGAACACAAAAGGCAAAACTTTGGGAGTATTGAAGATGAAGAAGAACTATTTCGTACCAACTTTCCAGTTCTGTACTGTTGGATCTTTCGAAGCGATAGTACTCGATATTCCAACTTCCATTCTACGTTCTTCCTCGTAGAGAACCTTCCATGGGCTACAACATACTCATATTACAAGTTGGAAGATTCAGTGCTATTCTATTCTTATAAAAGCAAGTACACTACTATCTTGCTAATTGGCTCGAGTTCCACCTTGTTAACTGGCCATCGTCTTCCCTACCATTCCTTCGATGCGTCTATTTCTTTCATTTGACTCGTTGCGAGCAATACTGTTTCATCGTGCAAAAGTACACGAATTTGATAACGTCCTCGTAAAACGTTCAGCTAAAATATCCTCCGCTACTTAGCCTCCTAAACGTAACTAGCTACGACCTTAGAAATCTCGGACTATAATTGTCCAATCGACGATCGAACGTGTCTCACTTCGATGATAACTCGTACTCGAACTGTCAGATAACTCTCAGATAGCTAAATACAACGAAGAGCTAAGAGAATGATTAGGTCAAGGAATCTGTTGGATCCGATCGATTATTTCCGATAGAATCGACACAATCGAAAGATAAGCGCGCTGCGAGTAAGACAACGTAGGAACGCGTGACAACGAACGATAGAGATTATTTCCCTGTTGGCCCTGTCCCGTTAATCGTCGTTCCAGTTCTGCCTGATACTCGGCTGCAGGCCAGGGTGCGTGTAACACGGTGCACGTCCCTGGCCGTCCTCTCGAAGCCGACAAACAACCTGCTACTACCGACACCGACGATGGAGGTTGCGTATTATCCTCTATTAATATCATAATATAAACATAACTCGCATGTGCGAGCCAGCGAGGCAGCGTGCGAGCGAGCCGGGTACCGGGTGGTGTACGACGAAGCGAGACGCAGTTACACCGCAGGGAGACGAGCGTGCAGCCGGGTTGATTTTCTGGGGTCGATCCCGGCCATCGAAGGGGAGAGTATAAACCAGAGAAAGAGACAGAGAGAGGGGAGCAAGTGGCGCGTGATGAGTAGGGTGTGTTACACGCACATTATGCCAGGTCCTGGCTAAGCTAACCCCCTTCCTCCTCCCTCTATTTTCCATGCCGCCCCTGGTGCCCTGATCCTGCAACCCCCTCTGGCCTAGTGCTCCGTCGCGCGTTTTATATATCCATGAACCGTCGAGGGTTACAACTGTATCGGCTAATCGTTTCTGCGTAACCGGCTACCCTCGAGAAACGCGCAGGCCCTCGGCTTCCCGCTTCCGGGATGCTCGCAGCCGGGGCCCCAATTCACTTGTTGTGTTCTTTGCTTCATCCGCACTGTATGGTGATGGATTTATTGGATGATCGGCGTGGCGTATTTCGGGCTTCTTTCGCACGGATCGGGAGGCGAGATTATTGGTGGAAGAGTCGTGGAAAAGGGTTGATATGCTTGCGTTTTCGTGGTTGGTCTTGGAGCGATTTTTTCACACAGTTGAATTTCTGTGGTTCGTATTGCGTAAGATATTCGGATGACGTATCGTTCGTTCGACTGCGTAAATGGAAAAGCACAGAGAGGCGATGTTACGGACGTTGTTCTTGAAATTTATCTTTAGAATCTACAGTTATTTATGTCGTCCTCTTACGACAAACAAACCTGTTAAAGTAAATCTTTTCTTTCTCGAGAATCTAAGAAACTAAGAAAAATTAGACGAAACTAAGAAGATAATAGGCAATAGAGATAGATCAGATCTAGGGATGGACCACCGGAATTATTATAAAATACATTTCGAATCAATTTATGTTCTCGGAATAATGGAGACTTCAGGTCCAGTTACCATCTGAATAGGAGAAGTTGTAGCTTAATAAAATATTTAGACGTCTAGTTAGTAATTCTACGCTTGGGGGGTAGGGAGATTGAGAGAAAAGCTGGACGTCAGGCACATATTTTCCACGGTTAACGGTAAAGCAACCAGCTATGGAAACTTACCAGTTGGTCGGGTAAAACTCTCACGACTGCAAACTGATGAACATAGCAGGATTAACCGGAAAGAAAAAACTGTCCGAGACAAGCGTGAGACAAATCGCGACAAAAATCTCTCCTCGAACTGCTTTGAAGCGAAGTGAAATAAGGAATTTCGCGCCGTTTAGTTTCTTGCGTTTCAAATCTTCAAAATCAGGCATTTAGACAAATATTTTCTTCGTCAAACGTGTTACACACCGAGCTAATCAATTTATCATGTGTTTAAACTTGAATATACGATAGATCGGTGATTCGAAAAATTGTAATATTTCAATCTTAACCGTAAAATACTCAGCAGAGTAAAGTACGCGCAATTCAGGTGTATAAGAAATTCACGCTTCTAAAATTGTTACTGTTCAGGTTAAAAATAACAAGCAGCTAGATAATTTTTACAGATTTTATGATATGCGTTGAACAATTTTTCGATATTCAAGTGTCATGAAGCCACAAAAGCGCGAGGATCGAGTTGAAATAGTTTATTAAAATCTCTGGAAAGAGATTATGCAAGAGAGATACAAATTGTAGATAGAATTGTGCGTGTAATTAAAATTTAAGGTTCTTAAGAAAGTCGTCAAGATTGACTTAACGATTACACCGGAAACACGCGCAGCCAGTGTAAGGGCTTCCGTTCAATTCTAGTAAATTATGCGAGGCGGACGCCACCCCCGAAGGTTTTCAATGACGACGTGTTCTCGACGCGGTCATTATTGTCGCGTTTCCGGTTTCCTCGAAGAAAAGCCGACCCCACGATTCAGCACGTGCGTGCAACAGTGCACACGTGCACGCACGCGTGCGCCTAGTTCCGATCGTTTTAATTGGCGCGATCGTGGGGCCATTTTGGATTTCTATCCCCGCATGGGCCTCGACTTTTGGGAATCGTTGATGAATTAAATAATCCTAGTATCGTGTAGAACTTCATCTGAAAATTTAATTCCTAAAATCTCTCGATAATTCTGGAAATAAATAACGTAACTTTGGAAAAATAGGTGTACAAAATTTCTGAACGTACGACAGGCGCGGTACGTTTTGAATTATCTTCAAAGATTTACTCCGGAGATAGAGAAACGTTGCGATAATTTTAGAAATTCAACCCCTTGGCGATTTAATTTCTGGTCGTTTGACATAATAAACGACAAAGTCTTTTATGCGCTAAGATAAACAGTCGTTCAGCTATACACTGGATCTATAAATGAACGGCAAGCTCGATTCGTATTTGTTCATTGTAGCTTGTAATACGTACTACGTGTATGACACGTGTTTTTCACCTTTGATCTATAATCCGTAGGACGAGCCCCATGGAATATTAAAAGGCGAAAGAGCATCGCATTCCACGCCGCGTAGAAGGAAAGTTCGTCCCACGCAGTTTCTTTCAGCCGTGAATAAAAAACGTGAAATATTTATACGATCATCCGTCCATGATCTCTCCGTAATTACCGAAAGATCACAGATCTCGAACTCGGTAGTCTCCGCACACCCGCCGCCAACCCTGTCAAATCGCAAATATTCAACCTCAATGCTCAAAAACCTTTGCCAAATGCCCACGACTTGAAAAAAAAAAAACAACCTCCAAAAGCATCTACTCTTTCCATCCGGTGGAAGCTCGACAATCCGACACTGCGTTAATTGAACGTGACCAATCGTCACTGGTGGCGAGTGCGTGCGAATCACGCGGGAAAAATCGCGCGCTGCCGGTTTGATAGTGGCGCGTTTCAACGCGAGAGCGTGGATCCTCCATTTACCAATGGCAAATTAAACCGGGAGACGAGAAACGGAGGTGGACCACCCCCGTCCCCCTCGGCTGTGTATGCACTAACGGGGCGAGGGGGGGCGGGTAACACAAGCCTCGTGTGACGAATCGACGGGACGAGAAGCATCATCGACTGTCGCGGTCGCGGTGGGCGCAGCACGCGCAACAAAAAATCTCGATGATCATCCGGCCGTCTAACGCGCGTTGTTTTAACGATCCTTTAGAGTCACCCGGTACATGAGCTCCGTGCAGTGGCGCACTTGACTGTAGCACGCACTCCATGCACGCAGGGGTTGAGGGTTGCATACGTTGCGGTATGGATTAGTTAGGCGGACACAATAATTTTGCCAGCACCCACTAGCCAATCTCTATCTCGCTCTCTCTTTTTAGCGTTCCATGCTTTATGATCCGTCTCTGTTCCATGGAAGAGAGTATGGAGAACCGCGCTACGTTTCCAAGGGTGTTCCGCGAATCCCTTTATTCCCGGTATTCGTTTCTATCGTGTGACACGCTCTCCGCGCGCTAGCTAGAACGCGATCTGTGCTACAATCTGGATAAATATAAACGTTGGTAACCGCGATCGTTGAAAGTTCAGTCGTTATCAGGGTCTTGGTGCTTTCCACAAGGTTGCCGTTGGGATTTTGTCAGGCTAATTCTGTAGGCAAATAATACGTGTATGGGAGATACCATATCATCGTGTTACTGTATGATTGATATCGATGGTACACGTAGCTGTTACTCGTGGCAGCACTAAATACCAGTAAATGCACTGATACGCAGAGGCAGCAAAAATATGCATTAATACGTGTACACAGTTTAACAGATGTTTCGTATCGATTTTCTAAATTGAATTTCAATTGCTGCAAAGGTTTTCTTTTGTTCATCCGTGTATATAGATACCTCTTGGCCTCTTTTCTATAGATACACTTCTAGCCATCAACGTATCTGCATGCGAAAGAGGTTTGTTGTTTAACACTCGTATCCGATAAAACGGAAGAGGATAGCTGGTTTTAGGAAATTTCATCAACGACAACGAGAATCATCGATCCTCGGTGTTCGTTCGTGTAGAAAGTGAAAAATATTCGGTGTGTTGGTTCACGAGGGGTGTGCAAGAGGAGGAGCGCGTCCAAAAATAAATCGGAATGAACGCGCGGAGGAGGTGCGCGGCAGCTGCGGACAGTTGGTCATATACGAGGCAAAACTTCCGCTTGATAATCTTCATCTGGCTCGGACGTGTTCGCGGGAAAAAGGGAAAAAGGAAGAACACATGGAAGAAGGAAGAAGAAGAAGGAGAAGAAGGAGAAGAAGAAGAAGAAGAAGAAGAAGAAGACTACGTGGAGGATCGAGTTTGGGGAGGACGACGGTAGTCCCTGGCGAGATACGAGTCCCGAAAGAAGAAGAAGGGAGTTAAGGACACGACGGCGAGCCGAGACGGGGGTAGAGAGGCGAGAGAGAAGAAGAAGCGGGGGAGAACCCCTGGCCACCCTTATTAAGATTCCAGCTGTGGAATTCTACCTGCGCCGAGCTCGCTACTGGTCTTAAGTAAATAAAACACGACCGAGCCACGTCGCCTCCGCAACGGCTACGCTCTCTCGCTCGACCAGCTTCGCGTAACTTCTCTTCGTCGTCTGCCTGTTCCTTCGCGAGAGTTTCCCTCTCTTTCTTTCTCCTTCACATACATCGCAACGTTCTTCTCCGTCTTCTTCTACCTCGAGCCTCTTCCTTCACCTTCTCTCGCCGGTACGACGACTCGATTCTCTTCGTCTCGTTCTCTCTTCTCTCTTCTCTCTGGTCCCGACTCTCGACTCGGTTCCATCGTGTTGCTCTTGCCCTGGCTCGCCTCGACTCGTCCACGTCTCGTTTTCTCGTCCATTATTACCGCTGCTTTGCCTACGTTTCGCCCCTTCCTTCTCTTCCCGCCGTTTCTCTCTTCTTCGCTTTCCATTCTCGTTTCTTCTTCTGCCCCCTCCTCTTCGTCCCTGATTCTTGCCATCTCCTCTGCCTGCTTTCGCTGGCTCGTATATAACGTGCCCCTGTGGACCGCGAGCCCCGTAAACGCGAACCTTCGGTAGATTCGGTCTGATCGGCTCTCAAGGACATACCAGGATTCCACGAGATCCGCCAGTTCCCCGCGTGCGAACGATCGGAAGCGTTTTCGGGGGCGAACCAGCCCTTTGAACCGGAGACGCGGAGGAATTCTCCCGGTGAATATTAGAACGCGCTGCCTCCGTGGCATCCCTTTCCCCCGAGCCTGGACGAGTCGTTCTCTGCGTGCCACCGGTTTTATCGATGCGTGCACGCTGTCAAGCGATCGGTTTTGTAGCTGCCAACGGAAATCTCGAGGATAGGGCCGCGCGAAGTTAAAGGGTTCGTGATCTGCAGAAGTTAGACTGTGTCGGGGTGCGTCGAATTGGAATTTCCTTCGTAGATTTGGAATTTTCGAACAATTAGAAGTTTAGTTATTGACGCGAGTTCTAGGAGTTCGCGTGATCTTATGCGAAGCGTATAAGAAGGTATATTTAGCCATCGAAAAGGCATAGAGAGTACAGAGAGCTGGATTTAACATCGGAATATCCGTCTGTGGTTTGTAACGGAGAGACTAATATTTCCTACGAAACGTATCTTTGATTACTCTCTCGCACTGTCTCGTATCCTCGGTACTCTACTATCGTATAACGACGCCAAGTCAACTGCTCCAATTGTACTTCTCCCCACTATGATATCTAAACTCTTCGATCTATTTAAAATACCCGATACACCTGTGATCCCCGTTCGCTAATCCTAAACGAGACTGTAGACACGCGTCCTCCTAAATAAAATCCGGGACTCGAAGAAGAAAGAAGAGACGTCCGTCTCGGTGTTCGTCTCGCGTCTCCGCGGTCGAGTCGGACCACCATCGGCCGATGACGATGACACAGAACCTGGGGGCTTGTTATTCGTCATGCTTACGTGTTACGTGGCAGAGTCGGTGGCGGCGGATGCCAGCATCTCTTCTGGCTCCATACTTCTTCCAGGCCGACGCTGTCCCACGGAACGTTTTTAATATTCCCCTGGGCGATGTTTGCGCCGCTGTCATTCACAAGGATTCACCGGCGGAGCCACACCAGAACCATTGCTGCCGACATACAAACGGACACACACACACACACACACAGAGCGAAAGAAGCGAGACCGTACATACGGAAAGTGTGGAAAACAGAGAACGAGGAGCGAAAGAACGTACAGATAGAGTATAGAGCACGAAGGGGAGAGAGGAAGGATAGGCGCGAGCCACGGCAACAGACACGTCGTCCTCGCACAATGCATCGGTCCATGACGGTGACGAGGCGGACGCTGACGACGGAGAAGGCTGTTGCTGATGCTGACGCCGGCCCTCCAGTGATGGCTGTGAGTTGATGTGCGTGAGGATCTCGGTGTGTCCCGGTTGCTCGCTCCAGGCTGCCGTGATAACCACCAGGGCTCTACGCGCGTGTCGTCCTCCTTACACGTGTTCCTCTTTCTCGCTCGTTCTCCATCTCACTTTTCTATCTACACAGGCGTTTCCCGGCTACCGATGCGCCCGGGTATCCTCCGAGTGTGTGCGTCGCGGAGAATCAGAGACACACCGAGGACACACGAATACAGGCCGGCCAGATAAAGAGAAGACTTCCGGGCATAATCCGGAACGTCGCGCGGCGAGGCGCTAGAACAAATCAAGCCGCTTCATTGTTCCCAGCCCCCGAGCCAGCTTTCCTTTTTTCTCTTTCGCTCTTCTCTTTTTTTTCGTTTCCTCTCTCGCCCTTTCTTTTTTTCTTTTTTTCTTTTTTCTTTTCTTTTTTTTTTTTGCTATTCCGCGACGATTGGCGCGAACGGCGCGAGGGACGCTGTCAACCGAGCGGAGACGAGGAATTTCGCACAGCTCGCCTTCTCCGGGATGGGTTGCTACAGCCTTGCAGGGTTTGGGTTGCTCGAGGAGGCGTTTTCAAGCGATTGGTTTATAGAGTTTTGGGCATCGTGTAGCTTTCTCGTAGTGGAGGACAGTTTGCTTTGTGCGAAAAGCGATGGGGGTTTTGTATTCTTGATTATACTTGACGATCTTTCGACGTCGTTCTCTGAATCCTCCAACGAACTTCCATCTTCAATGGTCGAGGTATAAAAATTGACCGAAAGTACTCGTCGCTATGTCCGTTATTGGAAATACAACCGGCAAGTTGACGTGTTCGATCGAGAAATTGAACCTGCATCTGTTAACTTGTATGATATAATAGCTATTTAAATTCCCAACGAAACCATCAGAATCATCGAAAAACTGTTATACGAATTTTTATTATCGAGGATCAAACCAGTTGTCGCACATTCACCTACACATTTAACCGGAAAAGCAGATTCAAGTCTACCTCCGTTCCTATTCTACGAATGAAATTCCCAGTGGAAAAGACCAGAATCGACGAAGAATAATATTCATAAATATATAAATATGTATAATGTGCAGAAGAAACTCCTGTTATCTATTTTTATTAGGATCAAACGAGTTGTCGCACGTTCAGAAACATGTTCGGCCACGGAGCTCTCGGCTATAGCGATCCTTTTACAGACGTTCTGGCTGGTTCGTAGAACGAAGCATCGCGAGCAGAGCTCATCAGGGACTGTTCGTCAGCGTCAATCGAACCTGTCAGTCTGCTCTCGCGTTGTCCACTGGTCAAGCTGACAGAGCAAAGCGACAGAACCAAGCGGAACTCGTAATGCGTGTCCTTTCCACGGCAGCTAATTGCCATTCTGTCTAGAATCCCACGACAACTCTCTGAAGATTTCTCTGTGCGGAAGAGGCGACCGTATAAGGCCACCACTGTACCCGAGAACAACATTCTCCGCTGCTAATGCAAGCAAATGGACGCTGAAACGCGAGTCTTTCACCGATAACGCCACGCCTGCAACGTAACACGTGAAACCTATTTCGGGGTTGAAGCAAAGGCATTTCGAAGTATACGCGTCAGAATGTTCATTGACTGCTTTTCAACACGCTCAGTTAGTGGAAAGTTATTCGCGGCGAATATTAATTTCGTTCCGCCCTCTTTCTAGTTTTGCAATATATTTTGGAATATTTGGAATATTTAATAATAATGAAATTGGAAAGGCATGGAGAAAGAAAAGTAGAAATATGGAAATTAGCCGTGGATGGATAAAACTATGGGAATAGAAAAAGAGAAATTTAGGAATCACTAGAACTTGGAATACTTTGATGGATGTATCGGTATTTGAATAATTCTATACGTGTGTTAAAACATTGTTTTAAAAATTGAAGAAATGAAACGCGGAGAATGTAGGGAATTAACGAAACATTCGTGGGACAGGTACCTTTTTTAAGCCATCCTCGCATTTGTGAATGCACGAACACGTTCCTCTTAAAAAATCGAAAATTATTATTTTACATATTACAGAGTAGGAATAATTTACTTCCTATCAAACTCTAAAAACTATACGTGCCACGATACCGTAACAACCAGCAGTATTTCCTATAAAGTAACATAAGCTGGAACAAGAGTCTTCTCGAACAATCGCTGTAGAAGTCCTAAGCGATTTTAGCGATCCATCGAGACGTTAGGAAACTCTCGAAAAACCCTCGAGTACGACCGGTAACGGCGGATATTTCGACTGGTAGAAAGCCAACTTTGCCTAACTGTCCCATAAAAAATGCGTAGGACGAAGGACTTCAGCAAACGGTGGGGGAGTGGCCACCGTGCTCGACGCTGGGCCTATGGGGGGTGCAGGGTACCGGTATGCATTGTGTGTCCTGGCTGCGGAGGAACGGGAAGAACCCGAGAAGGTTCGGGGCTTCTAGGAACTGCGAGGTTACATTCAAACTCGGAACGACGTCTTCGCTAAGGAGTCGTTTGCCATTTTGTGCCAGGCTACCACATGGGGCTTTTTTCAACGTATACCAGAAAATATCTGGAGAGACTATCGAAATCAACCGGAGAAATCTCGACGTTAGTCCTTACACAGGCAACGAAAATTCTACAGTTATTCGATGAGAGTACAAGCAAACTGGAGGCTTGAAGCATTTTTACGCAGACTCGCGAAACTATACGAATTTTACGGAACGCTTTGAAATCTCGTTAGCGCTGCTAGGAAATTCGCCAGAGTTTAAAATAAATCAAAAGATATATAGAGAGATTGCAAGATATATATAGTACAAGTCATTTGTCGCAGAGATTACAAAAGTGTTTAAAGAGTAGATAAATTGTCCATTATATCAACGACTCTCTGCGATTTGCGTCACACACGAATCATTCCACCCCTCAAAGCGTTCAACGTTACACGGAATATAGCTCTCTCTTCTTCGCCGGTTATTATCCCATTAAAAGAAGCCCGGGAAATATGCGATGCAGATTAGAAAGATTTATTTAAAATTCGTCCCGTACCCCACGCCACCCCTGGCGTTTTTTATTTTCTTGATTTTTTTCGTTTCCCTTTCACGTGGCGGATAATAGCCAGCCGGCGTCACGAGGCAGAGAGAAAGAGCCGGTCTACGAAGCAAAGAGATGAGAAATTTCCGGAGATTTATTATAGGGAGCAGAGCAGACGAGAGAAAGAGAGAGAGAGAGCGGATTGAAGCCACGCAAGGTGATGCCCAATCAGTCTCCTCGCTGCTCCATCACGATCGAGGGTGCACGGCTCACTCATACACGAGCCTCGACAATAAAAGTCTTTCCACACACGGATGATACGCGTCGTACCAACGTGATATTGCCCGCTAGAACAGGACAGAGATAAAAAAAAAAAAAAAGGAAAAGAGAAGAAACGGGAACCCTTGCCAGGGAGAATTCTCGAGCTCCGCCTGCCTACTTTTCTCTGTTTGTCGCGATTCATCCTTAATTCATAATTGCACGGTCTACCGTCGTTGATTGAAGATTACAGCTGTCTCCTCCTTCGAGCCTCGTAGAGGAGACGAGGCCCTCTTATTAATCACAGAGCAACCTTGCTCGAGGACTTCACCAGGGGTGGAAAAGAAACACGATTTCTATTCGCTAAACGAGGTCAGAGGAACGGATAACGGTGAAAAAAATGGGGACTAGCTCTACCATGAAAATTCTTCGACCTTAGCCTGGCAAGTTGGACATCCGATTTCGTGTTCTTTTAAATAATTTCGCTATTTTATATAATTTCATGCTGAGGCCAGTCGTCTGTGTCATTCGCATCGGGCGATTGTTAGAATAGATGCGCGTTCCGACGAATGAAACACTTGAAGACCGAACTGCGACGTTCGTAAGAATGCAAATACATACTATATTCGAATACTTCGTTACAAGTTACGGGAAACCATAGCCTTACGTATATTTACGCATATTATATCGAATTTAGTAAATTTTTGTAAAACTGCGCGGAGACAAGCGGTTCGAAGGATTCTCGATACATCGTCCGACCTGTTCTACGCAACCTGAGCACTACACACACACACACAGGCTCGTTCTTGAAAAATAATCCCCGGGTTGGCGCGCGACAACGTGCCCCGTCGCTTTTCCATCTCATTTACCTTTGATCGACGGGCATCGGGAGCGAGAACGAGCGAGATCTACGCTAAACAGAGCGAGTCGAAAGAATAAACGGAAGGTAGCGAAGAAAAGGGGAAAAAATGAAAAAAATAAACGAGGGAAAATAGTAGTAGGAGAGAACGGACCAGGCATAGAGCCGGTGCTCTCTACGGCGGGAGCCTGGTATTTTGGCAAACTACCGCCGACAGCGCTCCCAGTTTGAAAATCAATGCCACCCTCCGCCTCCGAACCGGCGATATGGTGTAACGAGCGCACACAGGCCCGTGAAATAACGTAGGAAAAGAAAGGTGGCACCGAGGGGTGGGCGTGCGAACAGCGAGCAAGAAAGGGGTGAGAGAGAAAGAGAGGAAGAAAGAAGAGGAGGGTGGTTGTGTGTGCTGCGCGGTGTATATATCGGAGCCGGGGTACTCGAACGAGAACGTGCACCAATGGCGGGAGGCTGGGTCAGGAGGGACGAGAGAGAAGAAGGAAAGGGTGGTAGGTCGTTGAACATAAAAGTGGGCACAGAGCGAGTCACGTGTAGCACAGCGAGCGCATTGAGACGGATCGACAGGAAAACCGTGGCCGGTGTTAGAGCTGGCAGTGGTGTAACAGAAGCGGAGTTGTTGGCTGCTGTTGGTGCACCAGCAGCCTCGAAGAGCATAGGTGGTGCACGAAGCCAGGCTAAGCCAGCAGGCGGTTGGCTGGCTGACTGGTTGGTTGACTGACTGGCTGGCTTACTTGCTTGCTTGCTTGCTTGCTTGCTTGCTTACTTGCTTACTTGCTTGTGCTTGCCGTTAACTTCTCTCTTTCTCGCATTCGCTCTTCTCTGTATACTGTACATCCTCCTCTCCCTCCTCTCAATGGTAGATGCGTAGCTGCATTTCGCTCTCGCTCTTTCCCTAGCGATACTCACGAGTCCCCCTCCGGGTTGCGCCACCAGTAATTGCTTCCTTTGAGTAGCTCCGGAGGTGTAATTTAGTCCCCGACCAACAACCTTAACTAATTAACACACCGAGTAGCGAGCGAGTAAGTGAGCGAACGAGTGACGGAGAACGAGCCGCGACGGCTTGACTGACGGACTGGCTGGTTGACTGGCGGCCTGGCTGCCTGACTGATTCCTTCTTCTTCGTCTTCTTCTTCTTCTCCTTCTTCTTCTCCTTCTTCTTTCCTCAGTTTCTCTACCTTACTTACTACCTCTTTCTTTCTTTTTTCTTTATTCATCGACGGGTTCCCCCATCTTTCCCTCTCCTTCCATTCTTCCTTCGTCTTCTCATTCGTACTCGTACACTTCTGCGTACCAGAAGAGGAACGCATGCTTTCCCGATGATCGAACTCAGACGAGCGAGGAGAATGCCGCGGGGCGTGTTCCTCCCGCTTCGCCTCGACAAGGGGCGCCTTCGACTTCTCGCTACTCACCACCTTTTCCATAAGTGCGGCTCGTGACCTCGCGTGTCGCGTAACCGCGCCACTCGAGGCTAATCAGTCGTTGGTCGGGCTCCGATCGAACCGGCCGCACCACCGACGCTGTGTTCGCGGCTCACGATAATTACGGGTGTTCGGCGTGTTGCTACACACCGTCGTCGTCGGCCTTTTCATCGCGACTCCTTTCAGAACGAGCCAGCTCCGCGGCAAGGGGGCTTGTTTTTCTCTTCTCTTTCTTCCGTCCCTTCGTTTCGTTCTTCTCCTCCACTTCGACTCCGGATTCGCTTCGCAGCCCACGGCGTATTTCACCGCGGGAGGATCCGCTGAAATTTTACTTGTCCAGCTTGTTGGATATCTTGTTTGATCAAGGAAGGATGAGGTTAGGCTGGCTTGGCAAGTGAAGATTTTAATACAATTGGGGGTAAGGAAGTTTATATTTAGGAGTCTGATCGGGCATTCTTCAGTTTATTAATCGTACAAATATCGTAGGTATATTGCAAGTTCCATATCGTAATATGCACAAAATAAAATTAAAAAATCATAAAATCTGTTCCAATGTACGAATAATCATCATTAACGTCACGATCTTCGATCAACGAATACGTATGTCTCCTCTGTAATAAATTTCGTCCTTCGAGCAGTCCTATCTTTGTAATCGTCGAAAGCTTCTCCAAAATTAAACCCTATCTACTTACCCTCCTAAAACTCCTTAGAACATCTCGAAACAGGGAATGCCATAAAGAAACGCATTCGAATCCGTCGCTGTGTCTCATTTTCCTCCACACCCCATCCGGCAATCCGGATCGGTTCCCCGAATCCGTAACCTTTAACGATGTTCTGAGTGCACCTGTCGTCCGGTGTGGGCTCAGCCTAAGTATCCTCTTCCTCTCGTCCTTACCCTTAGCCAGCAGAGAGCACGCCAAATTCTCCAAGCCGACTGGCATCGTGTAAACCCCATCGTCCAGACTGCAGTCTCCGAACCAGTGAACCGTAACTTCGTACGACGAACAGAGAAAACACCCCGAAGGAAAAGAAAGAGGAAGAAAGAAGTACGGAGACCTGTGGAACCGCAATGGTGGTGGGAATACTCGAGGTGTGCAACGATGCTCGTATTTAACACCTGATTAAAGTCGGAGAGAGGGGTAGCGTTGGCGTGACCAAAGCGATCGTTGCGAGATGAGCCTGCCCCTTCTCGTTCCGTCTTTGCTTGCTTCCCTCCTTTCACCTGCCCTCCACGAAACCACTTCACCGGTTACTCTTCACGGTTTGAGGACATAAGGTGGTCCAGTCGGTCCGTCGTCTACGTTCGCGTGTGTATATTCACCTCGTGCTCGTTTGTACGCGAATCTCTCTCAGGTTCGGGGATTCGATGGTGGGGATGGCTGGGCCTTAGGGTGGGGATGGGGCCTCGAGCGACAGCGTAATCACCCAGACGAACTACCACCACGCCATAGCGGGCCATGGTGTGGCCTCGCTGCCAGTGGCGTAGCCGGAACGAAACGGGCGTGTGTGTCACCCGAAAATTGCGGTCCGCTACGTAGCCGGACGATTTACGACGGGGCCCTGGGTTTTTCGTGGAGATACACGGACGCAGGAGACGCGCGCGTGATTCAAATGTAAATGGCGCGTCGATCGGGACGCGGGATACTCGAGGCTCGCCGTGCGACGTCGGCGCCACGTGGATCGTGTTTCGACCGACGCCTCCTGCAAGAGTTATCGTCCCCCGACAGTTTCTCGCATTCCTTTTATTTCCATCGTTTTCTCCACCGTGTGGGTGAAAGGTCTTTCGGTGGATAGCCGGTTTTGGTGGAAGGGATTGGATCGGCGAGTAGAATCCTGATTTTCATGAAGAGAAGCAGCCAGGCAGAATTTCAGTTTTGCCTAACAGGTTACCGGATTCGAGAATGAACATCTCGGCAACAATGTACAAGATGAACCAGGCCAGGTGACGTGAATTTTCTCGATGTCATATTATATTGAACGTTCGTGGCATTGGTTTTTCGTGGTTGGACATTGTTCTTAATTTTACCATGAGACTATCAGTTTGATTTCTGCGTTACTCGATCACTCATTAAACGGATTATATTTTTCAACGATCTTCAAATTACGTACTCGTTAAGAAATTCGTAGCTATGTGCTTATGTATCTTTGAATATGACGGAATTTCTAAATTAAGCTTTGCTGTACTCACCGCACGCCTACGATGATTTTCGATCATCGAACTCGAAAGACGCGAACGCTTCTGCGAAGACGATGCGTCGTTAACGAAGGCGGTCTCGAGTCGCTGACGGGGGCGTGCTCGCGCGTGAAAAATTGCCGGCTGAAAGCAGAAACGGATTCCCGCGTTTGACGAGGCACGGAAGGACACGCACGCGTGTTCTCTACTTGCTCGCCACGCTCTCTCTCTCCCTCGCTCTTTTTCCGTGTGTCCTTGTATTTCACGCGTTTTTCCCCCACGACGCTTTTCTCGCGGCCCGGAAATTAACGAGGGAATATTTCATTTTCAAAGGATCAGCGCCTGAGGAGCGCGTCTCGCTGCGGGAGGGCAAAAGAAACACGCTGACGAGGAGAAAGGGCCGTTGAGAAAAAGAGATTCGAGCGAACGAGCGGTTTGCCACTTTATTCGTGACAAACTCCCTCTCCTCTCCCCCGTTTCTTCTCTCTCCCTCTCTTCCTCTCTGTCTCATCTCGTCTCCGTTTTGTAATCATGAATTTTGTCGACGACGTCATTAACGTGGATTAACGGCCGCGTTAAGAGAAGAGTCGCTCCGCCTTCCGCGGGGGACGGCTCGTCGTAATCGTCGTTCGCCAAGATGATCTACAAGGGTTGCTTCTCCAAGTGTTTCGAACCTCCTTCTTCGGGCGTGATAATGCAACGAATGCTTAAAGTTTATGGCGTTTGGAAATTCTTCGATCCAGAGAATTTGAGCATTCGTGGAATCGTTTCATGCTTACGAAAATCCGGCTAATGCGCGTATGTGTATTCGATGACGGAGCTAGCTGCTCTGTTGCCTCCCAAAAGGCTATAATTTATATGCACATCGTGGGAGCTGCTACGTTATATTGAAAAGCAGCAACCGTACGTTTATTGTGAACGTAAAGTTAGATGGACAAATGTGTTCTATATGTATTAACGTTCGCGCGGTGACGCTGACTTTTTTCACAATTCTGCCACAATTTAGAGATACGAGGATTTCGTGGTCGAATATTAAATATAAAGCTGATGAGTTTTTTGATGTCATCGTATTAGTCTTTGTAATTAGCACGTCGACTATTTCGAAGGTACTGCGCGACCAGTAAATAAAGAGGTTAAAGTACAAGAAGAATATACTCAAGATAAATAGGTAGATAGTGGGCAAAGAGAACGATGAAATTTCTAGCGTCGCTGGAAACTCAAACTCCGAAACATCAACCTCCATCCCTGTGACTTCACGTGATCGCGATTAATCGCCGCAACCCCATAACTCTTCTGCAAACGAACCCGCCACCATCAGCGGGTATATCTTAGGGATCGGTGCACCGCGGGGCCGATGATTTACGATGCATATCGCGCGGCAACGAGGAAGCGGTTTAAACGGTCTCTCGTGGATCGCGGCGGCATTGTTTCCCGTGGCTGATCCACGATCGATTACGTTGGATGCACGAGGAGCTTCGGTGGCCTCTACGTTCTCGCGGTAGACCTTGTCCAGGGACAATAACACCGAGGTCGTCGTCGAGTCGAGAAAAACGAGTATAGAGGGGAACGATCTACACATCGAGTTCCTCTTGATCTCCATTTCGAGGCGCGGCACCGAAAGATTCTCGGCGAACGCGTGACATGTGGGCCTCGATTTTCCTTCCTCTCTCTCTCTGTATACAGGGTGCTTCAGATAGCTGATGTCAAACTTGAAGAGTACGTAGTGCCGACGAAAACAGAGGAAAATGTCTAAGCGAAAGATTACTGTCCAGACTACGATATTCATAAAAATATTTGAACAGATCGGAGTATTCTTCGTTTTACTTTACTCGCACTCGTAAAAGCACGAATTTGCATAAATATTCGCAATACGTAATGTCTCTCAGTGGATAATACCTCGCCGATAAAAACGTCTTACGACTTCGAAACTAACGACTTAGACCGCGCGGTTTTATTCGTTCTCACATTTTTTTATCAAAGTAGCTGAAAAACTCGAATTTATATAGAATTCTCTTTCGCTTGCTGAATATTGCGTTGTACCGTTCGCCTTACTTTAGATATTTTATGTGCTCTCGCGCATTCTCTACATTTTTACGCTTTTAGATTCCCCACGAGTGCGCACGTATCCGCACTCTACTAACGATATTTCGATCCGCGTTTGTCGACAGCTTTCCGCGTGTTTTGTCGAGTGTTACACGCCCCCGAAGCTCGGCACCGGCATTCTGAAACACCTTGTATTCCACGGCCGGCTATTCTACGCGCCAGGATCATCGTCCACGTCGAAACAATGCTTCGCGTGGGATCTCGTTGGCCGTAGATCATCACGACCGTGCCACTTAATACTTCTCATCTGTCTTCGCGCCGGACGAGCAACGATCCGCACGTTTCTTTTACGCAACGTCGCTTTCGCTCTTTGACCTTTCCTCGTAATTAAGGATCGGTCTCGCGCTCGTTAAAGATACGGACTCGGGCGGAACGTGATAGAGTATCGGTAACCTAGTTCGCGATATTTCTGTGCTTTCGGGGGAAGCGTGTTTATCGAAGGGTTTGAAACTTGATCGCTCTTACGTGTGCATTCTGGGTGAAACTGTTCAGATTTGGTCGTTTTTGTGGTTTTTTTTTCAAGAGGCGCAATTGGTGCAAAGGTCTTCTTCTGTCGTTGGAAAAATGAAATTTCAGGTATTTCACGGATTATTGTACGGTACTAATTTCATTTTCACTGATTTACTCGTTGCGATAGTTGGGGGATCGGTCTCGTTCGCGACCTTGTCTCGAAAGCTGACAGGATGGTCAGCAGTGGCGCTCGCAAACTGCGACAGATGTTGCTCGAAAAGATTGCGAGAGGGTAGGTAATGGGATCCATGCACCAGCTAGCAACCGAACGCTCGTTTTCTGTCTGCTCGATGGATTCGGCTTTGTTCCTCGTGAATCGATAGATTTTGCTGAGATATTAACGAAGGGAGCATGTTCCTTTGTTTTCTTCGAAACACGGCAGAAAGATCAAGTCGCAGTATCGTTGGAACTTGTCTATGATTCGAAAAAGTGTCAAATATCATCTACCGCGGTCCTACAATTTTTATATTCCAGTGTCGCTTCTGTTTCAAGGAGCAGAAGAACGAACGTTTTGACAAAAGCTTTAGCATATTATCGAGACGGAGAAGCCTCGCGTATGGAGAAAGATTCCTCCATATTTTTCCCAAGCTTAAGAAATTTCTGAAGAATAAGGAAACACGATCGATTTGCTAACACCATGGACGTAGCCAGGCTCGATAAACGTTTTCGATATGCACGGCAATGTTTTAACATTTCCCGATCTTCTCGAACACCGTATTCTCCTACTTGCAATCATCGACACTCGACCGTAAAGTCCATCCCTTCCCTCTCGATATAGACAAGCAGTCGATCAGCGGCTTAAAAAGTCTCTCCATCGAGGTGTCAATCATCGATTATCAGGAATTATGGAGCCGGAGAGTGGTGGGCGTAATTAATATTTCTTTTTTTCTTTTTTATTTCGCCTGCTGTCGGCCGTCCGTCAAGGTCCCTCGACGCGTACGCCATTGAGACGGGCCCTGCTACACTCTTCCCTGGCCCCTTGTTCGCCGCATTAACAGGCATGACTTGAAAAATGTGGTTCCTAACACCGTCCCGTCCCGTCCGTCCGTCTCGGTGAAACGACCGACGAGATCGTATTATTAATGCGTCTTCTTGCCTCGTTTCGCTGATAGCCGAGCAAAGCAGAAAGAGAGACAGAAAGAGAGAGAGAGAGAGAGAGAGAGAGAGAGAAGAGAACGGCTCTCGGGGGCGTCGCGGATGATAGGAACAAATTACGAAATCCAAAATTGGCGGGATTACGAGCGATCGTGGCGCGAGATAATCGGCCGAGACCCCCTCGTGGGCCGCGATAATTGAATCGCGATTGAATTCACGGATTGAAAAAAAGGGCAGATGCTCGGTTCATCTTTTTGTCAGATTCTCTCAATGCGTGTGTATAGAGCGTAAAAAGTGGGATTCGAACGAGGCGAGATTCGAATAGTAGAATTACAACTTTCCATGAGAGCTTCGTAGCTCCGCGATGTTGCACTTTTGGGTAGGAATTTCTGTAAAATACACAGTGGTGAAAATAAAAAAGAGAAAAAAAGGAAGTGTTGAAGTGGTTAACACTTCTAAGTAAACTCTACATCTGTACCGACTAATTTTCTAAACTCACTAAAGCCATCGACAGGCCATAGACAAAAGACAACCACATGGCAACCATAAGACAAGAGACAGGCAACGGTGGCTTCGGTGTTCAGTTTCTAGGTAACACTGCTAGCGTGCGGATCTGGACCAGCTCAAACTGTATTCATATTATACCAACATTTCTTTATTAAATATTGTTTACTATCTGACAATTCATCCACGCGCCTTTCTCTGTATCTATATAACCAATAACCACAACAGGAAGCAATGTAAAGAAAGTGGTTAGTAGGAATTTGTTGTTTTAAATACGTGGTACTTAGATTTACGTTAATGTCGTCATGCTTCGATGGAAATATTGGCGAAATTATTGGAACAATTCCATTCCAAGTTATACACCTTCCATTTTGATATCTTCGGCACAAGCCCGACGCTTCAGTCGTTTAGTTCTAGCGTTAATCATTTCGAGAGTATACTCGCGAAACGAGTGTTCCTGGTTTACTGCAGCTTTTTACAGAAGCCTGCCTGGTTGATGGAGCATCTAGGTTCAAACTTTGGCTTCTTTGACGGAAGTTTCCCTAGCCTTGAACTTGCGCGTTTAAACAGCGATCCTTAACTTCCGGGCAAAGTTCCGCCAGCCTTGAACTGCCGGTTTTAATCTGCCCTTCTCGCCTCTTTATCATCGCTATCTTCGTATCTCTTCCTAAAACAAACTACACTCGATGAACACGCTTCAAACTTATATTTGCATATATATCCGTATCCGCATCTGAGAAAATATTTTTGGATCCAACTGTTCGTAATCGATTTTTGAGGGATCTTCGACAGTCTTCGCGGGCAGATGATCACGATATCTTCGCGATAATCTTTATTTTAGGTATTATTGATGGTTCTACGTACAATTTCCAGTATAAATTATACGCACAAGGGAGATTAGTTGAATAACAAGTAATTCGTTGTTTGTACGTGCCCAATCTGCCGGTAAAGATTCCAGAAATTAACACTAGGATTCAAGCCTCTATCAAATTAATTCACAAACAATTCTTCTTCGATATGGTTTGCATTCTAAGATTCTTTCAATTACGTAAACTCAAACTACGAAAGTTGAAAATTGTCGACCACCGCATGTCGCTACGTTGATCCATCGTCAATTGACCTTGGAAGATTTTCCTGAACGAGCAACCCATACGACGCGTTCAGTAACCGCGTAAAAGGTCAAAGAGGAAGGAGGAAGTTTCCCCGTGGTAAAGAACAGCGCGTAACACCGTTAACCCTGGTCCTCCTGGTTGCAACCCCCATTGAGGTAGTCCCCGAGCGGGCGGCACACTTCGAAGAAAGCATTGTTCCCTGACCTGCCCTTGCCCTCGAGCCGGTGCGCGGCTTGTGTGCCTCGTGAATTTCTTATCGCGCCCCCATTGTCCCCGGCTAAGAGCCCACTACCGCGTAACAGGAAAAGGAACTGCAAGAGGAAGAAGAAACTCGCATCCTCCATCGCACGGTCTCGTGTGGCTGCACAGTTTGCGTGGGCGCAAAGAGGGTGGAATTGAAATAAAAATAAAAGGACGAGTCTGTCTTCTGCCATTTATTATGGAACGATCGTTGCCTGGAAGGAAACGCGACGATTTGGCGAGGGGGCGAAAAAGCACGTGACTTCTCAGCGCCGAAAGAAAATTTCCCTTGATCGGTTCGCCTGAATAATGGATGCCGAATCGAAGCAACTTGCATTCTCCGCCGCTGCGCCTTTAAACATTCAACCCCTCTTACGGCTTCGAACGTCCATTGCCTCCTTTCCTAACGTTCTATCCATTATCGAGAACAGTTTCTCTTCTCTTCTTTCTCTTCGTTTTCCTCTCCGTGTTTTGAAATCTTGAAAATTCGAGATCCAGAGAATCATCCGATTCGTGGCGCGACTCTTCCAGTTTCTAGGCTTGGCAAATCGCTCGAAGCGGTCGCTTTACACGGATTTCCCGCGGACCACAGCCGTGCAGAACCTTCGCCCGTGAATTATTCAGCGGGCAATTTGGCTCGCTGAAGGAGAACCCCTATCGCCAGCCTGCACAACGTCACCCGGTTCAAGCCGGGCACTCCGTGTTTTCGTTGGCACCCCTGCCGCTTCCGGCAAGCCTGCTGTAAATAAAGATGACAATTGACGCATAAAGGAAGCGGTCTTTACGAGCCTCGAGATCGTGTACGATGTGTGGACGGGCTTCGGGAAATTTGTTTATACGTTGAATACGAGAAGGGTTGGCGAGGACGTGGTAGTTGGAGGGACAGTGCGATATTTGGGTTCTTTTTAGCGAAGAAGAGCGTGGTACGTGGCAAATGTTGGGAATTCTAAAGCGTCAGTAGAATTATCTTCAGGATATTTTGAAAATTCAAGTTTCACAAATGGGTCTTCAAGATGACGCAACAATTGCTTGTCTACGCGTTCTCAACAATCGCCACTTGTTTGTATATTCTCAACAATTACGTTTCTATACATTCCTACGATTATTCGTCCGCGTATTCTCAGCAGCTGCCAGTTTACATTTACGCGCCTGACCACGAGTAAACTGCGCGTGTTCACGCACCCATGAAACATTTATATATGCAAAAATATCCAATGTACGTGTTACACGATGGTAGCAGCGAAAGTGCAAAATGTTCAAAGTAAATTACCCATTCCGAAAATCGAACGACGAAACAAATCTCCGAATCGCCTCACTTCTGTCATTTTTATTCACTCGTATTCGCGAAGCTGCAAATTCGCTGGAAACTCCGCGATCCAGCAGCTACGAGAAATCACAGGACTAATCCTCGGCAAATCCGAAGCCGTAAGAAACCTTCCAAGCCACCCCGAAAACCAAGTATCCTATCCAGCTAACTCGCTTTTCCGCCGTATGGAACATATTTCTCAGGCCACAGTTGTTCCTTCGGCGCGCTGAAATCCCGCCGCAGCGACGCTGATTGATTGTGGGTGGTGGATTACCCCGAGGGATTCCACGCCGCAGGTGGAGAGTAGGTTCCGTCGTCTTTTATTCCCGTACGTCTACGTTGCTCGATGTTTGCACGCGCATTTGTACATGGACGTAGACTTGCGTGCGTGTGTACCACGATGGATGTGTTGGTACCGTGGAGGTTAGTACGTGCGACACATCCTCGATGCGGCGTGTAATCCGGGCCAGGAACATTAATGTTGCATCGCGCGCAGGGGACGACTTTGTGCGGCGGACAACGCGACAACTAAACAGGCATTATCCTTGGCCCGCGTGCACTCGCCTGTCCGAATCTGGCTACCCTAAAAGCTGACCGCCACCCCTTGCGACTCCGTTGCCTTTCGTACGTCACGAGCCACCGTGATTTCTTTGATTTCTGATCTACCCTCTTGCTGCGCGACGTTTGACGTCTCTTTTCGTGGGGTAGCTTTACTTTTGTAAGAGCGCAGATTCGTGGCGCGGTTTTAGGCTTATGTATTATATATACTTGTGTTATTGGTTTTTAACACTGTCAGCAGTATTCGATGTTTGTCAGTGGGTTTTTTTTTTATGGAAATGATGGTTTTTCTTACTTTCGACGAGGGTTAAAATCTTACTTAGGCAAGTGAGGAATATTATGGATGTTTATATCCATATACATGTTTACACATATTTATATATATCTGATTCTATAGTAATTTCTGTTAATGAAGATTTCGATGAGGATAATTACGATTCTTTTTTTCTTTTGTTTTTTTTGGGGGGGGGGGTATATAAAGAGTTGTTTCTACCGATTAAGGATTTTTAATAGCGATAGTAAATTTCAATCAATTTGAGAGAAGTTTGTTATTGTTTGATATCGAGCAAGGTGGTCAATGATATAATATTGTTCGTATACTCAATATCACATTTAATAGTATAATTAATTAATACTAAACCTAATTCCGTCAGAAAATAAGGGTAACAAGTAATTTCAATAACACGTTATTATTAAAAGTGATTCATAACGAGCTTTACCCGTTCCTACTTCAGTTTCTACATCCGCGCTGAAAATTTCACCGAAAATTATACTCCACGCACCAATCATGGTAAATACAATCCCACTGCTCCTGCGTGCTTCTTTTTTTTTTTTATCAATCTTAACCGAGCAACCAGCGATCAGGTAGCAGCTTCTTCAATTACACGCTTCTGACGCGACGAGCAATTACCAGTTTTGCCGGAGCCGGCGGGCCTCCAACAATTTAACATGAAAGATCAGTAAATTGCCGCTCTCCCGAGAATCTCGATGCTAATTAATCGAAAACCTTTCTGATTCTCACTCAATTATCACTATTTCAGCTTTTTTCATTTTCTTCGTCGAAGAATATCAGCGCGCGCGCGTTTACTGTCCAGTCAAGTTAAGCAAGAACGAGCAGTTAATTCCCCATTATAGCAGATCCCTAATCATTTTAGTTATTTTTAGTTAAAAGATGACTAAAGGGGCTAAAAAAAAAAATGATACGTAGATGGATTGTCGTATCGTTGCTTGACGTGTTTGTCGTCGAACGAGACACGACGTTAATCGTATCCTAACGCGAGCCGCGGCTTGTTTCGTTGGTAATTAAACGACGCGCATGCTTTGACATTAATTATGTAACTTGGAAATTGAATCCGACCGCAAACCCAGCCGCGCGTTTTGTTAATGCCAGTTACAAAGTAACCGGCCGTAAAATTATTCCGCGACGCCAGTTGGCTGCGTGGTGCCGTTTGAAATTCGACCGCGAAATTAATCGTCGAAAGCGACGATTTTTCAGTTGGCGGCGACGCGATCGTCGCGTTGCCTCTGTGAGATATGTCGATACGGTTACCAGTTATTCCGCGGAATTTTCGCCGGTTGTAACAAAACGATGCTGTTATCGAAGAAATGAAAATTTTATTCCTGTCAACGATATTTTAATACCCAGTATCGAGAAAGTGAGTTCACGAGGGTTTTATTATTGGGGACGATAAATATAATGGGGAAAGAGGAAGCTATTGAATATATGGGAATTTGCAATTACGAAGGTATAGGGACGAGTTTCAAGTCAGAGACGATTAAGGCGCGGCTGGAAAGGAAAGAGGAGAGAATAAGAAAGGCAAGGGCAGAGTGGGGGTGGAGGAAACGAAAGAGAAAACAAAGGATTAAATAAGAGGAGGAAGAAAATTAAATGAAAGCGTAAGGAGAAGGGGAAAAGGGAAGATTGCATAAAATATTAATCGTGTACCTATGTGATTAAATTAAAAAATTAATAAAAAGTAGAGTCGACCGGCAAGACATCCGAGATACTGCAGCTGACGTAGCTTCGTAAAATCCACTTTGCATTTATATCGTCTATTTTCAAGAAGCTTGTATCTTCGAATCTATCGAATTGTTCCTTCGATTATTTCATCTTACGATACTTCTATTCAACCACTGAACGACATCAGAATAAAAAATCAACAAAAATGGACTTATTATATTTCAAATGCAAAGACACACCGATTCTGATCCGATATAGTAGTCCATATGTGTACTTCGAACGAGCTTATACAACTATGAAGCGAAGTTTCGTTGTTTCTTCATCTCGCACAGCCTCGTAAACGCGTACATACCTATTCCACGGTGGGTGTGGACAACGTTTTACGCGAGTACGTCCTCCTCTCTTCACGCAGAGCGAGATAAGGGCGCAAGAGGGAAAATTACATATCGAGAGCCCCCTGGCTTCGTTCCCGCCCTCGACTTGCCTTTCCCACCCCTTTGCCACGCGTCCCCTGTCCACCACGTTGGCCCTGGCGTGTGTCCTGCAAACGGAATACTCGATCGCGATTAAACATACATAGGCACACCTTCGTCGTTCACCTTTAATTCCGCGCGCGACTCTGTCTTTTGCTCGGACTTGCCATCCACGACGAGTCATTTCTTTTCCCTCTCTGCCGTTCGACGACGAGACCGTTCTTCACGGTCTTTAGCTTCGACGCGTTTCCATATGTCGTGCACGACTCCTGCCGTATAATCTCTCGCCGCGTTAGGAACCACCCTTTTTATTGCGCGACCCCTTGATCCACCCCGCGAACATTATTTGATCGGCGACGTTCCAAATCGATTTTTAATCGCAGCACGAAGGTTCTTCGTCTTCGGCTCTCTGATTCAGTGACCAGGTGCTGCGATTTCTGCTTCGATCGACAGCCAAGGTCAAAGGTGAGGGAGTTTTTTTCTTTTTTTTTTTTCTCGCTCCTCTGGAATGGGATTATTCGTTCGGGAAGAGTAATGCTGTTTTTCAGGTTTCAGGTTTTAGAGATATTTGACATGCAGTGGCTACGAAAAGTAATTGAAAGGACGTTGATCGTACAAATATCGCTAAACCACATGGAACGGTATTATGTATTCTTTAGAATGCTCTGAGAATTTACGTATTCTTATATTGCGCGTAATAAGTTAAATTGCCCGTTATATGGCAACAAAGATACTTGCGTTCTCCTAACGAAGTTGCTTCTACCATTGATCAAACATTTGGCCACGCGTCGGAGCTCAAAAATTCTTCTACAGTTTATATATGAAATCGCACGCCAAGAGCCTGAAACTTCTGCGTATTACCATCTCCAATGCTGACACTTCGATAATCAACCCTAAACGATCTCCGTGCTCCGCTCACCTTCTAAAGAACTCGAATATCTCAACAACAACATGCATGTACCTCCCGGAAGAAGTCACTGAACACTGCAACGTGGAAGAGAAACTTGCACTGCGCTTTAAAGAAAATCGACTCGAACGTGTTCGAGCGGTGCCCCATGCGGAGGGGTTGGGACGCGACAAAGATAGAAATAGAAAGGACACGGCGAGAAGGTAAAACAGGGACCGAGGGATATTCCGGTGTAGAAGAGGGACGAAGCAGAGGAGCGTGCGTAGCAGCGCGCTAGTGCACAAACGGAATTTTTGATGGGGAACGATCCGTTATTCACGGATCTCTCCGAGGCCATTGTATACGATCGCCCCGGTGTCGGGGGTCTCTCTTGGCCGTCGAAGCAAACTGTCCTCTGGGGTTGATCGATGCTGCCTCCGGTGTGTCGAGCGTGAACAGAAAGAAAAAAGAGAGAGGAAGGAAAAAATCGCTGGAGGAGAACGGCAAGCTCGGTAGTAGACGAGGTAGGAGAGAGTTTGATAATAGCGCGAGATATCGAACATCGATCTATCTGTCTCTCTTTCTCTCACTCACTCTCTGTCTGTTTTTCTGGGGGTGGGCTCGTTTAGGAATTCGGCCCTCGGTGTTTCGCGTCCGCTTTGTGTCCGCCTTTTGCGCTGGCTCGTTACGTTACCGTAACCGGTCGACGTCATTCTTTTCTGTCACCGTTGGAACTCGATCTTTCCACAGTTTAGTCTGTCAGAGGCGCGACAACGAGGCGTCAGGTTTGTCAGAGACTCCGGGCCCGTCCAAGTGAGTTTTGACGCTATCAACGTGTCAGCAGGATGGCTCGTGGGCTGCAGGTGGGCTGCATGGATATTGTTTGCCATTGTTTGCGGTGCAAGTTCTCCGAGATTCTAATGATCTTTTCACGTTGCTGACCGGTCGTTCGTTTACGGTTGATCGATATAACGAGGGTCGCGAGGTCGTTAGTATTAAGTACGTGATAACGTTTCTCATAAATTTCTTCGTCCTAGTACCGCAAAGTGGAATTGGTGTTTAAACTGTTTAGAAATTGAACGATGTATCTTCACGGGCCTGACCAGCTGAACGAATGCGTAAACATTCGTAGTTCGAGCATGACTGGCTGTTTTCGAACGACCATTAAATCTATCATTTGATTCGAATTCATCGTTATGAAGAGGAAGCCAGCGTTAGAATCTTCGACGAAGTGTGGGAAATATGGAAATGGAATACTTTCCCCTTTAGATTATAACAATAGCTATATTATTCTCCATTCACATCGCTAATCACGTACGATGTTCGTTCTAATATTAGGTTGAAAGTCGCATAAAAGCAGAGAGGACTAACATCGGCCTCTGCCCTACAATCAGCCGAACTCTCTCAACTTTCCAACCCCATTTCCAACAACGTTCCTCCCCAGCACTTCGGCGTCAAAACCTCCTCAAGCTAAATCCGGCCAAGTCAAAGTCTCACGTAATCAATATTTTACGCCATGCATTATCAAACCATTTCGGTGAGCGTCGAAATCCTCAACGGCATGCAAACGACGAATTTTCGCTACCTACGCTCTTCCTAAAACGAAAAGGGACAAAAGAAACAGTCACAAGGATCCCGGTGATTTACGACACGGCTATCGACTTCCTCGATCGCGACTCGAACCACTGCAAACGTTTACCGACGAGGAGAAGCTTTGGAAGAAAAAACGAGAAAGAGAAAGCGTCGGAGGAAGAAGAAGAAGAAGAAGAAGAAGAAGAAGAAGGGCTCGAGGTCGAGGCGAGAGGCAAGCTTTTCTGGAAATCGTCGAGGCGTTCTACGTGGAATTCGTATAAGGTCGTGAAAGAAGCAGAGCCAGGGAAATACAGTCGGTCTCCTCGCGCGCTGACACGCGGAGGAATGGCTGGGAGCGGCGTTCTTGGAATATTAATAACGATCGGCCGCGCGTGTCCACGCGTACTCCCGCGTACGCTCGAGGATCGTCCTCCATTCGGATCCAACGGATAGAGTTATTTCAGTGAGAAGGATATTTCAGCCGATCTGCTGGGTGATTTGTCTCGTAATTTGTCAATTTCTGTAATGAGCAATTTTTGAACGACTTACGTACGTCTGAAAACAGACTGTTCAACTCGTTATTAGTGGCGTGATAAATAGCGAAATATATCGTGCGCTTACATCGACCATTTGACAGCCCTAATCGTCTACTGGAAATTTATACAAATAGCGTCGATATTCTCGGTTGCAATTACGATAATTTAATAGCGTGTATTGTTCTATTACTGCGAGTTATTTCATCGTGCATTTCGTTCATTCTTATACGGCTTCTCGTTCATTCAGATAGTTCTATCGTATTCGACAAATTTTTGTCGTTTTTCGTATTCTCTCTTGCTCGATCCGAAGTATGCGATAGTTTCTCGCTCTTTCGTTTATTAAAGACCAATGTTGTCGTCTCGTACTGCACGAGTTTGCTTACTCCGTGAAAAATTCGACGTCGCATTTGAAGAAGAAACTTGGGGATAACGCAAATAACTCCACGTATGTAGCTTACCGTATCGTAATCGTGGCTGCGTAATTATTTGCACGGATGCGGCTATTTTTGCGCCGTTATAGGACGTGGGAAGAGGAAGGAGAGGATATAAAACGAGGCAGAAAGGGGTGGCGCGTGTTGCGAAAACTTTTGTGCAACCCCTCTCTGTACAGAGTAGAGAGTAGAGGGAGAGAGAAAGGGATGACGAGTTGCGCTTGGTCAGTGCTCGCAGCGATATTTATATTCGCGGCTTTTCGAGTTTTTCGCCCAGTATCGGGTTTATTTTATGCCGGATTAATCCCAACCCGGCGACGATAATTCGCCACGGTGTTCCCCGTAATGCAATTACGCTGTCCGTATAAATTCATTTAATTCTGTTGACCGATGTGCGCAACCGTATCCGACTGCTGATATTACGACTGGTTAATTCTCGATTCCTTTTTTCCGACAGGCTTCGTAATTTGTTTTTCGTATTTCGCAGTTTGAAGATGTTGGATTTTGAAAGGGAAACGAATTTGGTTTATAATGTTGGGCGATTTTGGCTTCGTAAATACGAACATTTTTTTTTAAGCAATCAAATAAACAGTACAAACGTTTATCCCTTGACACGTTGATTACGAATGATTACGGATTGCTGTGGCGTGATGACTTGGTTGCTTTCGAACGTGTTAAGAAAACAGAAACTCAGTCTCGCATAACCACCACGGCACTTCGGCTCCGCAATCAGCGCGTTAATCTCTCACGTTCGATGTTACTCGTAAGCAAATAATTGAGCTCGTTCTTACGCTTCGTTGCATTATTTTATTCTTGACGAGATATCGGTAAAAGATATACGTCTCTATTGTTACAAATCGATGAAAGATAATTTTGCGAAGCCTGGAAAAAGGATTCGAAAGACTCGAAGCCGGTGAAAGGGTTAATCGAGGCTCGCGGGGGCGTGTTACGTGCGAGCGGTTAAAAATAGTCAGAGGCCGATTACGCGCCGTTCCTCTCGGTTATTTATCGACGAGCATCGTTAATGCATCGCGCGGAATGCCCAGCGAGACGCGCGATCATCGATCGCATTAGCATGCGGCTCTCGAGCGGCTCGCGCGCGTCGATCCAAGAAACCCGAGTCCCGGGAAAAAGTCGAGCTTCTCCCGAAGGTGTGCGCGCGGCTTCGCATTCTCACGGCGCGATCCGGGCGCAGGAAGCGCGGACAGAAAGAAACGAGCGGATTATACGGGACCAGAACACCGACTTACCGGTTTTACGCGTTAATCTAGCGGGAAGCCGATCGAGCCTAGCTGTTTCTCGATTTCCGCCTTCGACGCTGAGAAATCGAGTCGGCGAGCTGGCGATAAGCAGTTGAAAATAAAGTCTTCTATAGAAAATCCACTGTTCGATTAAGTTAATTCCGAGATCTCGGAATTTCCCTGTTTGCTTTTCCTCGTTTCCTCGTTTGTCGAATATTCCTGTTTACCTTATAGAAAGATGTCGATCTCGCTCGAGCGACAATTAACAGCTTCGTGGAATTGTACAAGTCATTTTGCGCGAAACGCCGCGCCATTGGCGAAAGAGGAAGTTTAATTAGAGTTCAGGCTTAATCGTGAACTCGTAATTTACTCGCAACTTGGATAGAACAACGTGGAAGATATTCGCGAATCGTCGTTTCCTTCTTTTATTTCGTCGTTCGTTTAGTACGTTACGAACGTTTCAAACCGTTCTCTCAGTTTTTCCATCGTCGGTCGTTGCAATAAAAAATAATTTCCAATGGGATTATGCTTTCGTCTTCTGTATAAAAAATTACCTCTCGCTTGCTCCAACTTCGTTATCATCCGAAATCGCAAAATTGCGATTTCTCGAGCAGAAGATTCACCGAAAGGCTGCAGTTCTCGCTCGTTAGTCGCGCGTGTAAGTCGACACGGAGTGCGTGGTCTCGTTGACCGTCGTCAGCGGACCGTGAGCTCTCTCAGGAGGATAAAAACGGATGACCACCGCCGCGCCGTAGGCAGCGTCTCGCAATTAGACAACTAGTTTTGCCGCTCAGGTATACATCGTCGGCAATAAGCAACCGGTGTAAGCAGGTGGAAATGCGCGAATCTCCTTCTTCCTTCGTCCATCGTTCCATCCTCGTCCAGGTCACCTTCTTGTTGCAGAATCGGTGGAGAATGTTGGTAATGCCATGTTTTTGACGTAACGACAATTTGGAATGCACCAATTACCTTGCGGTAGATTCTACTATTACGTTTGTGAACTTGTTGAATGGTACGAGATGGAAAGCTGCGCTGTATTAGAAAATAAAGATATTTATTGTTCGTGTACATTGTGTACAAGAATATTAATTATTTGGTCAGTGTAGGATGTATTTTTCTATTAACAATGAAAAGAAAGAAAATATTCTACTACTAATGATAACGTTCCAGTAGAGTTGAATAATTTCTTTTACATATACTCGTTCTCCGTACATTCAAATTCGTTTCTGAAAAATCCAACGATTAGTTTCAACGAAGTTGATTCATTTTTCTTCTGTATAGCCCGCATCTGCGCACGTTACAAATACATAGAGCTGCGCAATTTAACCATCACATCGTTATCCATCGATTTATAGTTATACCAATTGCCATTCTCTCGCTAAAGGGGAATTTTTCTCCAACCATGCAACAAGAAATTTCGCGACAAACTCTCTCCTCGGTGCCTTGCTTCAACGTGTCTGCTCTTACGAAGCTCGTCACAGTGTGCTTCTCCATGAAGCGTTGCGAATTACTTTCGCGACGAATCCTCTTCAATTAGCGCTACGAAACGGCCGCACACGCGTGCCTACGCTGCCATCCACACACACACACACACACGCGCGCGCGCACGCACAAACCCGCGCGCGATACACATGGCGGTTATACGTGGGTGCAAGGTTAGAGGTGACCGTGCGCTCCGCGACACGAGAAGCCTCATTATTTTCTAATGCACTTGTTAATTGACCAATCGCGGGAAGCTCGCCACCCACACCGAGCCATAGTCTGCGCTCTCTTTCTCTCTGATCGCCTCTTCCTAGTGTTAACCGGGGCCGGAACAATTTAATGATCGGCTCCCGTTTCGCCTCGATCCAGGGATTATTACGACGCCGCGCCTCGCGACGCCTCTTCTCAACCTACCTTCCACCTTCTTCCACATTCTTTCTGGACATCGACTTATTCGTGATACGTACAGTCCTGTGCATAAGTCGCTCCACCCTTCGGCAAAATGATTTTACGGGAATATTGGTTTCAAGCTCAGTCTAATGTACTTAGAAAATAATTAATCGGTCGGAATCTTTCGTTCGTACGAGGTTTACTGAGACTATTTGCAAGGGCTACAATAATATGGTAAATTGATAATAATGCTTCACAGTCTCCTACTCTGTATTCTAATTGTATGTCTAATTGTATTCTAATTCCAAGAAAAATCTAGGCGAATTACATAGGAAACCCGAAGAAGTTCTCGCTGTTCCACTCGTATTTCCGTTCAACTGTAAAATTCTCTGAAGACTTTTATAAACGTTGAAAGGTGGAAGGTTATATTCCCCGAATAATTCTTAACTTGCAAAGCAAGAGGAAGAACAGTATAGGCTATTTCATACCACGAACTCATCCGTATCTCAATTTAGTCAAACGTCCGGTGATTCGTGGATAAATAATGAAATGCAGTCCAGGCACTTAGACTTTGGCAGATCTAAGAATCATTACGCCGAAAGTGTGCGAGTATGCATTCTCGTGACTTCTGGACGAGAGTGTACCGTGAATAGGGGATGTTCACCTCTTTCATCGCGTAGACACGATCGAATGCACCGTATTCTCGTGAATCGAGAGTAGAGAAAGGAGAGACCCTCTTACCTGCGCATCATTTCGTTCGAATGGCCGGGAAGAGCGGACCGGAACGAAAGGTTCCACGTTTTTTCCCTCCACAATTCGAGGATAAATCACCGCGATTACCGGGGAAACTGGGATTTTTCGGGGACTGCGTTCGAGAGTGGTTGCCCACTTTTTTCCTCTGTTTTTTGTGATTGCTGCGGGAATGTGTGCATGTGTATGCAGATATAGGAGGCTGTTTTCTAGCGAGGCGGTTAAGTTTGGAGTCTGCGAGGGCGGGATGGAAGATTTGGTTAATGGGAGGTGGGTCCTTGCTGGCTGGAAGAATGAAGCAGTTTGGGTGGCTTTAAAAGTGATCGATGAGCTTTGTAATGGGCGGAGATTGGCCTGTTTCGGGAACGATCTAGTCAAGTGGACGTTTAGGATCAAGTTGCGAAGTGTCTGATAACGCGACTGGAGATGTTCGTAGGGCGACTGAATCTTCGTTACAGAGGAAAAAGTTTCACAAGTACGTCCATATTCTTCGCACGGAACACGTAGCAGCTTTATATGTTCATGTTTCTTGCAAAGTCGTTTCAACATCTTCGTATCCCCATTAATTCATTAACCTTACGATAATACACCGTACAAAATCTACGACTGTACAACATTTTTCCAACACTGCACTGGCAACTGAATACTCCAATTATGAGGAACAGATTTTAGACGAAGAAAATTCTAGACGAGCAAGCATCCTAGGATTAAAATCTACCGATTGTCTTCAACGGTATGTAACCTTGAACCCTTTGCCTTGCGATTGCTCTAATGATTCTAATAATTATTTAAATAATACCTTACTCCATCGGCGTTGCAACGTCGTGACCAAAAGGTTCAAGCCAAAGTTAGTATTTAAACCAGACGTTGTTACAAATACAATCGTGATCGGTTAAATGTTCCATCCGAGTGATAATCCCTAGCGCAATGGCTAAACGTAGAAAGATAAAATAGTTAATACTGTAAGTAGCCTACTTGACAATCATAGCTTCCCTACCAAGGAAACCTCCAAATTTTATCAAATTAAATCTGAAACTAACTCGTTGCCTCGACAAGTCGTCGTGCCACCCCCACGAAGCTTCCCAGTGACCTTGTCGATGATTTCACGACCTCTCCGGCGTTTGCGTCCCATCGAATGATCCATCGATTCATAGAAAAGGGAGAGCGTGTACGGTTCGATCGAAGGCACGGCATCGTTGCGGATGGACTTAAGTTAGCAGAACGACAGACAACGGATGGAATAATGACCCGCGTCCCCCAAATGACGCGAGATGCATATTTAATAGCTCACCTACCTACTCCACTGTCTTATTACTGCGTGTTTGTGCACGTGGCTCTTGAACGTGTGTGAGTGCGGCCGCGCGCGCACGGACTTAACGAAACGACGGAAGTAGAGGGAAGAAGACGAAGAGAAGACGGATAGAAAAGCTTGTTCTGTCAGTTTCATCGTGGCTGGAGAGCACACCACGACCCAGAAGAGGAAATAAAGCGGCCAATGACGCCGCCTGTCCTGGTGGATGCTGCTCGACGCGTAACAGTAGAAACAGCTTCGGTCGTCGATTAAAAACAGGGAAAGACGGTAGACGTTGAATGTCCTTGCCGAGTGAGTTAATTAGAGCGACGATCATTGGGATTTTTGATCGTTGGGATAATAATAATACTTTCGGGTATATCGTGAAGATTTTTTGCGTTTATAAATCCCCCGGAACGTGGAGATTTAACAGCGCAAAAATGCAGGGAATGCGCGTAATACGCAGATACATATATAGATATATGAAATGTACGAAGTTTAGCGTTTATTATGAATAAAAGAAGCGTCTGTTTCGTGAGTAAGGGAAATTTTCTATTTAGGTCCTATTCCTTTATCTGCTTTTATAAAAGTACGAATTTACGTAAATATCTATAGTCCACTGATCGTACAACTTTCTATGACTATAATTTATTTTTATTCCAAGAACATCGCGATCGAGTAGAATTTCTTATTCTGATTCGACGATTGTTACGTCTCTTGGATTATTTCTCACTGGATATTTCTTAAGTTTGGGAAGAGTAGGACAGAAATTTTATTGAACCACGTTCAGCAGAGATGGGAGATTCTGTTATTCGTTGGCTAATTGTACGATGTTCCAAGTAAAGTTTAATCTCGTTTGATTAGTCGACATTATCACCTGGAATTCCTCGAAATTGTAATGGATCTATGTTACGAAGCGCGGTTTCGTCATTTCTAGAAAGCGATGGAATTTCTGAAGGGTACCCACTACGCGCAAAGGTATGAAGAAAGAAAGATTCCTCTACGATAAGAATGGTATCGGTGTTAATCGCCGGCAATTATGAGTTTACGTCATTGAGAAAAAACGCGTAATGTCGGGCTATCTGGAGGACTGATAAAAGGAACGATCCGTAACAAATCTGAGAATTCAAAAGTACGATTTGATCGTGCTGACACATCTAATCTAATCTCTACGTTCACACAGCGTTTTATATTTCCTTTTAGAAATGTTACTAAAATTTTACCAAATATTTTCTAACGCTCAGGTGCTTTTATCTTTCACTTGTAGAATTTCCTTATAAAATCTAGCAAATAGACCGTACAAAAAGTTGCAAAGGGAACACTTCCATTATTTTCTTTACAAAGCTTTATCGACATCTTTGAGTATGTAAAGATGGTAAAATCGCAGAGAAGTATTCTTAAGCCTTTCGAACACCAAATATTTTTTTACGGTACCGACAGTGTCAATAATTTTAACAATTCCAGCACTCTTTCGCAACGGAGCTTCTTCGAGAAGAAAAAGAAAGAGAAAAAGATTATAAATATTATAAATGAACTTTAATTTACACGCTTTACACGCTTACAAGCTTTCTACCCTTTGCCATATATTTTTACCGTTTTTTTTTTTCAAATTTTGTCTGTAAGAAGGAAGCCAGACAGGTCGTCAATGTCACGCGAAGAGTCCGATCGACAGAGATTAAAAATTAGATCAGCTGGTTTGATTGACAAAAATTCTTCTTTCGCGATAATTTTTGAGACGTTATTTTCGTCGAGAATTTCTTCAAGAATTCTTCCACAGTCTCCACAGTTTTTATGCTTCCCTCATTTTTCAAAATAGATCTTGCTCGCAGCCGTATCTTGCTTCTCTTTTGCTTGTCGCGAAGATTCGCACTCGCACACGGGCTTCGGTAAAGAGTATCAGCAAGTAGGTGTGCATCGTCACGCTTCATTCCAGCAGCCTTCTTCTTTTCCCTTTCTTTCGAAGCTTGGCTCCTGGGGGTCGGGGATATCGAGTGGCCTTAAGTGGTTTATCGCTCCCCGGGCCGTCTTGTTTTTATTGAATGACGAGTCGTGATGCGATTTCGCCTGAACGAATAACCAATCGATTTAGTCGAAGACATTAGGAGGGCGTCTTCCGGTAAACGTCTTTTAATTTCCTCGATCGTTCTCCGCCGGGAAAACCAGCCGAGACCGCGTGAAATCAAACGGAACTCAGTTTTGTTTTACTTTCGGCCAACTGCGCTCGCTGGATTATTGGTCGACAGAATTAACCAGAAATTAATTTCTATATTTCTAGTTTTAGAATTTCGCAAATTCCCACACGGCAATTAACTTTCATGTTTGAAATTTTAGATTACTACAGACATCGCAACAACTCTGGGATAGAAATCCATTTCTGCATTTCTATTTTCGGAACGACGAACGTACGCATCGCACGATTCATAAACTAACAGATTTGATGAAAAGTTGTTATCTGTAAAAAGTCAAATATTATCGTTTAGGAGAAGAAAGCAGAAACGAAGTAGAATCTTTCGTCAGAAATTATTATAAAATTCGAGCGCGCGTAGAGCTAAGATACAAGAAAAGAATTCGGATCTTCTTGCTCGGAATTATTAGGAAATTTGAACGCACGTATGTTTGAGATGCATTCTACTTTTATACTAAGCAGAGGCAAATAAATTCTGGTTGAAAGAGGAGGAGAAGAAATGTACGTTGCATGGAAAAAGGGAAGCCTCGTTGAAGCGTTGGAGGGAAGAATGCGAAACGATAGACAGAATGAATTTGAGCGTCGAGGAAATCCTGGATAAAGATGGAAACGCGAAAGCAATAAGCTGGTTGCGGAGAATAGAAAGGTAGAAAGAGGAGAGCGAGAAAGAGTGAAAAAAAAAACACAGAGAGGAGTAGAAGCGGAACACATGGTTGAAGAAAAATGCCATTATCGGGAACTAAAGTATAAGTATAAACGGTATACAAGTAATGAATGGCGAACTGAACGAAACGTAGTGGTGAGAATGTTCATAAAAAGATAAAGTATTTAGTATTAAAGAGATAAACGAGAAGAGACACGACCAAAGAATACGTATAATTTATGTTACCATAAATATCCGCAAGTTCACTTTTAGTTTCAACCTTGTTTAGCATTATACGTGCAAAATCAAGTCCAATTTTTGGGTCATCAAGTAAGCGCTTCTTCGATAAAAAGAGAGAAAAAAAAGATGTCTTAATCCGCAACACTCGAAGGGACACAGAGGGTAAACGGCACGCACCGTTTAATCGTCGATGATCAATGGCGTGATCCACGGGAATTACAACGGCGTTTTTTTGCGGGGAGAACGGGTAGTATTCGCAATACGATCTGCTTTCCGCCAGATCAGCGGAAATCGGTGAATTCACGGCGGACCGAGCTTTGCTCCGAGGATGAGCTGGCTTTATTAATCTGACTGACAAAGAGCTTTCGCTTTTTCGTAAATACTCGCAATATCGGTGACTCTGTCGCGCGGCCACGGTGAAAGGGCCACCCCATACGCGCCCCCATTGTTGGACGTCAATATTTCTGAAGATGCGTCGCTTCGTCGCTCGAAGGGGTGGATAATACGAAGAATAGGAGCGTGTTTCAGAAGAAATTTCGAATTGCAACGGTGCGTCGGAAAGGGTGGTTTCTTCCGTCGAGATCCAGAAACAATTGTCGATAATAAATTTCCAAGGATGGAAAGATCGAAAGTATCTGGTTTGGAAAATAATAGAATTGGAAATTGAAATGATTAAGATCGCGCTGATCAAGCCGATAAATTCGGAAGTAGGAAAATACGACGATGATATATGGTATAAAAATGTATAATTCTTTACGTCATCTCCTGGCAATAAGTAAATCCGTACAAGTAAATTGATTTTTTTTCGGACCTATAATATTGCAATATTAATCAGGATACAAATAAAAGGTGCGCTTGATCAGACAATCTTGCGAAAGGTGTGCAATATAGCGACTTGGATTTTGTATTCTTTGTTTTCTGAATTTTTGTTGAATCAATTCCTTCGTTTTACCCATAATATCGTGTCTTCACAAATTTACATAATTTTTTAAGTAGGATAATTACAGGTTAACGCGTATTAATTCTTTTATTCTCTTATTTGTTTCAGGTAAGTGTGGCTGACACTAGCAAACCAAACCACAACATCTACAATTTTTCGTGAGTACAAGACCAGAAACTTTTGTCGATAATCGTTAACTCCAACGGAACGTCCTACTTCTTAAACTTCTTCAACCTATCTAACTCCTAGTTGATTCTAAAAATTTGGTCAAATAGCAAAAGACTAATCTTGATCGTCTACCATATTGTCACGTGCTTCGACCGAAACTATCTTCGCTTATCTTCACGTTAAGCGTTATCGCCATAGCTACAGCATTTTCGCATCAATTATCATAGTCGCTACGTTTGAACCAATTTTCGGTACACGATAAATATCACGTTGACGAATTATGATATCGTGTTCTACGAAGAGAATAAAAGAATCTTTGATATAATATAGAAATGCTCGGCATAAATTTAACTCAAACAGCTGTAATAGCGTTACGACTCAATAAATATTTCTGTAAAATCCGATAATATCAAGATCCAGTCAAATGACTGGTATTTTTCGATCTTTCAGATAATTCTCTGTTCCATCTACGTCACGTTACGACAGTCTCCTCTAGCCGTTAAATCGCATGAAAATCAGAAACTCCACGAGTTTCAAACTTTATGAAGAGAATTAAAGAAACAGAGCCCAAACAGAAATCCCTTTCGTTCGTTGGATATCTGTGCGCATTCCGCGCGTCTTAAACCTTCAAACGTCACAAACTCTTCGATTCTTATCACCTTCGAACGCTATTCTCACGCAGAAAACAGAAACTTCATCAAAGAAGTATCTTCACGCCTATAGATCGCACCTAAGCCAAAGAAAAGCGTTAGAATACCATCACGTATCTTCAATCGGAGCTGCATCGATCTCCAGTCAGGTACGAGAGATCCATCGATTACTGGTCCCATACCAGGTCCCATTAGGATCGTCGCCCGCGATTTCTTATCGTTGACCGTTTTCTTATTCCTCGCGAATGTTCGACGACGCCAGGGCCTCGTGCTTCCTGCTTGCGTGTCACCGCGAGAATCCCCGTTGACAACGAAACCCGTGTTCCCCGTCCCTATCGATGAATACTTGATAGGGCCGTGTCAGCGTGCCACGACGCGTATCCCACCTACAAGATTATGCGGCACCGACGTCTATTTCATGCGTGACGAGGCTGCAATTTGCGAAATGCCACGTATCAAGGGCGAATGACCGGCATTTGCACATTTCAACGAGAAATGATGTATAGGCGGGCCTTTGCGTGTCGTTCACGCTAGTACAATATCCCGAATTTGCGTACGACTTTCGAAAAAATCGCTACAAAATATTTTCCTTTCCACGTAATTGCAGTGCATCGGTCGAACAACGTCAGCATGCTGTGATTCGGACGATTTAGTTTTGGCCATATTCGTCGTTTCTTTCGTTTGGATTTTTGACAAAATTTCGGGAACAAAAGCTTTCTACGTTCTTATCACGTTTATCGCATCCGATTGGTAAGTTTGATTGGGTTTTGGCCCCGGGGCACTCCTACCACACGTCAAGGTGGCCACCGTGGGGTTTTAGTCGGTTTGAGTCCGACACTCCCCCGCCGCCACCCAGGGCGGCGGGGAGTCCGTGAGGATTTCCCCACGAAAAAAAAAAAAAAAAGTTTGATTGGGTTTGGATCGGCTTTAGATTAGGTTTGAATTAAGTTAGCGTTTTGAATCATGTTACCGGTGCAACGTGTTAATGCCGTCGAGAGAATAACGAACAAATGCCGGATCTAGCTTCTTTTTTCTATGTATCATTGAGAACGTTGCGAGGATTGAAAATTCTTTTTGATTTTCTTACGTTCAATTAGATCCAAATTTCTGGTTAGATTCGAATTAGGTTTGGGCGAAATTTCAGTTGGTTGCATCTCGTTTAATTTACAATTTACTTATCTGTAAATTGTTCAGAAGATCGTGGTTATCTAATTTTGCACTGTATTACTACATTTAATTATGGGATAAAGGATCACTGATAAAATAGAGTAGATGATACAGCGAATGCAATTTAAAGAGCGAAGTTTGTGACATTATTTATTAGGTTGAAAGCGATCGGTTCTTGCATTGATAATAATGGGCTATTACGGTGTAAGAGGGTTCAAAAGTGTCGTAAAAGTCATGTACCACCTTTTGCGTGGTTGCGCGGGATTAAAAAATAATGTTTTATAACAGCTACTTTATAACCTACGCTTTATAACCGACTGTGCGGGTGCGTGACATCTTTGCCTCGAAAATAAGTTTCACAAATATAGCACTGCAAGCTTCGCGTACGTAAATTACGGGGAGTTAAGAGTCATTAAAATTCTAGCGATCACGATTGAGATATCGATGTATAAGAGAGTACTTTATACGACTATCAGAAAATCATTTTCAATTATTCAGTACATTAAACCCCGGAAAAATTAATTTCCAAAGTTGTCAATGTCCATTAGTTCTTTACGATTCTACATTAAATTGGAGTCAATATCAATTAACTTCTTTTGTATTGGCATTGTATTTACTTTGATTCTATGTTATCAAATTTCTGTCAAACTTATCAATGTCCATTAATCGGTTACGATTCTTCATTGAATTGGAGTCAACGTTAAATAACATTGTATTTTTTTTCTACTAGTATTCTATACATATTGCGTTCTAACTTGCCTAATCATATCAAGCTTTGTACAATCTGATATAGATATATCTACGTAAAAGTATTGTTAATGGCGAAAGTGAAAAATTCTTAGACAAATCAAGACACCTATATACATGTATAAATACGAATTTTCAAAATTCGTTTAATTCGACGCAACACACATGTACGTTGTATTATTGATTATAAAAATAAGGAGCCATAAACAAATTGTGAACAGCGTTCGAAGGTAACTTGGCGAGCACAAGTCCATTCAACCAAAGTGTATCAAGTAAAACTGCAAAAGGGTTAAAGTCACAAACGAGCCAACTTAACAAATTCCAAATTTCCTCGTACAACCTCCAAGCCTTTGCTTTCCTATTCGCTGTTCGTCCACCTCAAAATGGTTGACTTTCGGTGACTTTAAATTTCCTAATACAACCTCAGACCTTCCGACTTTCTATACACCATCCAACCTAAATTGATCACCAACAATGCAGACCAAATTTGTGCATTATACGTATGACCACATCGGGCAACCCACTCCAATGACAAAAAAAAAAACCTCCACCCTAAATACACGACCGACGAGGCGAGCCACGGTTATTCCGGAATAATAAAGGCGACCCATAAGGATCTTTTGACAAGACGGAGGGTTTCAACGGGGATATGGATTTCGAGCAAATATTTGGACGTGTCCACGAGCCTGGAGTATCAAAAAAAAAAAAAAAAAAAAAAGGTTGCAGGTTCGAAACGTGGAAGAAAGAGAGAATGGATTTGGAGGACAGTGTCCAGTCGCTTAGGGGACCGCGATAACAGAGTTAGCCCCGGTTTCCATTGTGTGCACGACTCCTGCAATTTATAAACCGCACAGTCGTGCGAAAAAGGCGAATTCTGGTCCGTTCGACATTTTCCCAACCACCGTGAAAGAACGAAAGGAGGAGAGAAGCGTCGTCACGGTATTGTATGGCTACCATGAAGAAGCAACGATGCGTGGTCGGATCGAGAGATTTCTCGATTCAGTGGCGCCATGGTCCTGAGGTCCTCGCGCGTTCGATCCTCTCCCGGGACTAATCAGCCGTGTCTCTTTCTAGGTTTTGCTCGGTGTGGTAGACACTCGAGGAGGCCTGTGCTTTGACCGGTTTCTCGCGGGCAAATAACAAGTGCCACCTGTTCGAGAAGTCGAGGGTTTAGGCGGAATTCGAAATGTTCAGCGAAGTTTGATTGGTTTGATTGGTTTGATTGGTTTGATTTCGGTGGATTTTTCTTCTTCTCTCCTCGGATCGCATAATATACGAAATATTAGCATAACTTTGTAAAAGTTCTCTTCTAATTTCTTGAGTCGAATTGAGAGAAGAATTACAAGATCGTCTTATATATATTGCGAAGGTAACTCCTGACATGTTACGTAACTCTGTGTGCCATTGTAGTATCTTATCGACGCAAAAATTCCCATGTAAAATGCTGTCATTTTTTCATTTTCAAATTACACACCCTCAAACATTTGTCCATGGTTTTCCAAACGCGGAAATATTCTAATAACACCAATGTGTACAATCGAATAGATGTTTCTCAATTACCATGTATTACACACACTCCGGTTCACCTGAATTCTCCTCGCGAAAACATTTTCGTTACCCATGCGGGCCAGAACGTAACGTCAGACAGGGAAAACTCTGGCGATCAGGAAGACACCACGAAGATCCCAAGTCACCCCCGAACGTGTGGTTGCATGTGCGACTCCGTGTTTGCTTTAACGTCGCGGCGGTTCCTTCGTTTCCTTCTCGACTTCTCTTTTCGCCTTTCCCCTACTGCCGTTCGTCTAGTGTTTGCTAAGGGCACACAACTTGTGTTCCCGCGCGCGTTGCGACGCGCGGAACCTTCAGTTTTTAGCCCCGCGTGCACCCCCTCGGTTTTCGAACCCCTCGACGCTACCACAGAACAGAATCAGAGAGAGAGAGAGAGAGAGAGAGAGAGAGAGAGAGAGAGACGTCGTCGAATAATGTCGTTGGGGTAGCGAACGCGCGGATCGACGGGAATTTATTTTTACGAAGTATGCAGCGAGGGATCGTGACGCCAACGCTGGCTCGTCTTTGATGTTCAAACCGACGCATAGGCATTAGCGTATAAATATTTAGACCTGCTGCTCGTTGCTGCACCCAGGCCGTCTCCCGATCGACTTTCACCCAACGCGCGATATCGTGCCTTTGTCGAACGCCTTTGCCTGATCGCCGTTTTCGAGGGGCCGCGTTTGACTTTCTTCTTCCCGGTTGGTAGCCCTGCTTGCGCCGGGTCAGCCTGTTTGACGCGACTCCCTGGCGCCGCCGGTCTGATATCATTTTCAGACGTGGATTCCATTGCTGCGATTTGGATTTCGGAGTCGAAGACAGTCGAACCGTAGTACTTACGGTGGATTAATGTTTGCTGGTTAGAGAATAATTTATGGGCTAAGAAATTTTTGTCCGCACTGATTAAATCGATGTAAATGTAAGCTTCAAGTTTTGTATTGTTAAGCACAGTGTAGAGAGGAGATCACGAGTATTGTTTTGAGAATAATCATCGTTTATCGATCACTGGTTAACGGTGGATTGGTGAAAATTAGGAAACTTTGAACCGCGATACGTGCTGATCGTGCTGGTACAAGTTTAAACTTCGAATTTCTTCGTATTGGTCACTTCCTCTTCTATGATAATTTCTGAGCTTTACTTGAAAATTCACGATGGAAATGTCTTTATACAGCTGGCAATATCATACTCCTGACACACTAAACTCTGCCCACCATAACTTCAAGCCACAATTCCCCAAGTTCCTTTCGATCTTCAAACACCATCTGCAAACCGTCATAATCCAACCTGCCAAAAATCCACCTTTACTCGTCGCTGAGAAATAAGCTGGCTCCGTGCTGTCGGCGTTCCACTTTCTCGCGTCGTTCACTGGGGAGGTGAGAGAAAAGCAGTAAGCGAGGATTGGAAATGCCGGTTGCCATCGTGGTGGCAGAAAACGAACCAACACCGCTGTAGATTCGAGGGTGGCTCGTGGAGGGACGTATGCAGGGTGAGGGGATGGTTAGAGAGTCCAGAGACGAGAAGAGTTCGACGACGACGATGACGACGACGTAGACGACGATGACGAAAAGAGGGGACCAGGGAAGGTTGAAGGTGGTAGCTGGCGACTGGAGGAGATGGAGGCGGTAAGGGAGACTGGCTCGAGGTGGAAGAACGGGGCTGGGAGGGTAATTACGAAATATAAAGGGTGGGCTGGCCCGCGCCACCGAGCCAGGCAGGCAGACTGATGAATATTTCACCGCGCTGCATTAGCCAGCGAGAGGCGCTTGTGTGTGTCTCTTTCACTTTCCATACAGCGTCCTCCTGTCCCCTCTCTTCAGCCACCCCCGCTTGCCGCCCCCTTTTTCGCTTCTTCACTCTCCAACCCCTTGTATTCTTACAGAGAGTAGGATTCCCGCGTGTGCAACGCGTGAGCGGACCGCTCGAGAAGCGCGAATAGCGTAACCGACTTGGCCGCTGATGGATTCTCGACGGTGTTGGCTCTTTGGGATAGCTGGTGGGGGTACGGATGGTTAAACAGTCTTTTGTGACTCTTTTTCTTTTTTTTCTTACCGTACTTAGTTTTTTGGAAGATTTTTAGGATAAGTGATCGAGCACTTCTTGGTGGAGGATAGCAATCTATCTGGTATTTGCGTGTGATGCGTGCGAGAATTTTGGATTTGGTCTAGAGCTTTCGGAACGGTGATTAATCGTGGCGAATGTAATTCTTTTATAATAATTTGACTAGGTACAGTTTGGAGAGTTTCTTGTAAAGTAAGTCCGCATATAGTGGAATTAAAAGAACGAGTTATAGTTATAATGGAGGAAGAGGCGTCTAACTGTATCCTCATAGAGGGCTGTTAAACACTATCATTTTCTATTTCATATGATCTTGCAGTCAGAAGACATCGGTTTGTACTTAAAATCGTGTCTTATAGTCAAAAACGATCAGACCTTTATTTAAAATCCTATCTTACGGTCAAACACCTAATGGTGTTTTCCTTGGTAATCCCTGTACTCAAAATCTTGGCTTCCATTCAAGAAACGCCGCTCCTTTACTTACAATCACTCTCCATTGAAAATCACATCTTACAGACAAAAATCGTTACCCTCTACTTAAAATAACGCTTATAATTAAAAGTCACCACCTTGTACTTAAAATCGTGCCTAACGGACACTATCACTTTCTACCGTGCTTTATACGGACCGCCGCTTTCTACTTGTCTATTGTCGCGTCTTGCGAAGACTAGCACTTTCTACTTACAACTGCGCTTTACAATAACCATCGTCTACCGCTTTCTACGTAAAATACTATAGAACACCATGAAACGTTCTCGTATCTTCTATCTATATAATTAAATACTATCATTTTCTATTTAAAATTACGTCTTACATCACTCTCCTACCACTCTCTACTTAAAACCAGTGTCTCTCGTCGTTTGATTCTAATTCAACATATACTCAACTGGACAAACAACATCGAAAAACAGTGCTTATTTAACACTTTCCTACCACCGTCGATTTCCTGCCATAAACGATCCAAAAATCCTTTCGATAAACCGCCTCTAAACCCTTTCGTCTTGCACCGCTCGTACAAGCACTCGGACTCGAGCAGAGATTGGAGATCGAATAACTCGAACAGTCACTCGAACCAGGGCGAACATTCCAATATTCTACCACGGGGGGTTGAAGAATCGTTGCTCTTCGTCGGGCAAGAAGGAGTCCGGAGTCGACGACACACAGGGGTGGATCCGCTAGGGGCTGAGCAACCGGTTTTCGATGGTTCCTCGACGTACGGCAGCCGCAGCCGTACCTGCCCCTCTTCACCTTCGAACGCGAGGGACGCACACGCGCACCCGAGCCACGGCCACGGGGGTAACGCGTGCACATCCACCCTTTTGGCAAAAACCCTGCCAGGCCAACGGGCGAGCCTATCGACGGCAAACGGACTACCACTTCACGTCTGGCGACCCTTCCGTCGTGCACATTCGAATTTATTGGCGCGTGTTCGAATATTCATAAAAAAAAGGGACTCCGCCGTCGGAGCAACCGGGTTTTTCGTGCGTCCACCCCCTTTTTCTACGTTTCTCTGCGCCGCTTTCCTCCCGTTCGCGTGCTTCCACCACCCCCTTTCAGTCATTTCCACCACCCTCCTCCACCCCCCATGACGGCGATGAATTATTATACGAATTTTTGTTCCGATTTCTATCTTTTTCTCGTGTTACTTATTTCGTGCTTTTTCCGTCGTTAGCGACGAACAATTTTTGTTTTGAGGAGCGTGCGATTGGCATTCGTTGCGCGAATCGTGATCGAGGAAGAGATTGTTTCCGAGATTTTGATTTCGTTCACGAATCTATGACAAATTTTAGGATGTTGAGATGCAGGGAATGCGCATAATGTTTGGTAATATGTGAAATATGCAACCGTTTGTAGGATTTGGTAAGCGAAACAAGGATCAAATATCCATGGTCTAGTTAGGTAGTATGGTGGTCTATGAGTTTATTGACGCGCTATACTGCTCGCGGTTGAAGAATCTCTACGATTATAGAACTTATACGATTTTTAATTTTATTTAAAAAGAAATATTTCACCACTACAATTGCCGATAGAAGCACCATATTTGCGTTTCCAAAATAGATAAAAAAATTAATGAGAAATAAAAATGAAGTGATCAACGCACGCACAGTCGTGAAACGAGTTAACTGGATTAATTCGACTTTTACGCGGGGGAAAAGCACGCGGATCGTGGATAGGTACGGTGCAGAAACACGCGCTCGAAAACTCGTTTTTCGAAAATTGACCGCTCTTTTTTTTCACCACACCAACCCTTCCATGTGTTCCACAGGGGAGTGTATATGTGTTGACGGTGTCCCTTATCCAGCCCGACTGTCAACCTTCCATGGCATTTTTCCGGTTGAAAATAATTAACGCCATCGACCGGCCTGTAGTTATTAATCCATTATCAATCTTTTTTCCCCTCTTTTTTCCCTCCGTTTCTTCTTTTTTTTCTCTCTCTCTCTCTCTCTCTGCACTGTGAACGACCATGCGACTCTTCTCGCTTCCGCGATTCTTTGGCGGGGGAAAAAAAAGATCGAAAAGGGACACGGAAATTGGACGAGCCGACGTTGTCGAATTTATTTTGTCGAGGAATCACAACTTGTTTTTTCGCTTGGAGCTTGGCTGGCCGTGAAATCGCTAACTGGCTTTTTATTCGAGCCGCGTCCACGTCGCGGAGATTTATACGCGCGTACGTGTCCGTTTATTATGCACGTTCCGTGTGCGTGTCAAAGGGTTCGGTGACGCCGGTGGCTCGAGAACCTAGATTGAAAAATGACTCTCTCACCCCTGCCGCGTTTTGTGGATGATTTTCAATCGATGTATCGTGATAACGGCCGAGAGATTTTTGCTCTTTGTTCTTTTCTTTTTGTGAAATACGGCCGTTGTGTGCACGCGATTAATGCTTCTCAGATATCCGACGTTATCGTAGATGAATGTGATGTATAGACTTCGGATCTCTATGCAAATTCGTAGCTTTATGAATGCAAGGTGGAATCTAGTTTATTCGTTAAATATCGTAACAAAGCATAACACTTTGAATATTTCATGTATTTTTTAGTGTTATACGCTTTCAATGAATTCTTCTATCTCTACGTCTCTTTGTAAATGCATCAATATTTAGCAGCGATATATCGAGTATTGAGATTGCCAAAGCGCAGCTCTTGAAATAAAGATTCAAAAAGGTTTAACAAATTGTTATGTAGAGGTTTAAAAAAAAGTTTGTTATTTTGTTACCTGTTAAATACAAGCTCAGCCTCATAAGTGTGATCACCTTTTTGAACTCAATCAATGACCATTGAACGGAACGCGACAATTGTTCACCAAACAAGATCAGATTTCGACTCGTTCGACGAGTGCTGTCGATTTCCCTTCATTTTTCGCCATTTGCTGATAAATTTGGCTAGATAAACGTATCAAGCAAATAGGACCAATTCTCTCGGCTTTCCAGATCGTAATCTCGACACGCTTCACGCGTGTCGTATCGATAAGATCTGGTATAAAAGCGAAGGGCTGCTTTGTTTCGTGTACTCTTCATATTCCGAATAGGTGTACGTTTTTTTTTTTTTGGATCATAATATGATATACGCGTAATGGAAGCGAAAAGCAATTGGAAGAGTTTTTCAATCGAGTTCAGATCCAAATCACGATTCTTCTGCGATTTAGATTCATTTTATTTCATATATTACTCCGTACATAAAGCTTCCAATTAGATTTTGAACTGAACCGAGACATTGGTTAAATTACATAACAAAAGTGAATAAAACTTAGAAATCGACGTCTCTCCATTACACCGAAAGATATTACATTTACTATATTGTAATTCCCGATCTTTAAAGTTAGTTCAAACTTAAGCCAATCTGTCTTCGTTTGACCCGAAACCTTCACCAAGGAAAGTAATTCCTAGTTCCTCGGATCCTCGTTTTCCTTTATTTCACATCGTGTTCATCGGTCTGTAAAGTATTGTAATTATGGGTCATCGTTCCTGTCGCTACGTTTGTCTCCTCTGCGTGTGCTTATCAAATCAATAACTATGCTATCTTTTTTAAATTAATAAAGTCAAGTCGAAGATGAAACGAGATAGTCTTAATATTTTTAATGCGAAATCGGTTTTCGAATTCTTGCGTTAATTTCAAACACGTTAACGCTGAAAATTCCAAACGCTCTAATCAACACCAGCAATCCCCGTTGCAACCCAAACTCTTCCTGCCTAGTTCAAAACCGCACAGTCCAAATATTTTGTCGAACGAAAGAACGCGACGAAAGCTCGCTATGCAAAGAACCGGTTGCAGAATCCCGAAGCGTTGCGTTCACGGATCAGCCACAGCTGCGTGGTCGCGTATTTAGATAACGGCAAGGGTGCGTGTAAGGGCTCGTCTCGGTGGTCGTCGTCGAGAGCACACGCCCCCCTTTCCTTTCTCCGCCTCTCTGTCTCTCTTTACTTGCATGTATGCGCGCGGTTGCGAACAGTGACTCAGCTAGCGCCCGTATTTTGCCAGCGGAATTCAAAGGCGGGCAGGCTATTGTTTTTGGCAAAGATCAGTGTGATCGGTTCGCTGGTCTTCCGCATGGAAAGCCTCTCCCTGCTGCATTATTTGCTTCGCTAAACCTAAAGAGGTTCATCCTATCCAGGGTTTGTTCCTCCTGTCTCTCCCGCTACTTCTTGTCTCTCGTTGTCTCTCTGTCTCGGCTCCCGGTTTCCGTTCTGTCTCGCGTTCTTTGCTCGTTCGAACGCAGCCTCCTGTTTTTCCTCATCGCTCTCCTCTTTTTTCCCCTCTATTTTTTTTCTTTACACGCCACCGTTCCTCTCGTCTCGCCGATTAGCACGATCTGGCCAGAGAAATAATAGATAGGCGTAGCTACATCGACAACACCATGTTGCTCTAGCATTTTTAGGAGTAATTACCGTTTCTCGTCTTTACGTGCTCTTTTCTTTGCTGCTTTTGTACGGAGGTCGTTTTGATAACGTGGAAGGTACAGCGAAAGGGAGGATGGAGCTGGAGGATGGTACATCGAACGAGGGTGATCTTCGCGTGAGATTCGACTTATCTCGGAAGCTGGGACTCTATGTTTAAAACTGGTATCTTTTTAATTTCTTTCCGAAGTCGATGTCGATCGAAACTTACGTCGTCGTTGCTACTATCCGTCGAAAACCAATCGTAAACGACGAACCCTGCCATTGGCCAAGAACGATGTTATTTTGCTGACGATGATTGTACGAAGGCGATGGAGTTTGGAAACCAGACGACGAAGCGAGATTCGCTACAAATCACCCGAAATATCCTGCCGAGCTCTATCACCACCGATATAACCGTCATCCTGAAGACATCGGTCGAGCGAATTATCCATCGATCGGTCTTGTCGTCCCACCTTTTCCACACACCCCCATCCATCGACTAATAACGTGGCACAAGTTGTGTTTCGAAAAGAGGGGAGGTACAGGCGTAATTAACCGGCCGAAAAGATACTCGACGATGAAAGGAAGGTCGGCTGGCAGGCGCAAAAACTCTGCCGGAAGTGTATTCGGCCACGTAATCGGGGTACACTCGAACAAGAAGACGACGAAATCTCTGTCGAACGAACGCAGACGATGCCGATGGAAGGGCTGCTCTCTGAGCACAGTCAGATAGAGAGAGAAATGGCGTTGGTAGGGGAGGTTGGACCGGGCTGGATGGTCGACGATGATGGCGGTGGGATTCGCGAGAAGCGTGGAAACGCGCGCGGCCTCTTCGTGGCCGGCAGAATTCTGTAGCGTTAATATAGCGAACGCCGAGCCGAACTGGCGAGCTCTTTGCCACTCCACCGAGCAGAAATTGATAGGATAAATTCCGGGTCTGAATTGGCTCCGTCGAGCTGGAAACCCTGCCGCCCCTCCGCCCCCTTCCGCTTCGTCCTCCTACACTCGACGCTCTTCCTTCCCCTCGAGCCGCCATTCCCTTCTCGATGCCCTCGGAGTTTTACTGAACGTCGATGGCTTTCTTTTGCATTTAAGGGGGTCGATTTGACGGGGTTTTGGATTTAATTGTCGTGCAATCTATGAAGCACGGTGAGGTTAGGAATTTTCTTTTGAACGTTGGTTTAACGAAGTTGCGGCGAAAGAGAATTATGGATGATAATACGTACAGTTTTTGATTTTAATATAGCGTACGTTGGTGGCTATATATAGGCATCGATTAAAGGAAGTTTATAATTTGTGCTCGCACGTATGGATGGTAGGAGACGTTGTATTAAATAGATACCTTTGGTAGCGTGCGTGTACGTTGTTGTATTTAGAAAAACATCGTATCGTTATGTTTTTGTTGAAGAGGTTGGTAGCAAGAAGGTTAGTAGGAATCCAATGGCGATACCATTGTCGATATTATAAATACACCGTTTTGGAGCAATTCTAAGTTAAACAAGCCCTTATCCGACTACAACAGAGTACTCTCCTCCTGTACTAAAATTTACGAACCAGATGCTCCAAATAGTTAACTAAAACGCGACTAAACTTCGTTGAAACTCCTATGCTTCAGCCAAACACGGAAGTTCGTCAGGCATCACCCATGGCGCGTTATTTCGGAATACTGAAATTTCGTAGTCGTAATGGAAAGCCAGCTGCCTTTTTGCCTGCCAGGAACTTAGAACGAACTTAGAACGAATATTTATACTTGGACGAACACAACTTTAGAAAATTGATTTCATTTTCCAAATATTGTCGAGAATAGTATCTCTAGAAAATCATTCGTTTCGGGATATTTACAGAAATTAAACGAAAAATAGATAATATGTACACGAACAACGCTCTTTAAAGTCGAAATTTACATTACATTTAAGAATGATTTCATAGCTAAAATGATTTCATTAGCCTTCTACCGGACTTAGGTATTATTATTACGAGTGCTTCGAATATTTTGTATGTTTTCCGCAAATTTAAATTTCTCCATAATCAATACACAATACCTGCCAATACACGATCTTTCCATTAACCAGCTCAGTTGCGACAGCAACGTCAAAGGTTCTTCGGCGTCAGAAACGCGTTGGCCGACTCATTAAACGGTTCGATCTGCTTATTACAAGTTGCATGTGGATACTGTTGCGAATGAAGCGATCATCCGCGAGCTAAAGGTATATTTAATGAGCCAGCTCGGTGTTAAACTGGTTTCAGACAGCTAACCGCGCATACATTACAACTGCTTCCTCTTCGTTGCTTTCCGCTCGAAACGATCCCGTTCGTGTCGCGTTCTTCGTCTCGGCCAGACGCGAATAAAGATCGATCGTAGATCCCGTGAGCAGATAACGCGCCAGGAAAGTCGCTAGTTGCACTGACAACAGGCTGACGTCCTCTTGGTTGTTGGATACACATGGACAAGTTGTCGGTCGGTCGTCGCGAAGATAGCGACTTGTAACGCGCCGAGGAAAACTCGTTGCCCGATAACCGCCTCTGACGTGGACATATATGGACTCGTGGATGTGCAGGATTCTGGTGTGTGTATGGTGTAGGTTAAACTGATGTAGGATGAGTGTTGAAAAGCGATAATTGGATGTGAGTGGGATGAGGAATTTTTGAAATAATTATCGGCTTCGTAATAAGCAGATCGTAGGATCTCTAGAGTTGATAGAAGGTTAGGACTTTACGGGTAGAAAGAGGATAGTAGGCAAAAAATGGAAAAACAGAAGAAAGGACTAGAAAATCAATGGAAGATTAAAGTATAGGCGTGGTATTAGAAAATGATAAAAAAAAAAAACTAGGAAAAAGCAGGAGGCCGCAGAGAACTTTACAGTTGAAATTTACAGAAAACGAAGAAAGATTGTAAGTTGGAAAAGGCAGGAGATCGAGATAATTTATAAACCTACAGGAAATAGAAAATGAAGATGGGAAGAAAATATTGGAAATCAAAATTGGAAGTTTCCTGCTACCGAGGATTGCTACTCCAAGTTTCCTACAAACGAAAAAGCGAAGATTCATATTTCCTCGTCAAACAGAGCCACCCGTAATCTAAAATTACCTTCGCTGCGTTAAAAATTTAATTACAAACATTCGAAACTATATTTCTCGAGAGAAAATTATGACCGATAACCAAGACTGAAGGAATTATGCTCAAAATCAACTTAACCAAACTCACCTCCCACTCGAAGCTCTTGGTCTTCCTCAAACATGCCAAAACCTATCCAGGGGATATTCTGCATCCATTTTCAATACGCGTGCCCAACTGTCGCGTCCATTATGCGCGCTTAATTAGAGCACGACGCGTACGAGGTATTAAGCAACCCTCCACCTCTGTCCCGGAGACATTACGAAAAAAAAGAGACATCGACGAAAAGAGAGAGCCACCCTGCCAGTCAATAGTCCGAACAAGATACACCCTGTGTAATCGTGTACACAGAGGAGAAGAGATAGGGTGAGAGAGCAAGGTGAGCCAGAGACACGAGGCCCAGGACACAGAGGATGACACGGAGCTACAGGGAGAGAAAGGCCAGCCCTAGGGGGTAGACAAGATTATAATCGGTCCCATTATTGTGTCATCGACGTCCCGGGGGGGATTTTTCCATCCGACAATGCAGTTACACTTTTGTGCATTTAACATCCGTGCACTGTCCCACATACAATCCTCCCCCGATAGTGCGTCCTCTTGTCTCTTCACGGTCAGGACCGAGCAATCCACCCCTTGATACGCGTGTTCGACGATCGCGTATGGATGGAGCGCACGGATCTGTGATAGAAAGAGAGAGATGGTAGATCGGAGAGGCTGGCAGAAGTTCATCGTGCCGAATTGGGGTGGCTCATCATCCTGCTAAACCGAAAAAAAGGGATCGCCGGCTATAATCCTACCTGCATATGATGTTCTCAGCTTTGTTTGCCACGGTCACTGCGACATACGCGCTCATAGGGTGGTGCATTGGGGTTGGACACGGGATTGCCCTATTAGGTTGACGAAATGTACTTAAACGGCGCTCAGGGCCAGCAGAGGGGTTGCAGCGATGTAGTTGACTGATGAAGATCTATGAAAGACGACGACGATTTTACTAGGAAATCTTTCGATTTAATAGGTAGAAATGGAAATCTTACGAGGAAATTTCTTAATTTGTCTATTATTTCGTATCGAATAATTCCCTGAATGGGAACTTCCAGGGCTAGAAATGGTTTCGAGTAGAAGGATCGTGTGCTTGAAATTAGAAAGAGAGCAAGAGCGAAGGAGAAATGTACGATTGAATGGACATCACTGAATATTCTAATTAACGAAAGAAGTGGTAAAATAGCGTTAAGATATAGATATAGTCGTATAGTCCTGGGTTGTACTTTTACATTTTCCAATAAATATCGATTCAGATCTATTCTTAAATTTTCTAATATCTGTTCCTCGTTTTTGGAAATGTACGACAGAGGGAAGTTTCTTTATACCTCTTCTTTAAGTGAGATTTGATGTACGGGTGATTGTAAAGGTTATTTATAAGGTGAAGTTCGTTTCATTTAAAATGAAAGCGAAAGGATTACCAACGAGGCACGACAGGCGTCGCGCGAAAGGAGCGTGCCTCTAAGTGTGCATAATTGAGCAGCAAAGGAATTCGAGCTGAAGCAATTACTTTGTTCCAAGTTCCAAATAAAATTTCAGTTCGCCCCGAGTGCGAATAGTTTGATAACAACGTCAGTCAGTCAACTTTCTCCGTATCTCTTTGCTACCGAGTTCTCCTGTTTCTTCCGAGGAGCGCAACGATCATCGAGCTTGAAATTAACGTTCAGTTAATATAATGTTTACAGTTTCCAAGTTTTCCTTCGTATCGTTCCGGAAAACTCGAAATTCTGACGTTCACAGAGTTTGATGTTCTTCCGCGTCGAATAAAAACGTAACAGATTTTTTTGTATTTTACAAGACGATTCGATTCTTTAAGCGAGTTATCAGATCAATGTTAGTTCTTTCGAATGTATTCACGATTGACGCTGCTTCCTTTTGAAAATCACCAGTTGCTCGCGACCCACATACACAGTGGCCCAAACTTTCTCTGTTGTTCCTCTCGAAGCCGCTCTAAACTCGAACAATTCCCATACTCTTCGCAGTCGACCGTAATGCTTCTAAAAATCTCTTTCAACGTCGTCTGGCTCGTTTTTCGTAGCAGTCAACTACTAAATCACTGTAATGTCCGATTATCTATTTAAACATGATTTAAAATTGCTTTTACGCATTAAAATTCCTCTAAAGAAATTCTTTTGAAAATAGATCGTTTGTTCTATTACTTATTTTACTAAGTTGCATATTGATCTTCACGACTGGTCAAGTGTTTCGAGACCGCTTGTCTAAGGATATTAGGTTACAGATACGTTAGAGCCAGAGCTTACCAAAGGAAGACCTTTGGTCATAAGGATATAATTTACCTGTGTCATATCCGAGAACCTGAACTATAGTGTGAAATCCGTTATTAACGATCCTTTTATAACGATATACATCTGTAATTCTACGATCTAATTGATAACCATCGCTTATCGTATATATCCGATAAGGGTAGTTGATAAAAGTGCAAATTCAGAAGACGCGGCCAAACAGATATCATCTGCTACGTAACACATAGAACCTGTACATTTCACAATTCAAACAAATAAATCCGAAATCACTTGATACACGTCAAATTTCACCGGGACATATCACAGTAGGTATGTTACGTGAATTAATAAATTGAACAACTCCAAAATTTCGTAAAATTAAAAATCTAAGATTTAAATAAAGCCTGAAAAGCCCAATTCAAAAACTATACAAAGTACAAAACGCTGTATACAGTGTACCACACTGCTAATACTTCTAATAAAAAAATAACCAGTCTCCGCGAGACAATAAATCGTTATCACGTTATCCAAGTCCGATCGATCCTCCACATCCTCATTCCATAGAAAAACACGCATTTTCCACATAGAAGAACCGTCAACCACGAAGGTATCCGTTCCAGACTCTCGATTCTATGGGTGACACCGGTAATGCGTAGGGCAAACCCCGTAACCGGGTCCGGCCATATCTAATAACCGTTATTGTGCGTGCGCGCGTATGTTGACAGTGGTAATGCGGCGTGTAATAGGGCCGACATGCGAGACGCGCGCGTGCCTCCCATATATCGTCGTAGACCGCGGGTTATCGAGCCGCTCGTCCACGGGGAAACGTCGATCGCACCGGTCGATCGCCTGCCGGACCATCGAGATGCTTCCGATTAGTTAATCGTGCGTCTCCCCGTCCCTGTATTTCCGTTTGACTCTGTTGATGCAAATATTGTGCGTCACGTTGGGTGTTTGTCGTTTCAAATCGACATCCGATCGATATTTCGAGGTGTTTCTGTCATAGTGAAAATGATAATTCGTATTTAGTATGGGGAGAGATGAGATTTACAAATGAGTAATGACTTTGTTCATGTAAATCCAGCGATATAGATATTTTCTAAGTAAAATGTTTGGTTAAACGAATACGGGTGATTATTTATGATAGGTTTATGATTAGACGGGTTGAACGGATGAAAGTGAAGTCTAATTACACGGTTTATTTCGTTAAACCCCCGTGGTTCTTTCGCGGGCTGGGTATATTAGATACGGTGCTGTTGACAGACCTACTACCTCCAAATATGATGTACCGTGACGCTTCAATCTTGGGATACTTATAATAATCATGATATTGACAATGACATCATCTATCTGTGGAAAAGAACAATTTGCCCAACTAAAAATGAAACAGCAATCTACGCTAGACATCTGTATCAAACAAAATATTTGAAAAACCGTGTAACAAAAAAAATTCTATTCAATTCATATTTTCCTATAACCGTAATAGCCAGAATACGAGCAACGACCCCAGCGAACAGCAAAGAAAGAACAATTTCTCCGAACCTCAAACAACCCCCACCGCAAATGTCCACTCTAAACACTTATTTAAAAACTTATCATACATCTGCCTACAACAAACATTGCAACGTGACCCGAGTCCATAAACCGAGCTTCTTCAGCAGCCTATCTTCGCTCTAACAAATCTCACCCCTCTGTGCTCGCACCTTCTCTCCCTCTTTCACAAAAATACCCAGTCGCAGGCTATTTTCTGCAGGAATATTGGTCGATCGGTCGATTCGCCGGTAATAAGCCGACCAATTAAACGTTTTACTCGGCGATTTTGTTTTCCACGCGTAGCACGGGGGCGTGCGACAGCTTCATGGATACACGCGGCTGCGCGTCGCCCCCGTAGCCGAGTGTAAACCGGCCCACGGTGGGCAAATATAAACGGTTCATCGTGCTTAGTCCGAGCGTAGAACGCTTGTCAACATGGGAACGGCAAACACGGATCGGGACGGATATAGATAGTATTGCAGCCGAGCAAATAATTGCAACTCACCCCCTCCCCCCTTACCATCTCCCTCCTCATCGTTCGGAACATCCCCGCCCCCCCCTCTTGGCTGCGTGAAACTCGAACGCGTGCATTATGTAAGGCTAAGCACGCGAGAGACATCGTGTACGATCGCTCCCCTTTGAGTATCTCTAGGGGAAGAGGGATAGAGAAGAAGAGTAAGAGAGAGTCAGGGTTACCTTCCTATCGTGTTCGAGCCATCCTCTTGTCTGCTGCTGGTAGCAGGTCAGATGATGACGTAGGACCAGCCACGTTCTGTTTCCAGATATTACAGGGTAGTTACCGCAGGACGTTATTTTTATCTCATTGGATACGTGTTCATTGTTATATATTCTATTATATTAATGGTGTTTTTGTTTTCTTACTCCTTATCGTTCATTGGTTTTGTAAGTTGGACACGAGGACAAGGGGTGAGAGTAGATGAGACTCTTGCTTTTTGTTTGCCTCTAACGGATTCGTTGTTAATTGAACTTACGTTATTTACAGCGTTGTATGTTAATTTCCTTTGGCGCTGTTTGAGAAGCGATTTATAATGAAGGTATAAATTTATTGATAAACATATTTCCTTGAGAGAAACCTTGCGATAAGCGCAATCCCTTAACTAATATTTTTACAGAGACGTTCTTTAACGTTATGAACTGGTCTGCTCTAGAAACTAATTAAACCATGGAATGTAATTCACTAACAAAAGAACAAGGGAGAAAAAGGGATGACAAAAGATGCGAGACTTTCATACATTAAACCAATTCTCCTGAACTTTCCACCGAGACGACCACTACCTCCTCGCAACTTTTAATCGCTGCGTTACACTCCCATTAAATTATTCGCCATCGCGAACGTTAAATTCAACGATCTAATAAAAAGACAACATACTAGCCCTGCACACCTTATCAGACAACCCATGCGCTCCATCCGTACCCCATATGATATTAATACCAGCGCAAGTTTTAATACCTCTTCGCGTCTGCTTTCAGGTGAGTCAACGTGTTATCTTAACGAAGCCGAAGCGTGTATAGCCATACGGTTCGCGTAAGTAATTATTCGAAAGCACACGCTATTCAGCGACGTCCGGTCGACGAACTAGTTCTATTAGCGGGGACAGGAAGCCGTGAAACGCGGTATCAGCGGCTCTTCCGCGGATTGACTCGCGCCATGAGCTCATAAATCCGCCTCTGGCCAGGGAGCCGCTGCTGGTACGCACGATTTTCGAGCGGGTATGCCGTTCGTTGAATGGCGGAATCGCGATTAACGTCGTCGAGGCAGCGCTAGTTATCTAGATGCAGAACTATGCGGCGAGACTCAAAGCAACCGGATTAACACGTCGACTTTCATGCGGCGTGTCTACTATTAAGCTAATTCAGCCGCGAGCCTAGCGATGTCGATCGGGTTTAGATTTTGCGGCGAAACCTAGCGTTTCGAGCTTTCCGGCAGAAAGCTAACGTTTCTGGAATAGTTAGGCTGAAACTTGAAGTAGATGCTACTCACAGCCACGTGTATATCTTTTTAGGTATTCGATATTCGATTTGTTGCTAGCTGATTGTGAATTTTTATACAATTTTATATTTTTATTGCCTATTAAAGGTAATGATGATTACTCTATGAATATTTCGTACAGTTTTGTATATTTTGTAAAAGCGCATAAGAATCTGCCATCTATCTTATCGGAGTAAATTAAATTAAATTAGCAAGGTAGCTAATTCTACTTTACAATTTCTCAGAAGCGTTCGATTTATTCGAATTCCAGATTCAAATGGAATTGGTAGCTTCTAACGATATATTCCACGTTTTATAAAAGATTCGAATTTTTTATGGAATTCTTATAAACCTGATTAATCCTGTTCAAGAGGTAACGTCGAATTGGAATAAGTTTAAGAAACACGACGGATGGTATCACTCACGAGTGATTTCTAAAAGTAGAAACAAATTACGGTGGTAAATTCGTGAAGGGTCCCGTGGTACCGTGGCAATTTGTACCCTATTAGATAAAAAGGAGAAAAAGGTCCGAACCGGGAAATACCAGTTTCTAAAACACTGACGAACACCTGATAATTCGGGTTTCATTCATAAGTCGTTTCACGTAGACGAGTCTTAGAAGACGTTCGTAGGCGGTGATCGTAACTTTCATTATGTCGTGGTTCTCAAAAAGGACTGGCAGAAGATTATATCCATCGAAACTAAAAAATCATCAACTTCCCCTCGCTTTCTCGAACCTAATAATCTCGATTTCATTCAGAAGTAGACCGTCTGAATTATGCCCGTAAGGATGGCCAGTTCCTCGAAAAGAAGACCAGTTCCTGGGATCTCTCAAACAAATCACTCTTCTAACAAAAGAACAAAAGTATATCTATATGTGTAATCTAAGCAAAGCATAGCTTCAAATATTTGGCGACGTAAAACGATTCACGCTGTTGCGTCCGTAGATCGTCAACCTCGACGTTACTCTGGAAGTCTCGCTAAATATCGCGTTTTTCCTGAAAAAATTCAAATGCCCAAATTTTTGCAGCTTTTGAACAATTTTTGGAATCGTTCTTCCAAATAATAATATATGTAAGATACAGTATATACACTATAGTAAAAGATGAAGCAACTAACTATAACTCAACTCCATCTTCGGTACTACTCCGTAGATCCACCTCAAAACAAAATCTGTCGTCATCGTTTTTATCACGTAATCGTACTCGTCCTGATTTCGGAACGACGGCACGGTTTTGTCAGGGTCGGTAGCGCGTCCACGTCCGGTGGATATTGTCGACAATCCACGTGGCGCTATTTCGTTCACGTACGCCGGCACGCAGTAACCGATACACCTATGCGACGCCTGCGTGAAACCACGGGGGCGGAGCAGGAGGAAGGCAGGACGTGCGCGTGCAAAAGAGAGACAGTGAGAGTGGATGAGGCACTAGTAGCTGCTGGCAGCACGATAATGAGCTAATGAGCGGTGTCTGGCGCTCCGCGGCGCCGTAATTTTCAGCGTGCAAGGACGCCGCTAGAGACTGCTTTCAAGTTAACGTGACGATGTCCTTTTTTCTCATTATTCATAGTCGTCTTCGAGTCTATGGTTATCTGGTTAATTATCCTTGCTCCGGTTTGTTTCCCAACACTTCGTCTTTCGGTCTTTTCATTTACGATAGAATTCGAATTCTTTTTCTGATAACTGTGTTTTCTCATAACTGTGTGACACATATATATATAAAGAAAAATGAATAATTTCGCGAGCGAGAGTTTCGTACGGGTAAGCTTTCATTAGAAGTTTAATTAGAAGATAAAAGATAGATCGACTTTGGAGCCGTAATTACGTTTGGGTAAATATTTGTCAACACGAAAGGAAACGGTTTGAAAGGGAAATAGCAAAGCTTATTAGAAGTGTGCATATTTGATACGAAAATAATTCTTCTTTTAGGAACGGTAGGCTATACTGTAATTTATCGTATATTCGCATAATTTCCAATTTAGATTATGTTTTCTTACCTATATTGTACATCCGTACGATATAATATCTAACAATACAGTGTACTTTTATTGTGAACTATGGCTGTTTGACTATTTAACCGATTATATATTGATTTATCTCGTAGCTCAAAATTAAGTCTAATGTATTGATTTGGAGAAAGTCAAGCAATGGAAAAGGATGTGGAAAATATAACGATAAAGTTATAAGAAAAGAGAAAGAGGAATAGTGGGGAAGGAGTAGAAAGGATACTGAAGAGATTAGGATCACGCGATATTCTGTCGCTAACCATGTTCCGTTAGGACGTTTCAGCGGCAAGAAAAGTGTCCCGGATGCTCGATACTCGAGACTAAAAGTGGCTACATGAAAGAAGGAGGAGCGTTTTAATGGTGGCTAGAGAAAAAAAACGAGAGTTATGTTAGGTGATAGCAGTGCGCTAAAACCGTATGATGAGCTAAAGAGCAGAGACTGGCTGGCTCAGACTACACGCGTGCTTCCGGCAATTATCTTCGGGGTTTGCAAGGTCGCGGGTTACCGTCCGCTTTGCGCCATTTAACCGAGCTTAAAGAATTGCTAATTCGTGTTATCGTACAGTTTCACGATTACTAGTAATGATAGTTTCCCGATACTTCGTGGTATCGACATTCCTCCGGCGGTTGAAAAATTTCATAGGTTCGCGGAATTAGAAAGTTTCCTGAAATATTAGAATTTCTTTGTGATCGTAGTTTCGTCGACATTCGAGGAGCAAGGAACACGATATATTAATTTATCTAGAATTAAAATTATAATTGTAGGCCTTTTATTTTAATTAAAAATTTGAGGAACAATAATTGTGCTATGAAAAGATCTTTTCTAATTTGCTTTCTTGTGCTTTAATTTTAGGCCTGGGAAATAATAATTCCCACGAAAGTATCCCTTCCAATTTGTCTTCAGAATATAGTAAGCGAATAGTAAAGCGAAACGAATTTATTTTTGTAGTAAAATTGCATGGGACTCGACAATCTATTAACAAAATACTGCGAAACAACCAAATGAGAATTTCTAAGATACGAATTCGTAGGTTCCAAGTCACGTAGCATCATACTGAATTAAGTTAGAATTATAATATTAATTTTAAGTTTCCGGAAACGAAGGTAGAAACGATCTATTGCACGATGTCTGTCGGCGCTCGTTCGAAGCGTGTAACGCGTGACATACCGTAGAAGTATACTCGTTTATCGGGTAAAAAGCGTTGTTCTACGGCCACGAACGTTTCCGTTCTTCGTGATCACCGGGAGGCAAGAAGCTCGCGCTCGAGTTGCGTGAGAACAAGCCTGGACGGGACGATGGAAAGAAATTTTATGGCTCCCTCGGGTCTACCGATTGGCATCGCTAGAAAAAACCTACCCCTTTTCACCACCTCTCGCTGACCAAGTTCGCCACTCTCAGCCACGCTTAAATTGCAAGACTAGGCTAATGCCGGAAACGGGCACCTCCGCGTTCGCACTTCGTATCGAGCGATCAGTCCGACTCGTATCGTAGAAATCAGCTGAAAGTGGATTAAACGCTTCCTGCAGTCAGCGATTCGAATAGCTTCGCGTTTGAGGAAAATTGTTCGAGTTTAAGCGCATGCTTCGATTACGATCTTCTTATCGCTAGTTCTCTCCTATTAATTCGAAGATTTTGTATTTGGAGATTTTGAGAAATTAATTAATCGAGTAAAGCGAAATTTAATTTCTCATCCAATTTCAGTCGATCTCTATTTAAATTCAGCAAAAATCCGAGAAAATACCCAGAATATAAGTCAAATTATTTATTCTAGCGTTATTTTATTTGCTAAAGTGAAATTCTCTTCTCGATTGTAGTACTCTCACTCGTTAAATAATAACTGTTTTTATTCTTACGATTAATTCTATTAGCTTTATTCGTGCATGTCATATACGATTCCACAAATACAATTTTAAGTTTGCTCAGATTCTCATTATAACGCGCGCGCTAATACTTTGAAACAAGAATATGTACACCATCGAACGACGAAGAAGAGGGTAGGAGGTTCTCCGCGGCAAGAAGCCAGATTCGCCATACGCGTCACTCAGCGTGGTTTTTACTCGCGGAGACCAGTCGTAGTCAGAGTCTCTGACCCAGATGTTCCCATCCAGGACGGAAGAACGCGGCGTGTCCAGTTCTGGCTTGCTTTTCACCTCGTCTCACGTGACGAGAGAGAAGCGGGCCGCCGCTCGTGGGTGGCCCCCGGTCCACGTCCGCTGCATGCTGCTCGTAATTATAGGTTCCTTATTTACCGCCTGTTACACACTTCGTTAGCACATCGCTTATAAAGTGGTCGTGCACCACTTAGTAAGATCGCCGACGTTGCTCTTTCTCGCTTTCCATTCCGTTCGCCTAGCTATGAGATTGTGCAGGTTGTGGAATGGTTTAAAGTTCGAGGGACGTCGAAGATTATTTTTGGAAGGCCAATGGGGCTGAAGAAACTGCAATAGGGTGGATGTTCTTTTTTTGGTAGATTCAATGGAAATTAACTGGTGACGAATTCTTTAAGATGGCAGATTCGTTGAAGGGCGTTTGGGGCTGAGTTCGCGGAGTATTGGCAAAATCCGTGAATTTGGTTTTTCTTGCTGATCAGACTACCGAAGGAGGTTTGTTTGGGGGAAGTTTGGAACATACGATCGAGACAGAATAGGTTTGAAAATAATTTGGAAACGTGTGAACAGCGAAACTTCCAAGCTCCAGAAACCGGTTCCAAAATTGAATTTATAATTGTACATTCGTCGTTATTTCTTTCGTTCGCGATAAACGAGGTTAGTGTTAATTTGATATTCGTTCCACGGCTGCGTGGTCATTTGCCTAACGCAATCCTATCAATTATATACTTTTATCTTGCTCCTCAATTAGTTTTCTATCTTGTAGTCATTTGAGACTTTAGGAATTTCAGAAGAAACAATCTTCGACGACCCGAGTAGCTTAATTGGGAAAGCAGCCGTAGACGAGGGGAAGATCCGGGTTCAAATGCTGGTCCAGCAACACAGCCGATCGGCCGAATATTTTTCTCTCTATAATCTCTACGCCTTCTACATAGCTCTCCAGCCATAAAGGTGTTCCCGTGCAAACCTAACCTCAGATCGTTCCACGAATCTAATCGCGAACAAGCAGAGAGTGTCCCGGTTGACCGAACCCGATCACGGAGAGCGTTCGAGCTTCCTGGTTATCGAAGGCACGGCTCGATCGCCACGGAATGCGATCGAATGACGTTTTTAGAAAGCTGATTTGAATAGAATGGAATGTCTCGGGTGTCCCGAAGGGAATTCGACTACCTTGTCGCTCTATGGAACGGGTCGTGCGTCACTTTAAAAGGTGTACGATCGTAAATATGGATGTTATCCTAGGATCTGTGATTCCACAGGGTGTTTTATCTTTGTACCGAAATTTCCGATTGCTTCCTAAACGTATCTTTAGATCTTGGTTTAATTAATTCGGTTAATTGAAACGATGTCGAGTTTGGTAAAATCGACTCGGTTAATTTAAATGATCTTGAGCCTGGTTCCATTCATTCGAACGATTACTCCTGCCAAGCACGTCATCGAGATTGTTGAGATTCTTCAGGATGAAAAATTACTTGAATACCACGTGGTGTTGAAAATACTCCGATAAATTGTAGCAAAGAAATGAAAATTTCGATTCTCTCGGAAACGTGTGGTCTGCAATTCGTTAACACTTTTCATACGATGTCAATCTCCGATCTAACTAATTTCTCTAATTTCTAAGAGAAATTCTGAATTTCTAAGCAAGACAAACCAGAATTCAACAAATGCACTCTTTACGAATGCAAAAAGATGTGATCTTTCGGCAACTAAGAATAATTTCAGACGTTCTAATAAATCTAACGAAGTCGACCATTCTGATATTTTATCGCACGACATGCAAATCCTAGCAACGATAGAAGAATTACTTGAGAATAACCCCAAGCGTAGATAACAGAAAGAACGACGAAACGTTGGCAGAAGACGGAGAAAAAGTGCGGAGATGGAAAGGATAGGAGGAATGACGGAATCTTCGCCAGAGGCGTTAAGCAGGTCGTGATGGCTTGGCCGAGACCTTCGTGAAGGCTCGCTGGCGAGCAGGCACGTCACGGTTCGGTAATAATCACGACGGTGGCTGTATCGCGAGCGTTCGCGGAGTAATTGAGAAACGTTCTCGTGTTCGACCACGTCTTGGCTACCGTTCTCGCCGAGGCCCGCCGCTAATAGGCCAGTTGGCACGCACGCGATTCATTCATAAAATCCAGCCCGGATTACTGCAACTTGCCCCGGGATCTGCCAATACGTTAACGAATTCTGTTCTTTATTTAAAATAATTCTTTCTGTATGAGAACTTTGTGTTTTCGTTGCCCAAATTGGAATATGCTTTTCAATTTTGATCTTCGTCGCTCTTTGTGACTTTCACAGCAGTTACGTTGAATTAAGAGATATTATCGATCATAGTACAGACAGATACGGAAGAGTTTCGAGTGAAAAGATACTCTGCAATACGATGAAACTATTTATAAAAATTCTGCTTCGTTACATACCGTTCATTAAATTAATATTCTTCCACTGTCAAATGTATTCGATAATTTATAAAAAGAGCTGCATCATGGGTTGTCGAAATGAACGTTGCTTCAGTTAACGATGCGTACTTTTATATAATTTCTATTTTCAAACTCGTCACGCAAGAGATATTTATTGAAAGTTACGTAATAAAGCAAAACGCACGTCTCTATGCTATAAAGATACTAATAAGCGTGGCCAGCTAATCATAAGCCACACAACGAGCAAATTTTCCTGGTCTATTAGTAAAAATAATTAAATCTTCTAGTAAAAGGCAACTAACAGCGAGAATATAGTATCTTCGAAAATACCAAAGTAATTAAAATACATTTATTTTCCTTCTACGAGCTCCTTCGTTACATAACAATAACTAGAGATCATCGTCTATTAAATACGCCGATCGGCGATATGGAATTGCCATCTGCGGCTTCGACTCCACTTTCTACGATATCTCCTTAATTCGTCCATCTCTCCCCAAACTGAAGAATCCAAACAAAAATAAAGGGGAACCGTCGTCAGAAAGCAGCGGCACTTGATCTTCATCGAGCGTAAAGGCGGAGCCAAGACTTGGCTGTCTTTTCAGGCTTCGCCAGAAGTCGACAGACACGAAATGGAGGAAGAGCACTGGCTCGTGATCCGGGCCGTACAACTTCCTCCACGTATCTGCCTCTTTTCTCTTCTTGGTCCTTCGCCGTGTTTTTCCTCCGCGTCGGTAATGAGGTTTTAAAAAGAACTCCCCGGGAAGACCATGGGAACAAACAGTAACAAGAGAAGGATAGCGGTGACGTTCTACGAACGACGAACGTCAGATTAGACGACTCGCGACGTTTCTTCCTCGTCTCTGAATCCAACGAACACCAGCCGTCGTCGTCGTCGTCGTCGTCGTCGTCGTCGTCGTCGTCGTTGTCGTCGTTCCTCCATTTGTCGCTGTTGGAAGGATGATCAGCGACGCTACGTGTCGTCGGATTGTTAGTCCGCGGGCATTCAGGCAAAACTTTCTTGGGGGGATAATTGCGATTGTAATTAAAATTCTCGGGGTGAAAAGGAGCCTGCAGCCGGTCGGTATCCGCGCAGAAATGAGCAAGAGAGGAGGAAAGAAGAGCAACCGTGGGGTGGAAAGAATATATATATATATATATATATATATAGATATACGTACATAGATATAGATGTGTATATATATATATAAGAGCGACGATGTCGAGGCTCTTTTTCCTAAGGGGGATGAGAAAAGGAGAGAGAGAGGAACGCAACCCGGTTGTTGGAGCGTCGACAAGCCGGAGTGCCATAATTGGAACGGTCGCGTGCGCCTGCCGCAGGACAATGGACTCGTCCGAGTGCAAATTATTAACGCGTCCCTCTCTCTCTCTTTCTCTCTCTCTCGCTCTCCGCGTCTTCGTTTCTCCGTTCATCCTTTGCACCGAGCTTCCCCGGTTCCTTCTGGCGCGCACAGCCCTCTTCCGCCGGCTTCCTGTTCTACCACGAGGCTGCGCTGCCTCGAGAAAATCTCGTTGGCCCACCTGCTCGCCCGCTGGAAAATGGAGACGAGTTCGAAGGTTCTGAATGACGAAGGGTTCTCCCGAGGGACGTTGTATAATTCCTCGGGTCTCCAGTCGGGCTCAGTTTCCTTGCAATGGATAGAACTCTTTCTTCCTTGGGTTGTTTTTTATATTTTCTTTTTCTGTTAATTATGGTTGCTTGAGAGTTTTAGAGGATTCGAGGTAGCCAAGATTTCGAAGCGACTTTGATTTCTTTAGAATTTGAGAGGTTTTTGCATGTAGGTTAGGCGGAGGGTTAAGTTTTGGAATTAGTCGCGGAAAATAGGGTTTGATAGAATGTGTTTTGGTCGAATCGTTGGTCTTTTTTTATTAGACGAACATCAAACTTCGAGGTTATTTATAGGATATTCGAAATCATATAGAAAATCATCTTAACAGTTGTATATAGAATTAAATAATACAAAAGGTAATGTAAAAAGTATTCGGAAATCATCTTTCTATGTACAAAGAAATATCACAAATCGTCGACTGTTACAGCTATCTGAAGGAAAGCCTCTAAACGCTTAACGAGTAACACGAACTTGTCTCGCGTTTCAGTAGAATAGGGATCGACCCTAGTCAGACACGCCAGTATAAATTAAATTCTACCACCTACGCTACGTCTTCTTGATAATTTGTCCATCAGAAACTTCGATCTAACAATTCATCGCTCCTAACATACTATTTCTAAGGAATTTTTAGGGGAAGATCTTCGATAAAAGATATCAAAAATTCCCCAGAAATTTACACCAGCCGATACAGTAGTAAAAAAGGGAGAAGAGAATGACCCACGATACGGAGGTACAAAATCGCGCTTTCGGGGGCAACGGTATCAATGCAGAGACTCGGAAGACCTCGAAAGTTTGGCTGGTTTCGTGCAGCAATCCGGCGGAAATCGGAACTGATCTTGAATGCACGCGAATTCGTTGAAAAGACGATCGCGGGAGCTGGTCGAATCGGGAGAACCGGTAAAATAAAAAGGAAAAAGAGACGAGAGAAAGAACGTGCAAAAAGGAGAGGAAAAAGAGAAAGAAGTAAACCGCGAGCTTCGGCGAAAATACCGAAGAGTGAGGAAGAGAGCTTGCTTGGTTCTCGATACTTGCCAGTCGAATGGTCTGTGCTCGCTTTGTTTATCCGTGGATCAACGTCGAGAGAGAAGCCAATGGATACGATGGAAAAAGAGAAAGCCTTACCGGATAGAAAGGAACGATGGAGGCGAAGAAGAAACAGAGGAAAAGAGGAGAGTATAAACGATGAAAGAGAGGAAAGATAGAAACGTTCGGGGTTGGTTCTCTTTCTCGCGGCACAAATCCAAGTGCAGAATCCTTCTGACCCCTTGTTCACCCCCTCCACCCTTGCACCCTTTCTGCTCGTTGGTTACCCCGGACACCGACTCTTCCACGGAAACGAGTGAATGGCGTTGGGAAGACGAAGGAATGCGAAGTAGGAAAACTAGCCGGGGAAGCGACTGCAGGCAGCTAGGCGTAGGCGCCCGTTTCCACGCTGGTTTCGAGCTAATGGTGTGCCGGGCGTGTGCGATGGTTGTGTTGTGTTGGCAATGTGCTCGAGCGGCGGCGTCGGCGTCGGTGGTGGTGGTGGCGGCCAATCAGGGGTGAGTTCCATTTAAACCGCGCTCAGGGTGCTCAGCCGCGGCTGAAAGGCATTTAGCCAATCCAAAAAGGCCTCCCCTTTCATTAGACATCTCACTTTGTCTCTTTCTCCCTGGCTTTCCGAAGGTTTATATTTTAAATGCTAATTGCAAGTTTTTAATGGGCCGTGCCGAGGCCTCTGGCTTCCCCCATTGTACCTGACCGCGCGCCAGCTACGCGCGTTCAAGGAACGCTCTGCGAGAGTGAGAGAGAAGCTTGTTCGATACATATACACGGAGAGAAACTCGGTTGGTGAAACACACGTATAAAGAAGAGGATAGAATACACAGAGGGAAGAAAAGGTAGAGAAGGGGTTTACGATTGAAAGGTAAAAGCGAGGTAGAAAAGGGGGTTCTCTCTGCTTCGGGGGAGGAAGAAAGCGGGAGGGTGGGGATGGGGAAAAAAAGGAAAGGACAGGAAAACGCACACACACCCGCATCATGGCCAGTTTATACGCGTAAATTCCGCTGCTGGGACGAGAGGAGCCTGACGAGAGAGAGGACGAGCTTCAAGCAGAAACCGCTACCGGGGCGCGCGGGTATTTGTTCCGCCGCCGGTTATAATGAAAAAATTACGGCTTTTGCAGCCATTACGTGTACGCGCGTACACGTACGCGGCGGTGGCTGTGCACCGCGTTAAGTCTGTGAACGCGGAGAGAGCGGCTACGTGCGTGCAACCGCGTTCATAATTTCTTCCCCCTCGCGCCCTCCGGAACCAGACCAGCTCGAATTAAGCGCGGCGCGAGCACACGCGTGACGCGGCTCCTCCCGCTGACGCCAATTACCCAGACACCACCGGGCCCCTCCTTGTTACCGCCTCACACCTCGACCAGTTGTCTTCTTGGCCTTCGTGAATTATGTTAATAAATCTGCCGAAAACGGTTCTCCGATGCAGCCTTTTATATTTGCATCGTTCTTTTTTCCTTCTCTCTCTTCTGCATCAACATTCGATTTCTTGCCTCCTTCGTCGCTTTGCTACGTTACGAAGAGTTTAGGTGCACAATGTCGCCTACATTTATCTTCTAGAATTTTATATTTCATAACTCCTTCTCTTTGCGAGACGTAACTGTTTTTTTTTTTTTTTTTATTTTTAACAACGGCATCCGACGAAAGAGAGAATCGCGAAGAATTTTAATTTCATCGATTTTGCAAGAGTTCTCACTGAGATTAGGTTGGTACTCTCGTTAATTTCGTTACACGTTGCACGTGTGTAATTACCCAGGTTGATCCGCATGGGACGCGACGACTGCGGGAAAAACAAATCACCACTTAGTACGCGTTACACCTTCAGACTTTCGTTCTTTCTCGCCATGCATATTTTCCAACGCGAGGAAGATTCATCGACTCGTTCGCCATTCATAAACTCCGCGAAACATCAAAAGGAGGTAGGTGTCTTGCCATTTGTTCAACTCTGCAACCGCAACTCTCAGGCTCTATAGAAAACACGTAAAAACGAAGAAACTTCGCAAGATCCACATCCGTATTGCTATGTACGTCTGCCAACTTGCACGCGTGTTGGTTTTCAAATTCGCACCGGCCTGCAACAACGATGCACGAAATAAGAACGTGGAACGGCGCAGCAGATGGAAAGGAAGGATAGAAATAAGCATGTTAGAGAAATGGAAGAAGCCTGAATACGAGAAGGAAGTGAAGGGAACGGGCGCAGGAAACGGACAGAAAAAAGAAAGAAAGAAAGAAAGAAAGAAAGAAAAAAAGGCGCGCGAGCAGGAGGCGCGGTCGGGTGGTCGCATTATTAGCACGTCGAATGCTCGGAAACTTTAGTTAGAAAAGCACATTCATATTTCAGCTTGAATGGCATTATGAGAGCGAAGGGACAGGGCTCCGCGTGAGCGTACGATAACGAGGTTGCCACGACGCTCTCTCGCCCAAGGAGCTAGGAACAGACGACAGAAAGAGGAGCGCGTATGCAAGGGTCTGGAAAAATAAAAAAGAGAAAAGACGAGGAAGAAAAAGAAAGAGGGACAACGACATTGACAGGGAGCTACGACGTCGTCGACGACGTCGATGGGAGCAGGAAAAGCGGCGGAACGAGAAGGAGGGAGGCGACTTCTTCAGGATCCTTCCTTCGAACTACCATCCCTCCCAGAAACCGGGACCCGCTGCTGAAAGGAACAACTCGCCACGCGGAGGAAGAGGATTGAAAAGTGCCGCGACTGAAAGCCCGATTATTTTCCGCTCCTTGTCGTTCCCGCCTAATCAGCGAATTAAAGCAAGCCTGCAGGGGCCAGCATCTGTCTTCTCCAACTGACTGTGACTCTCTTTCTCTCTCTCTCTCTCTCTCATCTTCCTCCTTCTCCTATCCGTTCAACAGCCACGCCATGACGAGAAGACCAGGACGTCGTCGAGCAACTCGCGCAAGTTCGCGTCTTTCCCTCTCCTTCTATATTTCTGTGTGCCCATCCTCTTCAACAGGAAGTCGATTGTGTCGGTTTCCACGGCCACGGACGACGAATCGACTGCAGAGGAAACTGAGTACCTCGCGGGATTCTACGAAAAGTCGCGCTGCATGACCATTGTCGGGCGGGATCCTCGCGTTCGAACTAATTTCCTTTGGACTTTCGCTCTGTCCAATGCTGACATGCCTCTGATCGCTACCTGCTGGTGAAATGATTTTTCGATTAGGATAGTTGGAGAAGGGTTTTGGATCGTTATAAAACGATCAGTCGACTTTCTCATTCTTCTGCCTGTGACCAATGTTCGAAGGTTGTTAACGCTGCAACAGAGTATTCGGAAGGTTTCTAAACTTTCAATAGAGATTTTGCGGGCTTGTTATGGTACATTTTTGGAAATTTAAACGTGTGTTCGTAAAACGTGCGAACGAGTGCTTGGCTCTTTTTCGACGAAAGGGGGACAATCGTGAAATTTGGAAGTATAAATGGAATCTCACAGGTGTAAATGCAAGGAGAAGAAAGTTAGTAATAGGGATAATTGTATGCAAAGCGTATGAACGAAGGCTTGTTCTTCTCCATTGCGTTACATATTTTACTATACATCTGTCATTCTTAATCCATCAGTACAATACAAAGTTTGCATTGCGGGCGTCGTTAAATTCCAATTTGTTTCTCTTAAGGATTACTCTCAGTTTGCAGCAAACACTCGTCGCATCAAGAAGCAAGAAGTCGAAAGTGGTTTAAACGACTGAAAGAAAATAGATGAACAAAAAGAAGTGGTTGGTTTTGGACGCCTTGGCTCGAGTCTTGCATTGGCAACTGGAGCGCGCGTTTTAACGGTTCGTGGGAGTTTTCACGCGATAGTCGACCGGGGCCACTCGTGTTTAATGTAAATTCGCAAATTGGAGAGGGCCAGGGTAATCAACTAACCGCCAACGAGTAACTCCGGTAAACTCATTGAAATAGTTCATAACTTCGCCCGCTAGTTTGAGTTTCGGGGCTGCAACTTCCACGGAATTTCCCACATCATACCGACCGACCGACTGGCCCGGCATTGTTACGACGTTCCTCCCAGCAACTTCGCCGCAGTTCTCCACGATTCACCGGGCGAAATTCGCGAAACGCTTCCATTCCTAACGAACGATCGATCGAGACGCGTTGTCCAGAACCTGTTACAAATGACTGACCAACGTTTTCGCCTTGACGAGATTATCGGACTATCTTTGAGATTGGGGACAAGATGTTGGATAGATCGTTTGAAGAATAAGTAAGAAAGTACACGAACGTTCGTTGACTTAGGATTTCATTTTTATCGCGAAGAATGAGAAACAACATTACTCGTGGAAATAAAATTTGAAGATTCGGAATGACAGATGGTTTGGAAAATCGTGAGTAAACAGGGGTGTGGAAAAAGAGGATGTTTTGTAATTTATGAATGTTCTTAAAAAATATATCTAAAAGTGTTTGGGATTTGGGACACGATTTTGGATAGATAGTTGTGGCAATTGTGAATGAATATGAAAAGGGATGAGTAGCGTCTTAAATTTGAATCGAGATCACGGGTGGATATCTTTATTAAGGTAGATGAATGAGAAAGAAAATAAGCGTCTTATAATCCACGGTTTTAAACAGAAATGTACTTCAGATTTGTTTATTTGTATTCGCAGATTGTTTGTCTATTTACGTTTCTAATTTGTTTATTTACACTCCAATACATTCGTTTACGTTTCCAGTTTGTTTGTTTACGTTTCCCTTCGCCATTATTTGCACTTCCGGCACTTTCTGCTTATACGGGAAATATAGAACCACTTCGGTAGAAACATTCGCGCGTATCGTCAAAGAATTATAAAGAATCTGGAATAATAAATTAAATATAGAACCACGAAGTACTAATAACACGCTAAGCAGAAAATTATATACAAAAATTTCGCAGAGAATCGCTTCAAACGTAATTGTACGTCTCTCAAAAGAATACTTCTTTTTCATCTTCTGCAAACCTATCGCCAGAAGAATTGCATTCGGTTACCAGGACAAATATAAAAACGTAGCTATTATCAAGATTGCCGTCAAAGAATCGAGAGTCGCATTGGAATAATATCGATCTCACGGTCATTTGTAACGTGGAAACATCGAAAGAGGCGCCTCTGAAACATCGATGAAAGACCAAACTGTCCAGAGGACAGCTGACCGGACTGTCTCGTGCCAATCGAATCGATTCGCGATTGTTGGCGCGATTCCAGTCACCCTGCTGCCTGCAAACGAATAAAACCGTCTGTTATAGAGAAACAGAAACGAAAGAGAGCGAGAAGTTGAGTAGCATCGCGTGCAGGGAGGTGTGAGAACAAACAAATAAAATCGAGATGTTTGGGCGTTCGGTGGAAACAATTTCTTATCTTCTAAGTACTTTTAGAAACGTTATCAGCCATGAAAATGGAGTACTCGTTAATGCCTGTCACTTCAAACGTGTTGACAAAGAATTTGATTTTCAACATTTCTATTTGAAACGAATACGACGTGATTTGAGAAAAGTAGAGAATTTCACAACGGTCTTTTATCGATAAAGTTCGATCATTTTTCCGATATACTCGAAAAAGTTCAAGTTCCTTTTTTCCTTCATACAGTTTTTAATATAACGTTCTACCGTACCTTTCCGAACGAATCGATTACCCTCGTATTCAATTATTCGCGACACAAGGATAAAGCTAAAAATCAAACAGTCTGGTTGCACACTTGGAGCACGAGGCAGGATCTAAAAAAAAACGCTGTCCAGGTCCGAATAATCCGGCCCGTGCGAATGAAAAATTTGAAACGTGAAACGAGACACTCGAGAGAACAACTACCAGAAACAAATTATCCACCAAACGCAGTGTCTCTACTCTCCTTAATCCACCTACCACTCCTTGCTCTCCATTCCAATCTATTCTCCACGTTCCCTCGCCCCTCCCTTCCTGCTTCGCTATTTTTCATTATTTTTTTTTCCTCCTCGCCCGCTTTAATTTCTCTGTTCTCCACTCTGCCTCCGCTTCCACGGTTCTCTTCCTCTTTCTCCTCGCTTTCCTCTCCGCCCCTTTTTCTTCTCTCTTTTCTCTCCTTTCTACGTTCCACCCCCGCCAGGACCCTCGGCCACGTACACAAAGCCCAACGGGTCTCCTGCTTTTATTATACGAGATACGAGATAGCCGCCAGACCATCCCCTTCTCCCTCCTCGCTCCTCTGGTCTCGTGATCCTCAACCCCCGTTGATCGCCTCTATGTGCGCCGTAGAAACTCACGGTGATGTCCGTGCCACCGTGGTGTGCAAGCTCTATTGGCAAACTTTGCGAATCTTGGATCACGCCGGATTAGCTATGCTCGGCAATATATCCCCCGATGCCCATGGAATTCTATGGGACGCGGCGCCGCCTCCAGAAGGGAGCGAATAACTCTTCTCGCCAAGAGTGTACCGCCTCGTCCCGTTCAAATTGTTCCCGTACGAACAGCTACTTTAATTTTGTTGCGAGTTGAAAGGGAAGGATACGACGACGGGTATGGGGCGGAATTGAGAGTTTGGCGAAAATTAGGTTGGGTAAAGCAGCGTTTTTGGATTTTTATGGCAATGTGCTTGGGCTTCTGGAAACTTTATATTTCCGTAGAAGGCAGATGACGCCGTATCGTTTTTTGGGATTCGAAGTCTTCGCTTCGGTGGAAGTTAGAATACAGAGAGGGGAATTCTGTGGTTCCTCGTGGTAATTTCTCGCTTGGAATGTGGAAAGTTCCTGTAACGGAGGTAAATTGGAAATATCATTCGGTGTACTTAGGTAATGAAATTAAGAAAGTAATGAAGAAGCGAAGTAATTCAATTAGGCCTCTGAAAGACTCGTATATATGCGCATAGTCTACGTATATCGGTAAGTAGTGTGCGAATGTAGGCACAGACGCGCTTAAAAATGAACCAGCATCTCGTCTTCCAAATATTGTGGCATATTTTCTTTCGGTGTCTTACATCCGCCTTTTTGCCATAATAAAAATATCCTCTCCGCTGGCAACGTTCGCCAAACCGAAACCAGCAAGCGTAATACCGAACAATTCATTGATTCAGCGCATTATCAGAGGATTTCCCAGGGTAATAAATAAAACGACCGAAAAAGCGATGCTTTATTCAAGAAACCGTGATATCATTTACAAAAGGGAACCAACGAAAAACAAGATGCAAATTCCAAACAAAGTCGAAGAAAGTAAAAAATGACTGGGGAGAGATGTACACGCGGAGAGGACCAGTGGAGGTACCAGTTTGGCGTCCTTTCCAGAGAAAGAGAACCGAGTCGTCCCTTCGAGATTAACAAGAAGAAGGAATCGAGATGTTACGAGAAGAAGAAGAAGGACACAACGAAGGGTGGAGACGACAGGGAACACGGTACGGACGCTGAAGAGAGGCTGGTTCCAATATACTAAGAGCGGATCCGCAAGCCCACAGTCGACGGCCAGTACCCCGCTGTTCAACGTGGTTGTTGCTTGCCGCCTGTCGCTGGTGCTGCCTCCAGCACCATTGTTGCTGCTGCCTTACTCTTGCTCCTCTCTTTCTTCCTCCTTCCTTTCTTTTTGTTCTTTTTTTCTCCTTTCTTTCTTTCTGCGCTCGTAGAATGTCTGCTCATTGTGCACGGCGGAGCCCATTTATTTACGTTTCTGAAACTTTTTAATCTGATGAGATAGTCGGCTGCTCTTGGCTTCCTTAATTCTGTCAGGGACACTCGGGACCCTCCGGCTACCAATCCTAACGTTCCTGCTCGGATGATTTCTTGGATTGCGTGAATTGAAATCGTATACAGAGTCTGATAGGATAATGACGTCCAGCGTTGAGTTTGAACTACTTTGCGCTAATTGCGCGGCTAGGTTTGCTTTATTTATTGAAACTTGTTAAAGCAGACGAAGCCTGTTTTTAATTATTTCGCGCCTTTTAACTGCCCCCGCCCAATTATCGGCAGATTCTTCGCTGAGATATTATTCACGATTTTGAGGATGTGAAGTTACCTACGAACCAACCGTTTCCCGAAAGATGAGAAGTTCTGGAGTAGCGCAGTAAAGAAAGAACAAGACATTGGGTGCGTCAAGCGATTCGGATTTACATTTCCAAATCAAATTTAAAATCGTCTCGCGGTAGTTTGCGAAGAAACTATCTGCGTTTGCGTAACTCGACGCGCAATTAAGTGGCGAAGATCGTATCGACGATTAAATTTGCATCACACGATCCACGAATCAAATGAAAGATTCACACGTACGTAGAGCGTGAATGAAAATAACAACGTGAATTGCGTCGTGCGATAAAATACAAGGAATTACTCATAGAGCGTAAAACGAGGCAGATTCGATGGAATGCTTCCGTTTAAAAAGCCGACTGTTAAATTTAATTCGGCGAGCGGAGAATTTTCTTTGGTCCCGATTCGAGAGTCTTCGTCGATCCTTACGGAGGCCAAAGAGCCGGGGAACAAGGGGTACGGAACAGCGATACGGAATAACAGCGCGGGCGGCAAAGGCGGACTTAAATCGATTAGAGAGGATAGCCCGTGAGATGGAATCGGGTATGGGAAACTGATAGAGCAACGAGATTGGATAGAATGGGAAGCCTTGCAAAAGTGGATGAGAGAGGAGCAGCGTGCTGAGCAGCCTCCCTTCGCAGCGTTCCAACGACCGTAGATCGTCTACGAGAAGTTGGCCAAGTAAATTACGCTTTCTTTCTCCGTGATCCGGTTGTACCCACCCTCGATTCGTTCGCGTGGATCTTTGGCAAAAATTCCCTTATGAAATATGAAATATGCGGCTTGATTTATCAAATTCTTCGCTCTGATCTTGATCTCTCAGTGCTTTTTGATCGAGCAGATCGAAGTCGTTCTGCGTAGATTTGTAGTTTCTATGGTAGCGAGAAAATAATGAGAAAATTTGTTACGGTTGTACAGAGAGCAGTGTGTGACAAGAAAATATGAAACAAGATGCAAAAGGTAAAACAGACGTAGAATACAATTTTTTAAATATCTCTATCATATCAAAATCTTCCGATGGAATTCGAAATATGTTCAACAAGTTACTCAAGTAGTTTCATAACATATTCTATCATTATATCGATTACATGGGTTTTTACAGCGAGATTCTGTAGAAATTTTCGTTTGATTTTCATTTTTACCCTTACGTACATTTATCCTAAATTTCCGTAGCCGCTGCATTATTTCTGCCTTCGTATTTCAAAATTTATCCCTTGACGAAGAGAAGCTGAAAGATCCTGACATTGTACATTCTACGTTTCAACCTTAACGAACCAAAGGGAGAAGAAAATTCCTACGCTTTGAGTTTACAAATTTCAGACTTTTCGATTAAAAAGCACGCGATCCTAAGCGCGGAACCGATTTTCTCGCAAACCTGCGCCGATTTCGGCAAAAGTACGTTGGCCGATACGCGCAGCGTTTTCGCAGCATCCAACTGTGAATAACGAAAGCCTTGCTCTCTTTATTTCCCTGCTCATCCTCTTTCGGTTCCTTTGCTCGAAAAACGCCAGGGGAACAAAAACGACGCTACGTAAAATTCGATATGCGGTTTTCAGAAGTTCGCCGTGCAATTTTCACGGGGCAAGGGACATAGGCGAGAACGCGACGACGAACAACGAACAGAGAAAGAACCGTGGACGGGGATTTCAGCGTATAGAGGAGGATGGATAGAACGATAGCGGGCTGGGTGAAAGAGAAAGAGAGAGATCGGGCAGGCTCGAAGCTGTCCGGGTGCGAAAGCCAAAACCGCAGAATGAAATTACTCCTGCTCAATCGTTTATAACGGCAGGATAAATGGATTAAACCGTCGGCGCACGGCTCGCAGTTTATTTGTCATCGTGCGCGCACAGGTCCGCCTGCCGGCCACCTGGCCGTTTGGTGTACCAAAAGTCGCGCGACCTTGACATCCAGCTACGCTTCGACGATTTTCGAGACTAGACCGCTCGCCGAGTCAGTTTCACGCTGGATCGCGTACCGTTCTTAACCTCATCTTGACGATTCTCCAAGTTCGTACGGACACGTTAAGTAATTTAGTCGAGTAGCCACTCGCTACGAAATGATTTGGTGCAGCAGTTCTTAACTCGTGATCGGCGAACCCCGCGAGGCCACGGAGTAGTCGTACACGCGAGTTTTATTCATCGTATTATTCGAATAAAAAATACCTAGTACGTGTATTTATTTATCCGTTTGCGACAAATCCTTACGATCATCGCCGTGCTCTCTAAATTTGAAGATCGCTGACGAACAGTTGACGAGTCTTTTAAATACGCGTGTGACGACAAAGAATTTTTTAAACCAGTTCCGTGGTAAGCGAAAGGTTAAGAATCGCTGGTTTGGTGCGTGGACGGTGTCCGGAGTTAGCGTAGTCGAGTTACACGTTTGATAGGTTAACAGCGAGCGGCGGGGGAAATTTTAGCGTTCACGCACGGTAAGTTACTAAATTACTGACCACTCCGTTAAATCGCTGAATCTCTGTCTGCTCGAGGGCCTTCCCCGCGAGAGACTTTCGATTTGCAGGTGAGAACGTCGTGTGAAGGGGAATATCTGTGAAACGTGAGAATATATAAGTGGAATTTTAGGAGTGGAAACGTGAAACTGTAGAGATTTTTGGGAGAAGACTTTTTGTTAAATCGAGCAAGGTGAACGAGGACAATCGTGAAATTTGGGGACACAAGGGAAATTTTACAGCTTGCAATTGCAGGAGGAATGAAAGCGATCTACGAAGTATGATGAAAACTGTAACTGTACTTAGTAATAGTTTGGAGACTTTGAAATTAAGCTTCTCCAAGTGTTTTGTCAACGACTTATGAAACTAACTGTAAGCAAAGTTGCACCAGCGAGTGTGAAGGAACCTTTTTCGGGTCGTGAGGTGGCTTCGCGATATCGTTGGGTGAAACAAGCGTTGCAACAAAGCTGGCACACTTCGTAGTATCGAGTCAGTTTTTTAAATAAACAATCGCGTGGGTAACACTTCGTGTTACTGTACAAAGCAATTGAACAAAACCCTTAACGGGACCTCGTAAACTTTGCGAACAGCCTAGAGCAATATTCGACAAATCGTTTAAAAATTATTTTAAAGTTGCACAAGTTTTTTTAACATTTTACATTAACATTTATTCAACGCTTTAGATTCACATCGTTCAGAAATTCATCCTCTTTTTCGCTTTAAATTTTTCGACGATTATCAGGAGTTTTTTCGTCGCGCCTCTAAATGGACGCATCAAACGAACGCTAACTATAAGAATATTTATAGATTCAGAATCAACAAATTCCGCAAATCCTCTTTCGTTTTTTCCATGTGCATTTTTTAAACATTACCAAGATATTCGTTCGTTCTGGCACTGCTAGATGCAGGCGCCAAACGAAAGCCAGTCGTAAAAACATTTATAGGTTCGAAATTATTTCAGAAATTTACAATTTTTTCACGTAGCTTCACCGCCGCTTTTGTTCGCTTCCGTTTCCGAACACCATCAAGACATTCCGTGCTCGCGTTTCGTCTTGAATTTCCTTAAACTGCCATCCACGCGTCGCGAGAAGCAAGCAGAAAAGAATCATTTAGCTGGCCGCGGGGAGAAGCATTGAAGGCATTACACGTGTACGTAACGAACGAACCGGTGAAGTGAAATATCACAAAAGCCAGCACACGAGGGCTTTTTCATCCAGAGGGGGAGACTTTCCGTTTGCGAGCCACTTAAATGGCCGAGGAGGCAGGGTATATGCATTACAACCCCCTATAAAAAGAATCCTGCGTACGATAACGAAACCGCAGCAAGCTGTAAATCCCCAAAGTAATCTCCGCAGAGTGTCGTGTTCCCGTGCTGTTTTTTTTTCATCCGCGATTCTCGATTCATATTCGAACCGTTCATTGCCGCTTGACGTTGATCGCGATGTATCGTTTAACAAAAATTCGACTTTCCACAGGTGAAATAACCTCCCTAGTGCTCTTTAAATATCGTCTTGAATAGTCTGAAATACAGCGCTATAACTACGATTCTAATAATCTAATATAATTTCAAATTTCGTGCTAAATTGCCGACTACATCACGCGTTATAAATTATACATTGTAAATACATAAATATTTCCTACGCTAATAAACGCAATATCTCCACAGCGGAGTTCTTCAACTTTTATGAGCGAAGGGATCCTCTGTCACCCCGACGTCGCAGAATTACCTAAATAAAAAATAAAAAATAAAAAAATTTCTCTCGCAACACTGATCAAACACACCTCTGGGAAAGTTCGCATCACTGGATTTTCGAAAAATCGTAGCGAAAAAGAAGACACGATATATGTGTCTTAATACCTGCCAGTAGCCAAATGCAAGGCACATGAAGGGGATAGGTCTTGGCTGCTCACGCTGCTCGAGCCAATATCCGCGGCGTGTCGAAAGAAAACTCTTGGCCCCTTCGGTCTCGGGGAGAACAACGGCCACGGCGGCAGAGATGCAGTAATGAAAAACGGCCGCGAAGGGATGGCTGGTTGATACGAAAAGGTAGATAGGCGGTGGCAGTGAACGAGCTCTCCGGCTACCACGGGGTGTAGGGGGAGGAAAGGTGGTGTAGGACGAAGAGGAGCAGGGGGTTTTGGCGGTGCGTTCATATCTGAGCGCGTGTGCGCGCGCGAGGGGCGGCGAACAAGGGCGCAAGAGTAGCCTGGGTATTGTTTGAAATGCGAACACTTAGTAAAGCGGCAAGTGAAAAGAGACCAGATGAGAGAAGGAAGGACACTTCGGTTTGCTGGGATACGGTGTGCACGCCTGAGGGAGAGAAACAGACCCGTAGAACGGGAGAAAGAGAGGAGAAAGTGCGCGTATTCCACCACCCCCTCGGCCATCCCCCCAAACGAGTGATCCTGGCAAAGGCTTTTGCTTTACGCATTGCAATTTTCCTGTCGGAGCTTCCTACGCTTCTCTCGTCTCTCTCTCTCTCTCTCTCTCTATCTGCCTGCCTCCCTGCCTGCCTCTTTCTCTTCCATATATTTTTTATATTTTTTCCATTCTTCTTTTTTTTCGCGTTTTGTGCCTCGTTGAAATGTTGATGGTAACGCGGACGCGGCAGCGTTATCGCGAAATATCTGTAACTGCGGACGATATTTTTTTTTAAACGCGCTTGTGACGCTGCACGACGATATTCTATAACGCGCGCGCGCGCTTCATCCGTGTACCCGGAGTGTAATGGTGTTGACCGAATAGCTTGTAAAAAAGTATTCCGTCGGGCTGTGTTGTTTGTACGACGGTTTACGGATTGAAGTTATTCCTGGTTACCAGGGCGTTGATCGAATCGGTTGATCCGTTTTACGGGTTTGTTTCATTGAACGAGTGGATGGATTTTGGGGTCGATCACAGATATCCCGGCCGAGAGGTGTAGCAGAGAATTTGTAATAGCCGTCCTTGAAATTTGAGAAATTCTTATAGTTGCCATGTACATCGCGATCTTCGATTTTTTTTATCTTTCGTTTCATACTTCGATACAATATCTTCATGCCAATAGCTTCAACGCTCATAAATATATCGGTCGAAGCAATTGGAGGCTTGCTACCGTGAACAGTCCCACCACATCGACCAAACAAATAAAAACGAGAAATTTCCTTAGAATCGATAGATCTAATGGAATGGATAAAGTAGAAAGAAATCTATCGTAAACCACTTCAGGTACGTATTAATTACAAAGAACGTAACCTGAAACGTATTAACACTTCACCAGTGCCTTAAAAAACGTAACACGCGATCTACCTCTCATCCACGAAATCACCAACTAAAAACCATCATCCCCTTAAAGAAAAGGGGCGAAAGAGGAGAAAGAAAAGAACGACAGTCGATTATATGCTCGAGGTTCGTCGAAGCGGGCAGAATCGAAGGGAGGATTGTCAACCGAAGCCCCAATGGGCAAACCAGCCGACGTAGCGGAAATCCACGGTTTATGGCTTTCATAAGCGGATGCGGGGACAGTCCGTCGCGGCAAGAGCGTCTTATGGATCTAAAATCCGCGACGTTTAAGTGCCGCATCCTCTTTTAGATGTGTATGTGCCGCTTTACGTCACATCGAGAAAGAAGGACGTAGAACGACCACCACGAACAACGTTGAACGTCGTTCGCGTTTCAACAATGATGCGCGCGTTTCCCCGCGGTATATTAAGGCCTCTTTTTAATGCACGTTGTGCGCTGGCGAACGCGTGGCTGGAAAATGAGGAGAGCGAAATAAGGAGCGGGGGAGAATGAGATCGCACAATGGAAGACCAGGCAAATCGTTAGACGGCTTAACCGCTTTGATTCTCTCGTCCGCCCCGCTTACTGTAACGAACATCCTCGGGATAGACTAATTTCTGGCTGCGGTTATGCCGCTCCATCCGGTTATCGGCGAATCGAGCTACGAACAGACGTTTTCTTACGACCGTTTCGGTGTCCTCGTCGGATCGCAGGAGCGATAATCGGGGAACATGGGCTTAGTTTGAACAATAATAATTGGCCACTGCAGGGAAAAATCTGATAGGTCACGTTTCCTATCTTTTACAGAGAAGAAGATTCAAAAGTCGGAACGTTGTTGATCAGTAGTGAAAATCTTACCAAAATTGAAGAGCGCTCGTAGAAAATACTGCGAGTGCCAAGAAACAAGCTTTTCAGGTGGCAAAGAAATTTCGTGCATTATTATTCGTGCCACATCTTAATTCCGAAGAAAACTCGAATGTTTCATTCATTTGGATACATGGCACAGACAAAAGTCAAGAAACAGTTAATTAATGTCTATTTGCATTTATATTTTTCTCTATAAGGAGGATGTTCTGACACCGTCTCCTAGCATTATTGATAACTATTTAGGAAGGGAAATTGCATCTAAATTACATACCACAGTAGATACGTAGAATATTTTCCAACAAGAAAAATCAACGTTTTTCCATTTTGGCACCTATAGTATTTTCCACAAGCACTCTTCGATCGTATTTGTATTTGATCTTTGTATGTAAGTTGATTTTGCAACGATGGAAGAAAATTCGCGACAATTCAGAAAACGAGGCTTGTTCGTTTGATGGATACAGTGATAGAGCTGATTTTCAGTAAATATATTACTGCAATGTGTCAGGATACGACGTGGTCCAATGTCGCGATCATATTGCAAGTGATGCTGTTTATAGTTCGTATTCAAGAGAATGTAGTTAGAGGTGCGCTTGGTCTATTTGCTATGATTGCTGGAATTGTCACATTGCGCAATTACATCAATGTGGGACACGGAATGAGTAAACTTGGCACAGGAGTATAGTTTCGCAGTGGTGAATAATTGCGACGATTGATACGATAAGTTTGAAATCAGTAAATTTTCATCGTAATCGTTCGTGCATCTGGATTTTTCCTCGTTCTTATTGGGAACGCATGAATATCCAAATTACAAAATTTTTGGTAACAAGTTGCTACATAAGAATGAAAATAATATAGCGATAGATAAATATGAACGTTAATTATACGTTTAAATGAAAATTCGTGGACGAAAGGATCGTAACAGGAAGAAGCGCCCCTTTCCTGTATCTTTCCTCATTCATACGACGTTCGAACGAACTTACGGGGTGCTTCGAGAACACCTCCCCAACTTTGCTCAGGTTAAATTCACCGTGACACACGATTCGGTAGCACGCACGAGTCTCGTTCACGATATACGTTCCCTCTACTGCTTTACTGCAAATCGTCGTAACCGTACGAAAACGACGAGTAAAATCGCCGAAATCTAAATAAGATCAATTGGCATTAATTTAGGAGAAAGAGAAGAAATTATTGCCGATTAATGGTAATGCCAGAAGGACCGCCATTTTATTTTCCGGCGAGCACGTACATCTCCGCTTTTCTTCTGCCTCCCTCCTTCGACACGCGCGTTAGGGGTTGATGCTTGCTCGCGCAGCCCATACGCCCCCTCGTCCTGCGATTACTCTATCGACTCCTTCGGACTCGCTACGTGGATAAATTCGAACATCAAAGTCTCCCCTTAGAGTCTCATCTCGAGGATAATGAAAATTGTAAAGCGCACATTAAGAAATCATAACAACTGGATTTTAATACTATAATTAATGAAAAACACATTTTTTCGAATAATTTTGTAAAAAAAATACACGCCTAGTGCATCAGAATTGGAGACAAGTTTTGCAGTACAAGTTTTGTTGTTTTTGACAGTAAATTTGTTTGTAATTTCGTTAATTAATTGATGGCATTAATTAATGACATCGAGCGTGGTATTACTAAGAATGTTTAAACCGCGAGACAAATCTCCCCTTGATTCTATCTTTGAATTCCATTCGTAAAAACCAGCGGTCTACTTTCACGGATGACTTTCCTCTTCCATAACACGCTATCAATATCTAAGCAATAACCTATCCCTAATAATCAGATCTCGAATTGCAAGTTGCTATTCCGCCTCGATTACAACGCGCGCTGGGAAACGGTCGCAGAATGCAAACACACAGCGTAGTCGTATCAATTATTCAGAAAAATCCCGGGGAAAAGAGCGGGCCGAGCGGATTTGCAGGACTTAACGAGAGGCGCGGTCGCGTAACGAGTAGTAGCATACGGCGACGTATCCTAATCCACGCCCGTACATACACATGCAACTCGCCCTGCATGAAGGAAGAACTCGCAACGAGACCTGGACAAGTCGTGTGTACTTTGTTCAGCTAACGAAAACGCATCATACCCGCAACAAGTAAAATTCAACAAGTGAAAAACGAACAAATAAGATCTTTGAATATAATCAGACTGACGAGTATTCGAACGTTTCGTCCAGTATCTAAAAGGCGCGTTTCAAGCTTTTTTTTTTCCATGAAACACGAGGCAACCTCTGGAACGTTGACCGGTTCTGTGTGCTCTACGGTTCTCTAGCCGCCTTAATCCCCAATCAACGTCGGCCTGAGCTGAACGTCGGTCCAGAAAGCGAGCGTTTGCCGAATTAGCGGAACCCGAATCCTCTGGCAAATGCAAATGGTCGACCAGGTGGTTTCATATTCCAAAGGTTGTGCTTGCTGAGGAAAGAGCGAGAGAGAGAGAGAGAGTTGGGTCGTGGGAGGCACGGTGGTTGAATTCAAGGGGGTGTCTGGAAGTCTCGCTCATTAGCGGCGACACAGCGACGCTGTGCCGCGCCCCCTTCTATCCCCTTCAACTGGCAACGTTACTAGCGATTCCCGTGGCTAAGCTGATCCGGTATACACGGCCGATTCAGGCTTCCTCTTGCTGTCCGAACCCATTCCGAAATTCCTTCCTTCCGCGACGATTCGGTTTCGAAATGGAATCGGTTTCGTATGCACGAGATGGAAAATTGGGCTACGAAGCGTCGTTGATAACGCGTGACATCTGTAGTTTTATCTGTCGAAGTTAGAGATTTGTCGTACGATTTGTTTGAAGACGATCCACGGAACATACATTTATTATAAATGTATATTTATTCTGTTCATACCTCACTGGGCACTTGTTAATTCTAAACGAAATAAATATTCATGAAGCTACATGTCTGATCGTATTTTAGTTATCGAGGTTCCTACGGTCGACTTTATTACACATTTCACGCGATAAATGCGATCGGTCGAGCTTGGCCGAATAAAAATTAGAATAAAAAATAAAATCAATGTTTTAACTCAAACCACCCTAAGCTGGCATGATCGTCAATGATATACCACTATCCGAACCTACTGCCATAACACGTTCTAAAAATTCATTCACCGAGATATCTCGAATTAGCATACAGGTCAGATCTTACGATAGAGATCAGACCAATCCAGAAGAAATCGACCGAAATCTTGTCGGGTGTATATTTAAATACGTAGAAAGGTAGGGTTAACGACCCAATCACTCTTCGAGGCAAGCAGCGAGGGTGGGGACAAGGGGGAAGAGTCGTTTCATTACCGGCGGAATTAAATATGGCATCGATGATGCGTCCCATCGGTCGGCCCGGGCAAACATGCCTGGATTTCCTTTGAAGAATCGCGAAGCACTACTTCGCGAGGCCAGAGGGCGGGGAGAGGTGAAATGCGCGGCGAAATATGCATCGTTCGCGGCTAGTGGAACGTTTCGTTTGACGGAGGACGAATTCTGCATTAAGTAAGTCAATTACGGCCGGAATCGATAATTACCGAACTAATTGAACGAGCCCTTAGCGGGTCGCCGTGTTATTGATCGTTCCAACGGAAAACTCGAACGCCCCTGTTTTTCCATGCAAGTGCCCTCGTCCGTGAAAACGGTTCCTTAATCTTCTCTCCCCCTCCTTACTCTTTCTTCTTCTAACTCTTCTCCTTCTTTATCTTCGTCTTCTTTTTTATTTTTCTCTTTCCTTCGTTCTTCCATCGAGCTGAAAGTGGCGCGATGACGGTTGATGGCGGGCAGGAAGTGCGGCAACTTAATTGCCAGGGCATATCAAACGTGCCAACGTCACAAACGAACGCGGCAGGCACGCTGTGGCTTTCGCATAAAAGCAGCACTTGCTCGAGGAGCGATTCAATAGGCAACGAGAAACATCGTCGGCCCGCGTTGACTCGTTATATTAAAAGATTTGTGAATAGCAAACGCGGAAAAGAGGAATACAGCGAGGGGTGGGAAGGTATAAAGCGGCCATTGTACCAGCAATTAAAGTAGCTGCACAACCGACTCGCGACACGTCAACGTCATTGACTGTTGCCCACTAATTTGTATTCGAACGAAACGCGCGAAATAGCAACGCGGCCATTACGCGCCACGTCGGCTACTGACGAGAATGACGACTATATGGCCGATTTATTTTCACGCAACTGTACCCATTCTTCGCCGAAAAAACGAAGCTGGTTCTAACGTTTTGTTTCTTTAGGTGAAGATAGAGAGTTTGTACAGGAAGGAAGATGGAAGATGGAAAGTTCGTACATTGTGTCTAGATCTTAGATAACTCGGTCAATTTATTAAGTTTTGGAACTGTTGTTTTAGTTATTTTAAGAATTGCCTTCTTTTTCCTGCTAACGCATATTGTCATAGTTAAAGCCCTTGTATCTTCTATTTATTACATCGGAGAGTCTTCAAACACTAAAAAATATCGAAATCCATTCACCTTCGTTACACAGGAATTTAAAAAAAAATTTTTTTTTATTTAAAATTTTTAAAAATCTGCCACGTTTCACAACATCCACCGTTATTTTTCAACTCTCGTTCTACGAGTAACGAATTCAAATCGAAACTATCGCGATCCCGGGTCGTGGACTCAGCAGGACGTTTAATTAAATTTTCGTTGCTTCGACGATCGGTGGTTACCTTTGAAGAGCGAGTTCTGTGTTTTCCACGAGAAGGAGACGTCTTAAAGCTGGGAGGAAAGAGATCAAAACAAATCGGCTTTGGCCGGGTTTCCGGGAATCGAGGCCTAGGGGTGGACGTCGTCGAGGGGTTATTCTTAATATTTGTAAGGTTTTCATCTTGCCCTGGAAAGGAAGCAGCAACAGCAGCAGTCCTCTTTCAGAGGGTGAGGGACGAGTTGGAACCCTCGAGCATCCCTGAAAATACGCAAATCCCGGATTAGAGGCGAAGGGCGAAAATATGGGATGATCTTCGTTTCTTCGTGCAAGCGGTGTGGCAAAACGATTTGTTGTCGTTTGGCGAGAAACGTATTTCGAGTTCTAGGGGGTTAACGATGATAGAAATGAAGACGCGGGGAGATGATACGAGGAGGAATTAATTAACGAGCGTCACCGCGGCGCATGATCCGCGACACCAACGAGGCTCGATGATTTTCGCATCTCGATGCAGGTCGTGCCACTTTGACAATCGAGTCGTTAAATTTATGGCGAATCGGATTGAATAATTAACGAGGCTTCGGTTGGATCACACGAGCTCACCAACGAGTGGAATATTAGCTGAAAAAACTTGCTACGAAGACTCTGTACGTGTTTTCTGATGCCTAGATTAACGTACTAACGTATAATTGAGGATATCGTTGATTTACACGGATTGCTATTTTTTCAGAAGTCTTAGATTTCCAAAGAAGAGTACTGACTCTACCTACTTCCACGCTACAATTCTTTCGTTCGATTCTCGCTGGAACGTCAATTCTCCCACGCTCACTCGCCACCTGTTTGGTTTCATTACGAATGCTCGATAATAGAATGGATTATTGATCTTGTCTGTAGAAAGTACGAAAATTAAGAAAATTATCGCTTAAAAGTCAAATTTACTGCAACTATGAATCTCTTGAGATACTTGAAAACACCTAGAAGTTATTACCTAAAGTGTGAGAAACATCTTAGATACTCTTGCCTGAGAGTCTTCGACAACGATCAAGTGTCCTAAACCATCTTCGTCGTATTTTTCATTCGTCTCAAATATTCGTATCGATGTTTTCCACTCAATCCACGAAACTGACCTATCTAATAACTTCTATCTACTATCTTCCAGTGACATCTTAAACGAAGCAAAGCTTCGCTAAAGCCACGTAAGGCGAAGCTTCAGAAGCGTCACGGATTTCACGTCGCAGGAATATTCTCGATTAAATTGTCGTGATCTTCGAGCCAACTGTAGAGAACAGCGGGGGTGGAGGACGTTTCCCGGATTGGCGAGGGGTGTGTAATGGGTGGGCCAGTGGAAATTTCGTGGACGGGCAACGCTTTGTGGCGACCGAGTCCGCGGACGTGACAAATGGAAACCGGTGGCTGTTGGCAGCTCGTTCGTCGTTCTGGCTGGTCCGAGAATGACGCCGCTGGTTGTAGTTACCGTTGATGCTGCTGTTGTTGTTGTTGTTGTTGTTGCTGCTGCTGCTGCTGCAGCTGGACGGAGAGGTTTAGGCTGCCCTGGGCTTGTACCGCGGTACAAGGCTCACGGCTACGTAACTAATTACCTGATCCTACAACGGTGAACAACTGAGCGAGTTCATTGGCGAGGAAAGGGACGAAAGAGGAATGAGAAGGGGTCGAGGGGAGTGAGCACAAGGCGGGTGGTGTGCTGCTCTGTTGCTGACACCAAAGACTTCTCAACTTCCAACCGACGCTCGACTCTCTCTCGACTCTCTAGTGCCAGCCATAATACAACTTCGCCGCGTTGTGCGAATACATTTCTCCGTAAACCACCCTGACCACCTCGAAACCCGGCCGAATCCCTCGATGACCGTACTAGAAAATGGATACTCACGCGTGGATATGGCTATATTCATAGGCGTAGGGAGGTGAGCGTTCGCGAATATTCTACGTTTGGATCGGAATGGAAGGGACACTGTTTGTTAAGTAGACTGTTGGATCTCTGAATTTCTACATCTATGAACAACATATTGTTACGTAAATATGCAGAAACATGCCGTAACACAAATGCAGATATACGTAAATATATAATTCTGATTCTTTCTTTCCTTGATAAGCAATCTAACTGGTGATTTCGTCCATATAATAGAAACTTACATTCGGAGAAATGGATCCGACCGCTAAGAACAGATTTATTGCAGATTTCCATTGTAGAGATCTATATCGTAGATTACACGCGTGATCTAAATCCTGAGGTAATTTCAACAACGAAAACTTACTACCATCGCCGATATCCGAAGTCAGCGTCGCATCGAAACACTACGCATTTCTCTTACCTTCCGTGGCTTGTTTCTAAAAAGAAAACCAATTCTTCCCGTCGTACATCTTCCTACCCCGTTTCGAGTTCCTCGAAGAGGCAGCAGCCAGTCGTCCTGTCGAATTGAAATCGCGCGACGTCGCTTCTCTCTTCCACTCTGTCGAATTACTACTGGGACACGTGGGGCGGGAGGGGTAGTTCGCGTGCGAACGGTAATTCGCGAAAGCTTTCATCCGTTAAAATCCGAAACTCTCCTAAGGCTCTTACATCGGCACCAATTTCTCCTCCACGGTTCTACTATTTCCCGTCTAACACGTGTACGCGTAAAATACGTGTGTCTTGCTCTGCATCAGCAAGCAACGAAGCATCGTACGTCATGTAATCACATCATCCTCCTCGAACGAGCGGCCGCGAACCATCGAGAGAGCGAACGAGAAAGAGAAACAGAGAGAAAGAGAGAGAGAGAGAGAAAGCTCGAGGGTTGGTGGTGCTTGCTGCTCGGCCCGTCCTTAAACCGGAACGCCGTTTGCCATGGATTGAAATCACCGCAAATGGATCCACCGGGCAAAGGGAGAGAACCGGTCGCCGGCTGTCAGAGAGCACGACGACACATCGTTGCTTGTGGAAGGGCGGAAAAAAGAGAAGCAGGAAATTCCTTTTCAATGACAAAACCATATATCGGCGGCCACGCGATATATAGCAAGTTCCTGGCCACATCAGACTGACGCGTTGTCATATCGACCTCACTCCGGCATGATAGCAAGGTATTTATACCGGTCACAGAGTAGAAGGGTATATCAGGAGCTCGAAGCTGGACGAAATACAATGGAAAACACGGTACGAGATTGGGAGAGGGAAGCATGAGGATCGATCCGATTTTACAATCTCGCGGACCATCCCTTTTCTCTCCTTCTGATGCTCTCTGCGTTGTTGTATGTATACGTGTGTTTGAACTACGGCGCAAGTCTGGTTACTTTACTTCGCGTGGCGCGTCCGTGGGCCACATCGCGTGTGTATACCTGTCCCAGGAATACGCTGCCTCCTTCTCCGGGCTGGCGAGGTTTGTACACACACGAATCACGGCGAGGTAAGCCGACGTGTCGCGACAACCTGCATGGTAAATGTTTAAGGTTGTCGCCTAACGATCCGGACCTGTGTGCTCTTAGCTCCGGGACACGGGCGTCTTAACGCGCTCCGGATCACGCGATGGTGTGAGGGTTGGAATCGAAGTGACGATTTTAAGGATACGCTGGGCGTGGAAATTTATTCTGGACAGTTAGATTTAACTGTTTCCGAGGTCTTGCGTTTTGAAGAACGTTTTAAGAAACGGCGTCTACGTTTACGTGGCATCAAAAGAGTTGCAGATTATTTGTTGAATAATGGAAACCTTTTTGATAGGCAATTTAATATTTCATGATACGTCGATAAAATTGTCATTTTGTTTAACCTCCTGACGCCGGTTGTTGCGAGACGGACACTTTACGATAACAACAAAGCGTAGAGATAGCGATATTCTCGGTTAATAGAAGAAATTTTGAATTCTATATCGATAAATAGGCTACAGACGTGATATTTGTGGCAATTTTAAGGTGTGATTTTAATCAAGCGTCTTATTATACGTAAACGCGTGATATGCACGTACAGCAATCGAAGTGTTAAAAAGGCACTTGGTTACTTTATACCTCCGATGTCTTCTTTATAACTTCTGCATATTATGTCGTCCCTCTTCGAAGAGTTTCTTGAAGACTTCGCATCAGCTACTTTTTTACTCGACAAAAGGAGTAAACTTAAATATACTTGTTCCTCCGCAACTAAAATACTCTCCCTTATCGATCAAGCATGACATCATCCTCGCAAGAACATCGTAAAAGAACCTCCTATGAATACACTCTTTTTCCCTTCCACCTGCATCATAACATCGCAATCAATCTCCGAGTAATCGACCACCGATTCGCCTTACACGTCCAACCTCGCGTAATTCTACCCATCATTATTACGCAACGTATCATCGAACCAGCGCCATTCTATCTAGATCAGAGTTGGGCCGAGTTACGTAAATCGCCGGGAATCGCCATCGTCGAACCGTCAAGAACTCCTCTATCAAACCGGCGAAACGCGATAGAAGGTAGCCGGGGATAAGAGCGAAAAGAAAAGGGAAGTCGCGGGGGCAGGAAGAGGGGAAGGGGAGAGTGGAGGAACGGTGGTGGATCGATCGTATTTTCCAATCTCGGCGGAAACCTATCTAGCCCGGAAAGCCCGGCAACAAGCAGCAAGCACACAGCCTCCCCCGCGCCTCACTACCCCAACGACTGTATTTGAATTCCAGCGCGTAGCTCGGACGCGCGCCGCGCATAGAGCATAGAAGCAGCAGCTGGTTAGCTCACGGCCCTGTGTACCGTTCTCTCATCCTAGGGGTGGTCGAAGAGGAGAGAATATATCGGTGGCCATGGCGTGTCAGTCCTGGCAGGATCCTGGTTCCTGCGATGGCTTGTGCACCAACGCCAACATCCTCTCTCTCTCCCTCCCTCTCTCTCTCTCTCTCTTTCTTGTGTATATATATGTATACAATATATATATATATATATATACAAACACCCACACAATATATACGATATATACATATATACGGTCCATCTCTCCACTATCTTGAGCCCCGCGATACCGTCTCCTCTCTGCCTCCTTCTCACCCCCTCAGCCCTCAGACCACCATTGCTCTCCAACTCTCCTCTCCTCTTCTCTCCCCATCGTGACCCTCTCTCTGCTTTATGTGGGTAGTTGCGGCCGGTGCTGCGATTGAATGCTAGGAATTTCATCATGAGTTGAGTCGTGGAGACGGCGGCGGTGGCGGGGTACGACGTCGGTGGAGCGAACCGACGACCAGAGAGAGGAATCGCGGGGGAGAGATACGCCGCCGTCGGCGGAGAACCGCCCCCGGGGTTCCTATAGCCCCGGCCGATTCCGAGGCCAGCGGACACCACCGGCTCTCTCTGTACGAACTAACGGGGCCAGAGCCGGCAGCAGCAGCAGCCCCTTGCTTAGCAGCCGGCCGCTTCCAATCATGATTCCACGCTCCACCGTTTGAAGTCTCGATTGAAAAGGGGCGGAGGTTTGACTAAAGAACGAATGCTGCGCCGGGGCTAGAGCGTCCGTCGTCTCGTCTCTCTATCCTGGAACGCTCTCTGGCCCCAGAGCTAGCAACACGCAACCGGCCCACGGGACGTGGATAATACGACAGATATATGTATAGGATGACGGGGATCTTTGCAGCGAGAATGATCAACGAGGGGATAACGTCGTCGATAGAGGACTGTCGACGAATTTGCTGTTCGTACAGGTTCGAGATGATTACTGGATTTCGGGAAGATTTTTAAAGGATTCCTGATTGTATGGCTGAAGGGAGTCAGGATTATATGTTATATAAGGAATTGGAATCGTGGATTTTCTGACTGTGATGGTAGGTTATAAATGATACGTCGTACTTGGCTACGTAAATTCAGCATGAAATCGTGCGCGGTTTAATGAACATCTTGGCTTCTAATATCGTATTGTACTCGTGGCACTGTGCGTCCCGACAAATGTAGATCGCATTCGTAACAGAGTTTAGTTTCAGTTCTAACTTTAGCTGCAAATCTTCAGATTATGAGATAACGATTAAACAAATTTGCATCAGACATGGGTATCGAGCAATGAATAATTAATGATCATTTAAGTAACTACTAAGTAGCAGGTAATTGTCGTGGGGGGATAAAGAGGCTCGTGCTTATAATCAACTTGATAAGACATGGAGTTTCAGGAATTTCAATTAGCAGAATCAGACTTTGCGTATTCAAATAGCAGTTCGATAACTCCGACCGAAGGAACGAGTAAAGTTTATAAATGGAGCTCCCGCGGTAACTTCAAGTTAAATCCGATCATTTCGATTTTGCGGCGGCATTCAATAGTAACAACTCGGACACTGTTAACCCTGTCCCAACATCGACGCGGAACTTTGTTTCTACCTTCGAATCACCATAAACCATCTCATCCAAACAATCCCGTACGATCACGCCCAAAGTCACTGAACTTCCCTCTAAATCACCGAACGAACATCGTCCTCCGCTAATAATGCTTCCCCCTGGAAAAAAAAAGCTCTGCCACCCCATTACCGGTCAAAGGTCAAACCAATCGCAATCACAAAAAACGCAGAGAAGGAAATGAACGCACGCAAAAGGAGAAAGAGCTAAAGGGAGGCTGGGGAAGAAATGAAAACTCATAACGCGAGCGCGTAGTCGGAGCACTCTATTAATCAGCCAGTAGGGATCCGGAAGCGAATCACTGCCACAGTTTCGATCATAATCCAACGATTCTTCCGCTTGACCCCGTGTCGATTCATAACGCGCGTAGATCGGGAAACGCCTTATTAGCGAAATGGGCTGGGGTGGCTCTCTCCAAGCGGGGTCCTTGGAAATAAAAAAAAAAAAAAAAATACAGGGAGAGATCTCTCTTCTGGGGTATTGCGCTTGGTATACACGCGAGAGAAAGAAAGACACGGGTTCTCTCTGTATCATTGTGCTGGATCTCATCACAAAGAGTGGCGATAGCATCGGGCCTGCTGTCGATCTCGTTGCAACCCCTCCTGCGCAACCCCTGCTTCTGCGTTCCGTTTCTTCGTCCATTCATCCGTGTTTCGGTTCCCCTGTCGCTTTGCAGAGACCCAGCTCTATATACGTGCTGCGTTTTATGCGTGTTTACGGAGGCTGGTGTGCTCGTGATGGAGGCGCGTCCGGCAGGGGTAGGTCGGCCCGGGTAATCCGTAGGAAATTACATATTATTATGACATGTTATTAAACGGGTAATAACGGGCCGATGGACGGTGCGCCAGGTGGCCCAGAAACGCCGCCGCTCTGATCGAGCTTGCGATAAAAATCCCCGGGTTGTTATATTGCCAGACACGATTTAGTAGATCGTGAGCCACGCTGCTGGATGCTGTCACTGATTCGCCGTTCGATCAGTGATCGTTGATCGTTGATCGTGCGAGCTCGGCTGAGAATGCGATCTCGTTCCTTTTTCTTTTCTTCTTTTAGATGGAAACGATTATTTAGGAGGATGGAACCTATGGAGGTTGGCTCTTAGAAGCTTCGACGTATGATAGATTTCTTTTCTTATTTAAATCGAAATATTTTAATAATGTATGGAAAGTGTAATATTACAGAATAGTAAAACGGTATTATGTACTTTGTCGAATTTCTTATTTTATAATAAGAAATCTATCCTCTATAATTTTCGTATGTCTTCGTTATCTAGAAGATATTTAGAATATCGAAAAGATGAAGTCCGCGTTAGAAACGACGATCCGTAAGAGAATCTTCCACCGATCACGCTTTCCGTTCTCCAGCTCCTCTTCCGTGTTTCACGGCCGTTTCTTTCGGTCGTCTGAAGAAGAAAATGAACACGAAAATAGGCTCTCTCCTTCCTGTTGCCTCGGCTGGATAAAGACCGCGGAGACGAGAGCAAAGAGAAAAGAGGCGCTCCGGCGTATCGGGGGCCGCACAAAGTGCCGGAGCTAGTTTGCGCTATAATCTACTATCTCGTCGTTTGCAATTAACTTCTCTTGATGATGTCACGTTTCGTTCGCGCCTCATTTCCAGCCGTGCCGTATAACAATCTGCCGCCACCCCTCCTTTCCAAGGGGTCGATCCTTTTAACGCTCGCTTCTAAATTTCGTAATCAAGTTTTTCCTCGTCGAGGAAATTTGCGAATCTCCCTGCCTTCTCTTTTCCGTTTCTCTCTCGTTTTCGCCTCGTTCTTACCACGGTTCCACCTTTCTGCGAGATCTCCCGTCCTCGTTTGTCTCGCTCAACGTTTCAACCACCCCCGTCTTCCTCGATGGATACTACCCTCTTCCCTTGTACTTTGATGTCAAGCCGTGAACGTCACCAGCCGACCGTTTAATTTATCGGTCGATGTGTTTGAAAGCCTCCTGCCCCCGTCCCACCAGCCCCTTCTTGACGCCCATCAGACACATCCGTTTTTGGATCGCTGTGTCGACCGTGCTCCACTTCCTTCTGCGCCCGGATTTTTCATCCCTTTTCTCCTTCTTATCTAGCGAATCTATCTTCCGCTCATTTTTAAAGTTGTAAATTAATCCCACGCAAATTCGATTGCTCACGTCATAGATCGCTTTGTTACAACGTCGTATAATATTCATCGTTTCGTGGATGTAGAAAATTGTATCCTTCAAAGAAACATCTCTAGATTTTCTTCAAACTAACCTCCACTCATAAATCGTTGCCTCTTTCCTTCTTCCCGAATGGAATCGCTTACGTTCCGTGACACACCGATCCCTTTTCGGATCGCCGCATCATCCGTGCTACGTTTTCTTTTACGTCCACGATATTCAGTTGCTCCCTGAATCTCGTTCCATCCGTCGACATTTCTCCAAAAATTACGCTCCAACGTTCGTAATCGCCTGGGAGTCACAAAATGTCCCAAAATTCTCTCGAACAAATCTTCGCCGCTAAAAATTCTTTCCCCGAAGTCTCACGTCTCGTCCACGACGCAACGAACGATACGGCGTGAACGTGAATATTCCATGAGCCAAGAAATTCCCTGCCAAAAATTCCCACTCCCTCGGTTTACCTCCCGCAACAAAATCCACCCTACTCGTCCACATCCACCTCGAACACTCGTTCCTCGCCAACTAACAGGTAGCGTTAACAGACGGTGGACGAGACTGCTGAGTAACTTGTCCATTCATCGACGGAATCACTTGTGTCGAGGCGAACAGGTATATTAGCAGGTAGTCGCGGTTGGCTCGGCCCGTTGGCAGCCGCCGACAGCCCATAGGATGTATAACCCCCCGCGAAACTTTTCAATGTCGCCGGTTCTCCACGCCGCTCAACCGCGTCCGAGGAATCGATGATACCGAAGAGAGTCGACTGGTTTGTCGGCATCTCCCTCACCTGTCTGCCTTGTTTGCTCGCTCGCTTGCTCGCTCGTTCGTTCCAGCTCGTCGTACCGGCGTATAATTTACTCGGATAGGCGTGAGCTTGGATTTATGATTAACGAGGGACGCGCGACGACGCCCCGTGGAAATCAATTACGAGCAACCGCGTTCGACGCCGTCTACACGCGCGATTTCCTTCCTGCAACGCTGATTCCGTCCGACCTGCTTGCTGCCCGTTTCTACTTCCTCTTGCAGGACTTTCCGACGAATCGCTCGAGTTGCGTGCAGTTCTTTTCTTACTAATAAACTCAACAATACACTGATGCGAATAGTACGAGTTTACGAAGGTAGAGAAAAAGCGGTGGATTTAGTAGAGTTTTTAGAACAGGATAGGTGAATCCGTTTTCCGGATTGGAGAAATTCAGGAAATTATCGATGGGCGATCCGTTTTAGCATTGTTTCAGTGGAAAATTTCTGTCCTTGTCTGTGGAACAGGAGTGTGGAATGCAATGTGAAATAATAAGATTCCGTACGTAATTTTTATAAATGTTTTTATAATTATATAATTTTTATAATTCTCATCGAAAGTATCCTAGTAATTCGTAAAATATATTTACGTAATTCTAGAAATTGTTTGATACTGCTTCAACGGTCGCCATTTTGTTAATGATTATTTGCAAAGCACGAAGGCTTGATCGTTCGCGAAATTTACGAAAGTTTGTATTTGAACTAGGTTCAAAAATCTTGCTCCATAAAATTACGTAATCAAAAATCCATGTACACATAAAATTTCAATTTCAATTAAGATTATTACCCTACCAATTCCTATAATTGCGAATTTGCGATATTCTAATCGTCCTCTTTTTCCGCGCGATATAATCGACTGTACGAAAGAAGTAGCCAATTTTTACCAACACGTCCCTGTATCCTAAATCGTTCAGGCAAGCGTTTTTTCGTCGTGATTGGATGGAGCTTTTTAATTTCGTTTTCGACGGTTCGCCGGAAGTAGCGTCGCGTGTCAGGCAGCCGCTGGCCCGCTGGAAAATTGATTTTCCATTAAGAGGCGTATAATTTGTACGCCTATCGATTCAATTTCGATTTCCGATAATTAATCTGTGTGCGCCTCCAGCTTTCTCCGCTTCTCAACTTAATCGTTCTTTTCGAGCGTCCGATCGCCACGAAATTAACGCCATATAGTGGAATCTAGCGACGAGATTCAATTTTTGAAGAAATTTAGAGGAAAGGGAGAATCGGCCCACCCAGTGAGATCGAAATCGATCGATTTTCATGCCGGTGAACCGGGGATTAAAGCTCACCTGTGATTTCGATGAAATCGTTTCCTCTTCGCGCGAACCGCGGCGATTTTTCAACGATCGCCAGTCGTGCTTTCGAAAAAACAATACGGCCGATATTCGTTCCCGCGCAAACAACACCGCTGCTATATAAAAGCCACGCAGAGTTTTGCGATAAATAAACTCTAGGCCGACAACTTCTTTGCTGTCCGCGCTGGAATTCATTAACCAAAACGTTTACGATTTTTTCAATTTCGGAAAACTCACGCGAGAGTTTCACGAGAGATTTTCATCGTCGACTCTAGAACATAAGGTCGCGCTTTTCGAATTCCATCTCCTCCGACATCACAACACTACGAGATTCTTAATCTCCGACGCTCGTCATCCCCTGCGTATAAATTTTCAAAACCTGCTAATTTCTCATCTCGGTCATCGCGTTCTCTAAATATGAAATCCACCGATTAACTTGCCTTCCAATTTAGATTTCTTCCGATATCAAGGTAAAAATCAAAACCTTTGACACCCTTTCCAAGATTGCCAATTTGAGCCATCGTTCCTTTGCTAGGGAAACGGAAAATTGGGTGACCTTGCCGCATCTCGGCCCGCAAGTACACTCAACCGCCATCATCGCTTCCGGTCGCGATATTAACGCGGCGAAAGTTGCGAGAAGTTTCGACAGGCGAAGTGCGGCAAATCGAAACGCACCGGTCGAAGTGTGCCAAAGTCAAGGGTAAGACGAGAGAACAGCGTGGCGGAATCGGCGAGGAAAAGCGAAAGTCGGATTCCTATTGGCGATGGAAATATGCAGAACGTCCTGTAACATGTAGGACTCGCTTCAGGAATGAATTTTACGCCTGAAAATAACAGACAAGTTCGCGCAGACGTGTGTCCTGTTTGTCTTTATGAGTTACGACGAGATGCGCACCCTGTCATTTACTGTGAGTCGTATTAAAAATTTAGACTGATGTGACGATCAATATAAAAAGAAATACCAAGGACTTAACATAAATATCGCCGAGGACGCCAAAATGATAACACATATTTCCATATACTCCAGAAGATTAAATCAGAGAAAAAGAAGAACAATACAACACGCAAGTGATACAGATAAATGAAAAAGAAGGGAAAGAAAATGATAAAACGGAATATGAAATTGGTGATTATTTACGGGGGACCGCGTTGTAAGCTGATAGCTTGTGAAAATCAAAAGATTACAAAAGAGGACGACGATATTACAAGACTGATTAACAATTATATATAAGCGAATAAGATAATCGCATTTGTTATAATTATTCCGATAGCATTCAGGTTTAACGAGAGTAGAATATGAATACGAGCAAAGGGAAACTTATTTTATCATACGTAAAAGGTGATATTTTTTAAATATCGAACGTGTAAATTCTTCGCGATCTAAGATTCCAAACGGGATAACAATTCTGAAAAATTTTAAGTTCCCAATAATCTGTCAGCTTTATCTTATTTCGCTGTATCTTAATATTTACGAACGAGGGTATACATACAGTACATCCATATATATATATATATATATATATATATACATAAAAATAACACATCAATATATACATATATATACATAAATATATATATATATATATATGTATGTATATATATAGGGGTGCAGAGCCATGGACCCAGAGGCATAGCAAGTGGAGCGAAAATCAGATTTGCTCGTTGTCGCCTCCACCCACGAGCATCGCCACCCACCTACCTCCGGTCTGCCGGCTCCATTCGAGCCACCCCCACCTACCACCCTATCGTTCGCCCCTCTGGCCCCGTTACCGGTCCACCCTCGTCGCCACCCTCCCGCCCCGTGCCTCGAAAGCTCGAACGAGCACCGCCCTTTGATCCTGCCGACAGCCACCCTCCTCAACCCTCCACCGCCGACCTAACTCCATCCCCCATGGTCCCCAAGCCCACCAACTAAACCACCCTTCTTCCCCTTGCCTCATCTCCCTCCATCTTTCTTTCGCAAACGTTTCGTTTCCTTCTTCGATAAATTTTCTCGCGGAACACCTTCCTCCATCCTCCTCTTCTTCTCCTTCTGCTTCCTTCGTTGGCTTGATCTAGTTTTTCTTGGAATGGAGAACGTTTTGAGAAACGGGGTGATTAAATAAGATAGATAAATCTTATGATAGATAATTATTAGCTTTATGCGGGTGTTTTATGCTGTGAAAGCATCAACGAGGAAGATTAGTTTGTGGGAAGAACGTAAATTGGGAAGGTTACGCAGCGAAGGAAGGGTGGGAAAAATGGAATTTATTGGAGAATTGTAAATTGGTAAATTTATATTGGGCAAGAGTATTGGAAAGAGATGAAATGTTATAATTTATCGGGGAATTATAAATCGGGAAAATTGTATTACGAAAGAATGTACGAGAAATGCTCATTTATTGGGAGGACGCATTAATAAAATTTGTCGAAGGAATGTCTAGGAAATCCTGTTTTGTGTTCAAATTTCACGTAATTATCGAAACATGTGACCTAGCCGCTCAATTTTCCCGAATTAATTTTAGTAATAAAAGTATAAATCGAAGTTTCCAACGGCGAACCGTAACAATGGAACAGTATCGATCCAGTTCCTCTAATATATGGCAAAAAAAGGTAGTATGCTAGTTAATTGTCTCCTCTATGTCTCCTCTTTACATCTCAACCAGTGTACACAACGCGATATCAGAGAAAATTAAAGGAAGAAAAAACATTCGCGGTAATATATACGAAAACTTGGTGAAATTATAAATTACCATTAAAATACAGAGACGAATCCTACTCTTTTGTCAAATTAATAGATTTCAAAATAAAAACGTCATGAACCAAAGTCTCCAACGGCAAACCATAAAAATAAAACACCGTTACGCAATTTCGCAGATCAGTTGGCGTAATATTAAAAGTGACCGTGTAATTTCACGATTTCCAAGTAATAATTTCGCGATCACGTTCCGCCATCGCGTCAGCATCCGCCGATTTGCCCGGCGTTGGCCGAAGGATTTTTCGCGAAAAATTGTTCGGTTCGGGCCGTTCGCGCAGTTTGCTGGTTCGGTTTGAAGAGGCGGCGAGCGCGGGAGGGAATATTAATTTGCCGCGCGTTGCATTAACTGGTTTTTAACGAGCAGGGAAATTGGCGGCGGCGGTGCGCGACGCGAGACGGTCGCGTTTAACAAATTAAGTTAATGCTGTTTTTGAATACATAAATAAAACGGCCTTTTAACCGGCCAATTTCACCCGCGCGCGTTTCTCACCCCCGCGTGTCCCCGGGAAAGACCCGGCGAGCCGAGCCGAACAAACGGAACGCTGGAAAAAGAGCTGAAAGAAAACAAAAACCTTCCGGCTCACCCCGTACACGCGTTCTAAAAACGACCAATTAATTGCACGGCGTAAATATCCTCTAAATATATCCCTTCTATAAATTGTTCCTTTAACTTTCATCCCACGTTCTTTTCATTCGACTACCCTTCCACGCCCCTTTCCCTTCATCAACCCTTCGTGACGTAATTCACGATGATAAAATCGGTTTTGTTGTTGTAGATGGAAGTTATAATCTGCGAGTGTATGAACGATATATGTAGATGGGAGGTTGAACCTAATGCAATATTTAAAATTCAAATTAATATTCGAATATAAATTATTGAATATGTTATTTAATGAAGTTAACCGAAGTAGGAAATTATCCGAATATGATTTACTTTGATCTTAATATAATCACCTCGCGTTTGTTGTTCCTAAAATAAAAATAATAAAGTACCTGAGATAATCCGCTGTTTCGAATGTTATCACCTTTTAATATTTATGAAACGCTTTCCGCGACAAGAGCCGGGAAGAATATAATAACGTACTTTTGTACGTTTTCTGATTATTTGGAGGAATTTTTATTCGTATTTGTAAATACAAATACAACGAAGATTATAAGACAGCTGTGATTATAATTCTAGTCGTAATTATCGAACGAAACGTGGTTAACGTTAAAAAGCTAGGGTCGGACCTTCCAAAGCAATTGACCATTTGCACCGTTTAATCTTACGGGCCATATTTCCCTAGGGATCTCCGTCATTTGTTTAATTCGCGTTTAAAAAAAAAAGTTGGACAGAGGAGGAGGAAAATATAGGGTGGGAGGTTGTCGGAGGCAGGGTCGAGTACGAAAGAGTGACCGAATAATTTCATTCTTTTTTCGGCGGGAGAAGCTTTTAATACCCGATGGTGAACCGGTTTTTAAACGGTCCGGCCTGAGTCAACAATGACATTTGCCGGTGAAAATGCGCGCGAAAAAAAGAGGTGGCCAGTCCACGGGTATTTAAATGGCCATTGGCAGATTACCGATATCGGCGTACTGCTTAGTTAAACGAGTTACCGCGAAAACTCAATACCAGCGCGCTGCTCGTGCACAGAGAGTGGCAGAGAGTGAAAGAGATATGGCGGGTAGATGGGGTAGGTGGAAGGGTTGAAAGAGAAAGACAGAGAAGATGCACAGGAGGGTGTAACCAGGACTAGGAGAATCGAGGAGGCGGTCTATGTACGCGATGAAACCACGTGGCATCCGTTAGCAGATACTCGAAAAATGGAATTATTCAGGGACGATTTCCTCGTTCAACGATTTCGTGTTGTGGAGATTTAAACGGATCGTCTTCGGGATACCAGCGGATTATAATTGCGCCATGTAGGCGAAAAATAAGAATTTATTTTGACGCATGTTAATGATGGGAGAGATATTAATCTCTTTGAGGTTAAATCCATCAAATCCACCTTTTGTGAATTTTTGATTTCATCGCGGATACGAGAATCAGCCTTCTATTTCTTCAGAAACAAATGACGCGAATCGAAATTCGAGATGAAATCGATGCTTTGATCTAAAGGTTTAATTCGTACAAAATGTCCTCTTCTTTTTAAGTTCTGCTCTTGGCTACGATTTTGATACACAGTTTTTCGGCGAAGACCAATTGTTCATATTTTGTAGCGTTTCTTCTAAATGTTCTCGACGTATTCGGCGAAATACCGATGTTCGTTGTGATATTCAATTTGAGTACCGTGAATGTAATTTATTATGACGAATAGAAATAAGAATAAACGTTGAAAATATTCCGAAGAGAACCACGATACTGGAAAGGATGATTTTGACATGAATGCTGTTCATTCTATGGATATCATTGTGAGTGATCTGGTAATGAACGTATTCTGTAATAATTCGATTTGGCGCAAATGAAAGTATTTGAAAAATCAACGTGGCACGCGAATTCCTGACAAGTCCCGGTATAAACGTAAATTCGAAGCCCGCGACATACGAATAATACAATTATGCGTAAGCAATATTTCATCTGGAAAAAGGGTTTGAAAAATATTGAAAAATAGTTGAAAATATCCTATGTTCGCTATTTTATAGCTTTTCCCAGAGAGAAGAGAAAAGGACGCCGAATAGAAAGTTTTACATCCACCGAAAAAGAAAAAAAAAAAAAAATAAAAATGGAAAAAATATGACAAAAAAAAAATTTCAACGGTATACCATGAAGTTTAATTCTGTCAAAACAATCGCTGTAAAATAAAACCGAGAATTCTCCGACAACATAGAAAAAAAAAGAGTGAACTCTGCCGAAACAACGCGATTCGACGAGCTGATTTGAAATCACGCCTATTTCTTTCTGCTTAACAGCCAAGCAAAAATTCCCTGGCACTTACGTAATTAACACGATACGCTAGAAATTTGCATCGAGATCGCCGCCATCCCGAAAGAAAAGTTTAATACGTTTGTTGTGCTCGCGCGCGCGTACGCCTTTACATTAGTTTGCACAAAGAACTACCGCGGATCAAACGCGTGCGCCAGTTAATAGAGGTTCGTAGCAATTACGGGCTGCAAGCTCGCAGAGCTTTGCTACATTTTCGTTCACCGGAGATTTCCTTGACACCGTGCCTGATAATCTTCTCTGTCTCTCTCTTTCTTCCCTAACGTTAGGAAAACTCGCGCGTTTTTTCTACAAACTCCGCCATGTTCTCTCATTGCGGCTTTAAATAAGGAAAGCCGGGGATTGCGTGAAAATTTTGTAAAGATTCGATTTGAGATTTTTCTATACGGAAGAAAGAACCTAAAGCTTAAATTGCATTTAGGTAGATTTGGATCAAATTATACTGAGCTAATAAGTAGAGAAAATTCTTAAAATATTTATATGAAATTTTATAGCGTGCCACAATGATAAAATATGCAATTACGGAACTTTCACAGTCGATTTGCGGGCGAAAGAAAAATTCTGCTGTAACCGGTGTAATGTCTCTCTTCTGTAGTATTCCCATAAAATTCCATATTGTAATCCACATTTTTCGTTTATTTATCTAACCCAAACGTAACTCAAGTCCAATGCAAAGGAATACGATACACAGTATCAAAAGTACTTTGGTCTGTGTCTCGGTAACTATACCGTACAACTGCAAAATTAACGATATTTGCGCCCATATTTATTAAGGGTCTTTTGCTCGTTTTCATGAATACTACGCCCCTGAAGATTGGCACCAACTTTCTGAAACACCCCGATGTATCTACATGCTGCACGTACGCATACATATGTAGAAGGTTTCACGTTTCCCGGTAATTTTTCTTCCTCTATTTCCTTTTTTCAGCGAGAGAGCTCTCTGTCGGTTTCGCCCTCTTGCCTGGTCCCTTTGCCTCTCCGTGACCGGAGGAGGCTCGACAAAGAGGAGAAACGGAGAACGGCGTGAAAAAGCGAGGCTGCTGGTACGTGTATCCGGTTGGCACACGGCCGTTACACCACCGTAGGCGCGAGACGAGCTGAACCGCGGAGTCGAGGAAATCTCTGTAAACGAAAATGTATTAAGCGCGGCCACCTAAGCTCGTAATTGCCACGAGGCTCAATTAACTTGCGCGCGTTTGATCCGGGGCCCCGGTTGTACGCCGTCAGGCAGCCGCGATCGCGTTTTTCCTTTTGCCACCCCCTTTCCTCCAGCCGCTCCTCTCTCCTCTTCTTTTTCATTTTTATTCCACGATTTCTACCCTCCTTTCCGACGCTCAACCCTCGGAATTTTCCCCGGAATTTTTGTGACCCCCGGAGTCTATTTCCTGTCGCGGGTTTCCAATTCCGGTTATTTCTATATATTTCTTTTTCTATTCTTTCTCTTTTGCCCAAGGTTTCGTTTCCTTGCTTTTCGTAGTTGACGCGGGCGAGTTGGTCGGTTTGTGCGAAGGTTTGTTTAGAAATATTATTTTGAGAGCGTCGATAGAATCGATTTGATGGTTTGGTTTCGAAATCGATTTGCTCGAGATGAAAGAAGGGCCGAGGTTCTAATTCCTCGGTTGAGAACTTGATTCTTCTTTAAAATTGAAAGCAACGAGGCGAAACGTCTTAAATTTGTGAAGATGCGAAGATCTGAGAAATCAATATTTCGTATCAATATTTCGTATCGTTCTGTTGGTGCTTATTAGGTTTTCAAAGTTGTGTTTTAAGTGTTGTGCGGTGCGTTTAAAAAGCTTGGAATATGCGACCCAATGCTGCAACCGTCGTGTATTTTTTAACGGTATTTGAACCCGAAGGGTTAAAGGAAAATTGTATAGTTAGCTAGCTGAAAGATTTTCAAAGGAGGTATTTGACAAAAAACATAAATTCCAGCGAAATTTCAATGAAATTGCACAGCCTTTTTGATGAATACTTTACGCTCTTGAAATTTAGCACCTACTTTCTAAAACACCCTGTATACGCGCGACTAAAAGGGCAAAGGAAGGAAGGGAAGAATTAAGAGAAACGAGGAATGAGAGCCCCGCTGCATGGACGGACAAGTGAGAAAAAGCTGGTAAGATGATTAAAACGAAAAAAAAAAAAAATAGTTCGCAGATGGGGCGAGAGCCACGGTTAGAAAGAATGGACGTAGAGAGTCAGCTGGCGCTAAATGCGCGAGATTGGCGAAAGAATAGGAGAAACCACGGAGAAAGTGACGAAATGTGGGAGAAACAGGAATGGAGAAAAAAAAACTACGAGTCGAGTTTCGACGAAAGAAAAAGAAGCGAGAGTACGACGGTGTGTGTGGATGAAGACGGAGGAATAAAGAGGTAACGGGAAATTGCGCGCGAGGGAAAACGGCGAGGAGAAAAAGGTGGAAGAGATCTAAAACCGACGCGACAGAAACCTCGTTTACGAGGAGCCGCGATTTCGCAGATCAAACGCGGCAGCCCGTGGAGGTGGCTGATTGCTCGGCATCCGGGACACACCGTCGCCGTCGATCCTCTTGCTGCCGCTCTGCCTCCACGCTTCAGCCGTCTTTCGACGCCCGCGCGCGGCGGAACGTTCTCTTTTGCGCCGCCTGGCTTCCGGCGCCGCTGAAACGCACTTTCTCCCGCGTGCACGCGACGACGAATACCCGCACACGCGATGTTTAGAAAACAAAAGGGAAGTAACGGCGCGCGTTTGCCGCCGCTCGGGAAAAACCGCTTTGCGCCACCCCTGCGATTATAATTCGCGCATCGCTGCAGTATGCGGACGGATGGCTTTAAAGTCGGCGTTTTCTTCGTGCTTTTATGGTGTATTTTAGGTGTATCCTTGGTGCGTAATTTCCTCTGTTATTTCAGCCTTTCAGAAGCCGAACCGTTCCACTTCACTTTCCGCCAATATGAATTTCCAATTTTCTGCTCTTCGTTACACGATTAACGTGCAAATTCTTCGTAAACAAATTAAAAGACGATGTAAATCTTCAGGCAAATCTTCGTCTTTTTCTGTTCATATCTTACGCTTTATTCCTGCTTTGCGTGTGAACGACTCGAACTTCATAATATCGTATTCGAGTCGTTCGGCGAGAGGGACAACCTCTCTTGAAACAAGAGCGAAGAAAGAAGGCTGTGCTTCACGCGCGAGCACGCCGGCGGAAAAAGGAAATAAACGCGAAGAACCGCCGCTTTTTCAACTTCTTCTTGTTTTGCACTTCACAATCTCTTCCGTTTCGCCGAAAAACGGCCGCTGAAAAACACGTCGCGTTGCGAAAACATTTCTTTGCGCGTCGAAAAGGCGAAGAGTAGAATAGAAGTTATGGACGAGAGAAGGTAAGGGAAAATGGATGTTGCCGGGGGTTGTGCGCGTGGTCTTTGATGCCATTCTTGCTCATCAACCCCCGCGTATCGCCTCCCTTATATTCCCCCAAATAGGTTTTTCAGATTAAATAAACTGTTTGCACCCTCGAAGGCAGCCGACTTTTTCCCGAACACTTAGCAAAGTGAGCGAACCACCGCCACCTCCGCCACCTCCGCCCCCGAATCAAAAGCTTTTTCTGCGTTTGAAACCGCGGATTATACGGAAATTCCTCTTTTTCGTCTTCCCTCTCTCTCTCTCTCTCTCTCTCTTTCTCTCCTGCCTCGTTTATTTCTCTTTCTGTTTTCCTATCGCACAATTAACGCGTACCTTCTGTGGCAGGCGACGGAAAAGGGGCGGTCGAACGAATGCAAACGACGTTTCGTTTAAAATCGAACACACCACGCATTAATATCACAGATATTATCTAATCCACTTAAATATAATCATTCATCGTCGTAACGTTGCTGTAGATTTCAAAACGAATTCCACCGGATTATTCGACGCGCATCGGCGGTCTCTTTTCTTTTTCTTTTTTTTTTTTTTTTTTTTTCACGAAGGCTATCTCGAATTCTAGCTCCATTTTCCCAGTAATTCGTAATATGAAGGGGCCACTCTATCGCGAATATCGTCGGTCTAATTAAAAGGTTTCCGGCTGATTCTCGCGGCAAATTGGCGAACAAGCTGCTGAGCCGAGACAAAATTTTAATTAGCATCTGGTCAGCCCCGAACCAGACATTTTTAACGAATTAATTACCGCCCACTTGTGTCACGGTGCACGCTCAATTTCCTCGTGAATTAACCACTCTAACTGGCTACATAGTCTCTTTGCAAAAAAGGAAAGGAGAGGGGGAAGTGGTGGAAAATACGAGAAATAAAAAACAAAACGATGGCAATAGAGGAAAGAAGGAAGCACCGAGGAAAATCTCCGCTTTAAACAGAGCGGAGGATACTTTATCCGCTCGAAGTGCATGCCGGGGCTAAACGCAAGGTAACTTTTCCTCAGGGTTACGACTGCTTTCGACGCACGCTCTGGGTCCCGTCATAAAATCAAGTACAAAGTTGCCAAGCAGCCACGGGGTTGGTTAGAACAGGAAGCGAAGTGAAAGTGCAGAGTATCCAGTTTTCTTAAACTTTCCGTTCGATGCACCGGAAACATTATATTTCTCCAGAAACTACCACTTTTTGTACTTTATCTATCGCGATTATTCTGAATTATTAAGAAATATTGAGATTTAAGACGTTAAATTTAAGCGATTGTTTCCTATCTTCGGAGATTTTATCGAGACCCGAGAAGAATGGAATTAATGTATCTCATATTTCGCTCTATTTATTTAAAATATGATTTTTGAACATCATATTTTGACACGATTGGATCTTTGGATCTTTCGAGTTTATGGTTGAATTAGATAGAAATTAGAAATTAAACGTACACGTACATGTCAGTATCCGTCAGGAGATTAATTCGTCTTGCTTGAATGAAAAGCTAAGAAGAGAATTTAATTGAACGAGAGTTGGTCTTCGTATTCTTTGTCCATCGGTAACAAATTAGATTTAAGGTGATTCGTATTTATGTATAAAACCACAGAAAAGTGAAAACTACCGGTGACTCGGAAATTATATTTTTAAATTTATTTTCCAATTTAGAATTATGTGTGTAATTTTTTTTCGCGACAAATAGATACGTCAAAGTAAATTTCTGAGGGATTGGACGCTAATTACATATCTGGTAGAACGATGAAATATTAAGTGACGGAAAAAATAATATTATGACATGTAAAATAAAATATGAAAGTACCGACAAGTTTAACATCCGTTAGATTTAAATTCTGTTTGTCAATATTCTGCCTCTAATTAAAAATTTAATCGAAGTTAACTGTTACAAAACGCGCATTGGAATTTTTTTCTACGCTTTCACTCAAACGCTGAATTATTTACAAAAATAAATGCCTTTAAATAAATAAATCATATCGCTCGTTCGTGGTTCATATCGCAGAGTGTGTGGTACGCAAATTCAGGAACATGTGACGGTTACTTGCAATCAAATGAACAAACCGGGAAACCCAGTGAAATCAGTTGCAGTGGCGAGGAAAATTAGAGCGATCTGTAGTGGCGAATTCTGCGGCTCGGTGAGAGTTGTATCAGCAGGTGAAATTAGGGCGATTCGCAATTCGAAGTGGCAGATTCCGCGGAACGCAAATAGTTCCTGACTTATGACCGAATGGACCGGAAGAATTACACAAACTTGACATCCGCTAACACGATCGTTGCAATTTCGATACAGTTTCAAATTAAGATGAGTTTTATTCATGAAATTGTGTTTACCATGTATAATTAACTTTGCTATAATCCTATTTGCTTGTCGTACTTTTTTAATACAGCGTTTAATCAATTTCAAAACGTCAAATATAAAATACGTCCAATGAAAGTTCGAGATAAAATATTGGACATTAAATAGCATTTCTAAATAGCATTTCTTATTATAAAGTTACAATTTTTGTTTTATTCCACTCGAAAATTTTCACCCCGTGATATTTATCGTTTTAATATTTATTATTCCATATTTATTTATTATTTCCACATCACGCTATATTCCAATACTTGCAGTACCACGCTGAAAGTAAACAATTATTCAATAAAAACCAGTGACAATCACTGAAATTTCAATTATCCTATTTTATTCTCTTCCACTTTGAAATTTCAATTTCGCTATTTACCGTCCTAATAATTTACTATTAATAATTCGCCGTTATATTTACCATTTCGTTCGTATTCGTTCCATGTATCCACCACGCTGTGTCGATATTATTGTACCGTATTCAAACTAACAATTGCTCGATAAAAATCTGTGATAATCACCACTGGCATCTCGATGAAAGGAAACATTTACGAAAACGTACAGTCCTATTCGGGGCCTTGTTGCGATGTTAATTAACGGCAGGCAGCGTAACCATTAAAGAAGCGATGAAGGCCGCGGGAAGAGAGGAAAACGGAAAATTACAGGTTCCCGTGAGTCCCGTGGAAGCGAACGATTCCAGAACGAGGCGAGCATGGGCCATTACTTTTGCCCTTGCATTTTCACGGAATATATAATTACGTAATGCCGGCCTGAGAAGATTTAGGGGAAAGAGCCCTTTCGTAAGAGGGTTGGCGGACACTCCCTCGTCAACGCACGCGCAGTCGATGCTCATTGTGCGGATCCTTTCTAGCCCTAAACGCGAAAATTATATAACGGTTATCATCCCGGCCTGAATTTTTATTCAAAGGAAAATATCTCTGGATCGTACACTGTATAGATGTCGTTTAAAACTTCGTACGTCCTCTTTTGTTCGCTCGGTGCATTAAAGGAATGAAAACTCTTGTTGCATTCGAGCTTCGATTAAGTTCGATGACTTAAAAATATCATTAAAATATATACATAAATATACATAAAAATTATACGTATATCGAAAGCTTTCCTTAGATTAAAGTTTCCATCGAGTTGGAGATATTATCGAGTGTACGAATTTTCCAAAAATTAGAGACACTGAAGGATCTCATTATTTTAGAAGCTTGTAATTATTTTATAATTACACGCGAATTTCCTGGAAGTTACAGATACTTAGGTTATAATATAGATTTCAGTTTATGTTGCAAGTTTGTTAGTTACGTTAGAAAATTTTGTTTATCGAATCGCTGTAGTGTAACAATTAGTCTAATGTAGTTGTTGTATATAATTATATATGTTCATTCATGGCAAGTTTCAAAAATTCCCCACTTTTGCATCGAATTTGTATTTAAGGGTTAACGATCCTCTGATACTTAAAATTTCAATGGAGATTATCAAGATCAAGAAGCGTAGAAAATATTTCCAATACGAAGTTGCCAAAAGACAGAAGCAAACAGCTACTTAACGCGATTAAAACCTTCCTGTTTGCAATCGGGCACGTCTAAGTCCCGGCGGCTGCAATTTAGGTACTCCTCTTGTCTTCCCACTTCATCTCGTGAATAGCTTCTTTTGTACTTCGCCTGTTCAAAGTAGAGGCACGAAGTGCGGCAAAGGAAAGTGAAGAGAGCAGCGCACGAAGATGAAGAGAGCAGCGTACGAAGATGAAGAGAGCAGCCGGCGAAGCAACAGCTAGCTGCTGCCGGCTTTTTGGTTTTAAGTTTGTCACAGTTATAACTCGCGGCCACGGCTCCGCGAAAGTGGGTTAAACGAAGTTCCATGGTACTTCCTCGTGGCACGGTTCGTCGAACAGCCACTGATGCAGTCGCCGTGGAAAGGGGAGAGATCACAGGGAAGAGCGTCTCTTCATCTCGCGGCCGGCGATCGTCGATTAAACTCCGACGTTCTAAATCGAGGAAGACGCAATCTTCTTCCCTTTTGCCCTTTTTCCGTCGAATGGAACGAAAGGAAAGGGGAAAGAGACAGAGAAAAAGAAGAAAAACACCGTTGGCGGGGGAAAAAACCGGAGGATAGGATAGCTGGATCGAAGCATAAAAGTCGGAGAATAAATCTGGAAAACATCAGAGAAAGGGGTGGTGGCTCGAATCGAGGCACGTCAAAGGGAGAAAGTTGCCGGATCCTAAGTGGCGTGCAAACAAGACGAAGACGATAACTTTATTTACGCAGCTTTATGCACCGGGTGTCCGGAAAAATGACTTTTAAACTCGCCGTTGCTTCTCGAATCGCTCTTCCTAGACCGCCAGCCTCTTCAACCGCGCTACCTCTCCGGCATACTCCGCCTAAACTCAGACTAGCTGACTCTTCAGGTACAAACGGTCGCGACGGAAAGTGGGTTAAAGGCGACGTAGTGTACCCGTGCTAAAGGGGGAGGAGTTTCCACGGTGGTTGTTACTCTTTGGTGACGCAGGGAACAAAAATACTGCGCGAGAGGCTGGAACAAGAGAAGAACAAGAGGAAGGACAAAGAGAAGAATACTGAAAGAGGAAGAACGATACGGAGGATCGACATAAAGAAACAATAATCGTATTAACGCCTGTCTATCCTCTGGACCATGCGTACACAGCCACTCTCGACCACCCCTTGCTGGACACACGCAATTTCGTGTACATAGGGGATACATAAGTGGCATGTACATAGTATACAGGTATACTCGAACAAGAATCGAGCCGTATGTGCACATACGGTCATGCGTACATATGGATTATCGTTGATATATGTCTATGTACAATATCGATATATGTTCTTGTAAATATCTCTTCACAGACACATGTATATATATATGTATACACATACAAGCATATTACTCGTATAAGAGGACTCAAACGATGTATGTACACACGACGTGTATCGCATTTATATATATACATATACGTAGGTATGTGGATTATCTCTCGTACATATGTATTTCCAAGTTTATGTGTGAATGTATGCAAGAGGTATTTGCACATTCCATAGGATCACAGACACGCGGCCGATATATTTAAATATACGAGAGAGGGTGGTTGTACGTGTGTAAGGGCGCCGCTCTACGTTTGTGAGGAACGTCTGGACGCAGGCGCCGGTAGCCATGGCGACGATTCCTTCGGATTGGCCGCAGCTTCCACTTGAATCCCCTACGTCGACCCCCGCAGCCGGCCTCCGGCTCTGACGTACTATCCGCCACCATCGATAACCCCTCTGGTTCGTAGCTTTCTATCTTACTCGCTCGTTCGTGGTCCACCCCCGCCTCGTCTACGATCTCCCCTCTCGTTCTTCCTACGTCCGTTCCACCGTCGCGCTCCCTCTTCGTCGTCTTCCCCAGTTTCCTCCTACGTTTCGCTTTCGCCCACGTTTCTTTCCACGGTTTTCCACCTTCCTACGTGGAAACTCGACAGAGAACTTCTCTTTGGTTTGTTCGGCCTCTAGATCGTGGTTTCCGAGTTTCTAGATTGGACTCGATGCTCGAACTTTGGGAAACTTTGGACGATTATTAAGATCGAGATTGTTTTATCTGTTTTGTTCGATAATTTTTTAGGGACGAAGGTGGCGAGGTTAATGGTAGCAGGTTGGACAAGATTTTGGAAATCGGATTGATTCGCATCGTTTTCGAAGATTTTTGTGTTGCGTGGGATTGAAAGCGTGTTAGATATATATAAGCCGAGTTCTTTCTCCGTGGCAGCGAAAAATAATAAAAATATAGACTAAGATTCTATTGAGATAAAAGATGTGCTGAAATTATTCGGAGAAGGTATATAATATCGCGTTAATAATATTTCGACGCTAGGATAAGAAATAGGAAAGTCGTAAAGGAATCAGCCTGCTACTAAAGAAATTTATTGATTACTGCATTTGATAAAGAAAGTCTAGTTCAACAGTGGTCGAAATGACGAAGAAAAACAGTCCCACACCGGCGATTAATTAACTCCCATCGCATTATTAACGTTATTAACGTGCAGCGCTAGCGACACGGCCGGCGCAGATAAGGTCTGACCACTTCCTGGTGCGTGGCGACCGCACGCACGCGGAAACGCGACCAGGTGAAATGCCACTCGGACCAATTAACATTCTGCTTAATGCGAAGAAACGTGCGACTTCTTGCTCGCACACGGCTCTTTCAACCCCCGTTTCTGGTCGCGATTGTAATTCCTGCGCGTCTTTCTATCTCGAACACGAGCTCCGCCTGTTGCTCTCAACCATAATTGCTTGCATTCAGCCTTGTTCATCGATATATTCATCGTAAAAATAATTCGAATATCGTAGAATTTTATTTCAATTTTTATTTCATTGATATCGAAAATATTAGATTATTTATCGATCTATTCCGAGAGATGGGGGAAGATCGAGCTGATTTTTTAAAAGTTTCTATTTTCGAGTTTCCTTTTCTCGTATTCGAAATTAGGAAATTCTTTTCAAAATTCTCCTTATCTCGTTGAATCGACGTTTGAGAAACTACTTGCAAATGGTCCTTATAATCGTGTTTCGATCTTTTCCCAAATTGCAGGATTTCTATTGTTCAAAATTTCATTGCAAATGACACGTTTGATATATGACAATAGCTGAAAGAACTTGAACAGGACAGAATATTTGCTCCTTCGCTTACGTAGAACTATAAAGAGAATTTTACGTTGATTCACGATTTTCAGTAACGATTCGAAACTTTAGTTCAACAAATACGTACGTTATTTATTACAAAAATATGAAAAACTATATTCAAACTGTGAATAGCATTTGAAAGTAATTTATCGAATAAGAAACCGTGAAGACAAAATAGAAAGGGTTGGATTAAGACAGTTTTCACCTGCAATTAACAGAACTGCTGCGAACGTGTACAGCGAAAACCGGAATCGTGATCGCGTGGATCTTTTTTTTTTTTTTTTAAGGGGAAAAATTGAAAACAAGATTACTCGTTGCAACTGCCGACATAATGATTAACGCGTCCCACAACCCCCATCCGGTTTCACGATGGCTCGAATGTGCTCCCGACGTGTACCACGGGCTAACGAATATCCTCGTCGTCCGTAATCACCGTATAGAACGAGGTTTTTTCGCGACGCGAGAAAAATGCGGTTAAATCGTCGGCCGCTCGTGACGGAAATAATGGTAAACGCGCGAACGCGGCGCGCTCGTTTAATTCGTGGCGAACGAAAACAGCCTTTTCGCTCGTCATTGTTATCGAAAAAAGCCATAACGTATCGTGCAAACACGCGAATTCTGTTTCCAATGGCGAGCATGGAATTTCGTGCATGTAAGGATATAGGTGCATACTATGTGATAATTATTACTATTGTAAAAGGGAATTTGGGTTGGAATTTGACGTTAGCTGTTACTCGATCGTCAATCGTATACGTTTGTTAACTAAAACTGTTCTAAATCTGCTGAAGAAGCTTTTCTTGAAATTACAAAGTTTTGCTTCTCCGGTGTTTTGTTGAATATAATTCGTTTATTCGGATAAAATTTCTAAAGACGCGACGAATTACGTGCGAGTGTCAGAAATTACTAACAGATTCCGATTCACGAATGATGTAATATCGTATGTGAAATTAGTAAAGCATGTAAGCTATCTTTACGAAATCTTCAAATTATCGGAATATCAAAGAATCTTCTCGTTACGAACTAAACTTCTTTCGCGAAAGATCTAAAATGGTAGAATGTCAAACGATCTTCCCACGACGAAACAAACACAATGCAATTAACGAACAATAACTAGCACGGTAACTCATCCATTGCCGGGAAATTTTCTCCTCTCTATCACAAGCTCGATTTTCGGCCGCGGCCGTGCTTTCAACCCATTTTCCTTGGCTCCTTTAAATTATCGGCTGGTATACGCGTTCATTAACGAGCTTCGTTCGTCATCATCGAAACGTTTACCACCGCGACGACGCTCCCTTTTACCTCGTTTCGTTGTTCCAGCTGCTCTTTGCCAAGACAGTGCAAGAGTAACTGGTCGAATTGCAAATTGCTTCTACATTGTGCGTACTAGTACACGTATATATAAACAAATAAATAAATAATTAATTAATTAAAAACATATGTATACTAGTTCACAGAAATATTAAACTATTATGTGCAAATATACAAAAATATATTAAACATATCGAACGCTTACCATCGAAAATTTCTTCGAATATATTATTGTGTGAGTTATATTGTTAGCACCGCAATGAGACACGGAAAGAGTCTGGAATTTTATATACAAGTTATAACAAACATTTGTTAGAAAATTACAGTGTGTAAAAAATTAGTATACAGCGTGAATGGTGGTCTTAAACAAACAATTAGTACTAAAGATGGTCTCAGTAAACATAGTGGTTCGTTAATATGACGAATAATTGATTTTATATATTTTTTAAAAATCATATTGAGTTTGATTAGACCTTAAGACACTTCGTGAACATATTTCCGAGATGTTAGACTATAAGAAAACGAAAGAAAGAATTGATTTTTTCAACTCGTCACAATTGGATAGATCCGTTAAGACACCAACATCATCCATTGATCTCGCGAAGAATGCAGCGCGGAAGCGAACACGATAATTAATCCCTGGTACGCTTTGCGTGCGTCTACGCGGAGGATGCGCGCGGATGTAACGACATGGGATGCGTTTTAGTTGGAAATACTGTTTTAGAAGATCAGACGGTTAATTACTCGAGAAACTTCGTTTCTTGCATCGATATATCTTATCGTCATATTTTATCTAGGTATTTTATCGTTGCTAATATCTGGCTACTTCCTTAGAAATGTTATATCATTCTAGAACTAGCAAACTTGTCCAAGTGGCGGCTTTGACATTTGTTGTTCCTCCAATTAGATATAGGTGCCTTCAACTTTTGACCTTTTTGAGATTGCTAAATATCTCAGCTTTATTTTATCTAGATACTTTATTATTGCTAACGTCTGCGAGTTTCTCGGAAATACTTATTTAAATCCAGAGCCAGCCATCTTGTGAAAATGTCGACTGAGATTTGTTGTTGTTGCAATTAGAAATAGCAGATGCTTTTGGGAAAATTAATTTTGGCTTTTACTCGGATTGGTACGCGATTATATGTACCTGTTTAGTTTCGTCGTACCGTTCCAATCATAATTATCTATACGTTGTGGAATTTAATGTATGCACATTACGGGTCAATAGTTCTGTTGTTAACTCTGTTATGCACTTTGAGGATTTTCAGTTCAATTTTAATTTTAGTATAATTGAAAATATTCTAGGTTTGAGGAAAATAGGAAGCATCGTTGATATGTGTAATTTCGACTTTATATTAAACGCTGTGTAAAACGTTGGAATTAGATCATGTCAAACGGACATTTGGCAAAATCTGCTCAAACAAGAATCAACAACTGTACAGTACATAATTTAATGATGAAATAACATCGAAATGCTTATCCGGTATTGAAAAAATGATGGGACAAATTTATTCCACATCGAAGAAACTTACCTGTATAGATTCTCCTACCAATTTTCAAACTCGAAACTAACTCCGTTCCAACTTATAAATTCCACGAAATATCATTTCAAAACGATACACTGCAGTGTGATGTTCATCAAACTCGAAATAACCGCTTTCCAAATATCACATGCTATCAAGCTGATCTGCTAGACGACGCTATCGATCATTATCATGCGCGAGGAGACCAGTGGCGGGTTGCAAACCTCTAGAATTACCGTAGCCGGAGAGTAACCGAATCCAAAGCGGGTACGAGGAAACGTGTTTGCAATCAAAATTCGAAAAGAATCTCGTCGGAGAATCGAATCGGTAATCGTGCAACGCGAGCACGCTGCTTCGAAATGCGAGAGAACATTCGATACCGGAAACGAAGATGCTCGAGATGGCTGCAGCATCCGCCATTCGATGTCTGATCATAATACTCGTTGAAGGAAAAAGCGTTAAATACATTTTACAAAAGATGTTAGTAATAATTGCATATAGCTGTATGGTATATTAGCGACGAAGAATGTTGGTGAAATAATTATGCAAGTTGAGACGAAGGTATCTGAAAAACTGAAACATGAAAGCAGGGAAAAGGGAGAAATTGAAGAAGATACGACAACGTCTGGCTGGAAATACAAGGAGAAACTTGAGAAAAGACGAGTATTGTTTCGTTCGAGGGGTTAGAACAAAGGTTTAGGAAAACTGTACGCTGCGAGTGGAAAATGGGCCACGAGGACGTTTCAAGCTTTGATATAAAATATTGTTCTTAAATACGATAGAATAGATGATAGGATAGATAGGTGGATTATTAGACTAAGAATGTTCATGCATTTTCATAGTTTTATGGAACTTTTAATTTTGTACGACAAAGCATTTTATTATAGATTTTACATATATTTTTTATACTTTTACATATTACGTAGCAAATATGAATTTTTAAATTAATACCTATGCAACAGAAATTCCACCAGCTAACCAAAAATGAAAACAACGTTAGTATACAAAAATTACTCGATAACAGCAAATTGGTTTCGAAAGAATCTAAAGAATATATTGGTAAATTCACAATTCGTATGAGATTCAGGATTTATCTCTAGAAATTATTCGATTCGTCGTCTAGGAGGAAAGATGGCGTAAGAAGGGGGAGATAGTTGGATGCATATACAAGTAGGGAGGTGCGTGGGTGGGCGTACATGGATGGACCGTGTGCAGTCGAATACGTCGGTAAATATGTGGGCCGTAACTAGGAAGCTGAACACGCGAGAACCGTGTTCGGATAGTCGTCGACTCAAAAAAGAAAAAAGAAAAAAGAAAGGAAGAGAGAAATAGAGGGAATGAGAAAAAAGAGTAAGAAAGAGGAAAAATGTGAAACACCGATGCAACGCCGGCCATATACGGTATGCTCGGTTTAAATGCGCACGCTCAATTATTTCCCAAGATATACAGTAGTCGAACGAAGAGGGAAAACATTCGTTGCGTTATTACTTCCCCAGACTTTAATATCACTCCAGTTTCTTTTTTCCTTTTTTCTTTTTTTTTTTTTATTCTTCACAGGAAATGTAATCAGATTTTGCAATCTATATGCACCGCTATAATTCACGAGTAATTTAAATTGTAATTTTAAAGTACAGTCGAGTTGCATTTCGATCGCATTTACCAAACTTTAAATTGCATTAAATTATAATTTCTCATTTAGAGCTATAAGTAGAGATATTTAGAGAGACAGTAGAACTTTAAGCGAGAGATATTCATTAATTATTCATAAATATGTTTTGTTGCTAATTCGTAAAGATGTAGGGATTCGCAATCTGAGAACGTAAATGTGTATATAATATTGTATGTAACTTTCTATATTTATGTCATTTATGTGAAAAAAATACACAAAAATCCAGATACCCACGCAACGAATCAAAACTTAGAAACTCGCATCGATTTATCTACAACAATTCATGGTATTCACACAGAGGGAGGAACGAATTGTCACACAAGCACAAATATGATACGCGATGAACGCACAGCGGCCACAGGTGGACGTACGATTAATCCTTTCTGGGTAACTGGTTCCACGGTGAAACCAGAAATTTGTATCCCTTTTCCAATATTTTTTTTTCTTCTCTCTCTCTCTCTCTCTCTCTCTCTCCCTCCCTCCCTTCTTTTTTTTTTGTTATTCTTCTCCCTTTATTTTTCGGTGGCAACGGTTCAATCGATATTCGAAGGGAAAATCACTGCGGGGAAACGACGAGGGCGGCACACACGCGCGCCCGTCTGTGTTGTTTTTGCAAAATCCTCCGGAACGAGAAGCTCTACGTTCCAGAGCCTGCGAATTGTGACAGAGGGAAAGGGGTTGGTGACATCGAGACACGGAATCGCACGATGGAACGCGTCGGGGGATGGAACAGAATTTCGAAGCGCGCCGGGTAATGATTTATTTTTACCGAATTTACAGAGCGGACTGCATTTTTCGCGAATTTATTAAAGGGTCCGGCGCGGACGTTTAATTGAAAAAGCCCCGCGCGCGAATTTACCGTTAAATAATTGTTGTGTTTTTCGACGCGCCGACCGGAACGACGGCGTAATTTCGCGGGCGCGAAAAAACGCAATCTCGCCCAATATTTGCCAGTGGCCCGGTTTTTCCGACGATAATTCCATCGTGTCGACATTTAACTCCGATCAACGAACGTATCAGCCGTCCTCTCTTCTCTCGTTTAAAATCACCTTTTACGGGACGACCTATCACCGTGAGATTCAATAGAAGACGAAAATGGTGTACACGCAACGTGTCGCGAGCACAAGGAGGAAATTACAAGACCGATTGTTTTAACTGTAAATACCAACGCCGAGAAAGAGCATGAACAAGAGCGAGAGGGAAGCTTTATGACAGAAGAGCGGCGAGATCGATCCTCGCGCAAGGGTTTGAACAAGGAATCGCAACGCACGCCGTTCGTGCAAATAACCATCGAGAGATAAATACTCGAAAGCGTATAGGGGTGAAAGACACACACGCGACTAGTAACTCTTGTAACAAACAAGAAAAAGGACCGTATAACCAAATGGAAGGAGACAAGATAATGCACGGTTTAAAGTATAACTACAGCAAGAGTACGACGTCCGCCGGTCGTATTATCCGTGAACGTGGTGTTCGTCCGCCACGGAACGGTCTTTCCACCCCGTTCTCGATGATTCCTCTCCCTCCCCCACCACGGATTTTATCTCTTTCTCCTTCCCTTTCTCTCTTCTCGAGCATATAACCACCCCCGCGACGAGCACGGTCTCGCTGCTCGGCAGAGGAACCCACTCCTCTGCAACCCTCGTGGCATGGCCCTGGTCGACCGAACGAACGAGGGAGAGAACCCTTCCTCCCTGCCCCCAGAGCGCCTACGCCTCCCGCGTTGCCCCGGCAACCCCAGCTTGGGGTTGGCCTCCGCCTCCTCCGTGCTCCGCGGCTCCATTCACGGCAACCCCCTCTTCCTCGTCCCTTCTGTCGTTTCTGCAGAGCAGCTTCTCCTCGTGCCACCACGGCTACCAACGATAGATAAAGAGATATATACGGAGCGAGGAAGAGAAGTAACCTCTTCCACCATCCTCCTACGGTCGTGCTTCCTCGCTTCGCTACCCTCCTCGGCCACCCTGCTCGTCGAAGCAGGCTTCCACTATGCTCGGTCCAACCCCCCTTGCACGCCTCGTTCTTCTTCGCCCTTCTACTAGCCTCGTTTCGCGCGGTGAAGAAGCGAGGAGAGGAGAAGAACGTCGTCGTCGTCGTCGTCGTCGTCGTCGTCATAGTCGGCGACACGACGACACGACTTCGCCACGATCGTGTGTGCAACAGCGCAGGCAAATAGGAGAGAGGAAAAGGAAGGTCGAGGGAGGATGTCGGCTCCTCTGGAAGCCAACCGGATTACCGTATCTCGAATAATTCATGCATACTCGCCGTACGAGAACCGGCCACCACCTTCCACGGGCCAATTTCAGCTTCCCACCCCTTGTCCCAACTTGTGTCCGGTTAAACGAAAGAGGTAGAGGCAGGGTTAGACGAGAAGCGAGTAGAAGACGGAATAACGGACAGAGTGGAAGCGGACGCGACGTTCTTCGCTTGGTATAATATTATCGTCCTTGTCCGTGGTGACGTGTTCGCGCTGTATTGAGAAAATATTATCGATCGAGTGGGAGTGAGATAGAGCGGACGCGCGCGCGCGCGCCCGCCCCTGCGGGGGCGGTTGTGCCGCCCGCGGAGGGTGAACGTGAGAATTTCAGCGTGGTCGATCCCGCTTCCCTCGATGGGACGACGATGCGCAGTTCGGGGACGTAAGCGAGCGCCGAGCCGGCCGGAAGCGGGGCGCGCAGGTAATCGGGGAAAGGAAAGTCGGAAGGGCAAATTGGGATTGTTAACTCGTGCGACGAATGCAGAGCGAGACGCGGCGAACTCGTCCGATATTTCGCCAGTCGTCTCTCGCAATTTTTAGCGGATGCTGCAGAATTTTTAGATACATCGGGTATATTTAAGCATGGTACGCCGTTTATGATCGGATCGTTTATGACATATTTGTGGCTGTGTTGGATAGTAAGAGAAATTGTCGATGCGCAGGTGGAAAGAATTCTTATAAATGGCTATATGTATTTTTGGAATCTGTTAAGATGGGATTGAAAATTATGCGGGATTTTAAACTGAGGAATATGGAAACGTATATTGAAATGTCTTTTATCGTGTTCAATGTAAGTAGTAGATTACGGATGTTTATGAAAATTCATATTTATACAGTGATTCCTTTTAATCTCTTCATTTCGTGTACTTGCACATATTGTGTAGTCTGCGCGTGTTGCACAAATCGTTTACAGATTTATAAACGTCCGCAGTCTAACAATCAGTAGAACGAATCGCACATAGACAGACGAGATTAGTCTTGTACTGTAAAGTGAAATGCTTCCGACGATCAAGCGAGATGGTTATTTTTAATACAATATAATAACATCGAAGATACGAATTCGGTCCAAATTGCTCATAAACAAAAATCGGGAAACTTATTAGAAGAAATTAAACATTACGCCAATTCTAATATCCAATTTTGATTTATTCCTTGAAAAACGTACTAGACCATAATCATTAGTTAACCGTTTAAGGTGGAAAGGTCCTTACGCCATGAAAAACGAGAGCTGGGCTGCACGTAAAAGGTTCCTTTCATCGCACAATTCCGTTCACCCTATACTTCACGATAATCTAACAAAAATGATCAAGCGTTAAGGGTTAATAATTACCAGCCCTTAACCGAGCGCAAATAAATCCTGCAGCACGCCCTTTCATCGGACCATAAATTTCCCCCAAGCAAAAAAACTGAGAAACGTTGTTGCGTGCGCGTGTTCGTAACTTCTGCGACGTGTCGCGTGTTGCACCTACGCGGCTGCCCTGGTGCAGCCGAGCGAATCGAATTTCCACGTGCGTGTCAACTGCTGAAGAAACACGCGAAGGGAGAGAGAAAAAGAAAAAGAAGAATGGAGAAGGGAGAAGAGCGTGCGTGAGTTTCTGTCCGCGTCAGGCTGTAGCTCCCAAAAGCGACAACCCTCTTAACGTCGCCGAAGCAGTTTCTTACGATGTTACGTCGATGGAAGGGAGGGTGGAGAACACGGCTGCTCCTCCGACGCTTTTTCTATCTGAAATAGGGTGAATCGAATTGACGCCGCGTAAGAGGCTGAACGACGCTCGTATTCGATCTTCCGGATGGAGGAGTCGCGAGTATCTCGCGATTTCTTTCCACGAAAGGGAAACACCGCTTCCGAGGGGGTTAAATCGGTGGTAAACTCTTATTCGGTTCGCGACGACTACGACGCGGAAAAGGAAGAGAAACGAGATGGAATCTTTATTGCCGGGATGCCTGTGTTTGCTTCTTAGAATTATTTTTCCCTCCTTCAGATATTTCGTTCTATTTCTTTATGGTAGGTGATTGGTAAATCGTAAATGAAGGCTAGTTAGATTTAGAATCAGTTAGAACTAATAAGATCGATTAGTCGGATTGAGTTAATTTCGGATTATGTTGAAATTCTCTCGATGAGACGTTTGATTCGATCTTTTAATCGCGGATGGTCGGTAAATTGTAAACGGATACCGATTAGATTAAGAGATAGTTTGAACTAACAAGACTGATTAGTTAAGTTGTCTGTGGTTTATCCTTGCTTCGACAATCAGGTAAACTTTTAATGTTTCAAGAAAGAAGATTGAGCAAGAAATTAAACAACGATTCTTTCGTATATCGCTCGATCTGAAAAACTCGTCTACTAACGCAGAAACGTAGGATAATATCGAGAAATGACTCATAGAGCGTAACAGGATTAAAAACAGGCTACCGCTGTAAGAGAGGCAAGCAATATCTCGCGACAATTCTCCATTATTCTTTCACAAACGTTCCTCCGTACGTTTCACTCTGCGATATACATATTTCTTTTGCCAGCGGAACGTTATCGCTATTGCGAAAGACCGTGTCATTAATTTCTCTCTGTCGATACACACGCGCGGTGTCACAATGGAGGGAGTGGAAAAAGGGCGTGTAGATACGCGATTATCGTCTTTAAAACGCGGTTCCGCTCGGGTCACTGGCGGTACATGGAAAAGCTCTCTATATCAAGCCTATAACCGCGCGGATTGACGGCGTTCCGGCACAGATAACCCAATTAAAAGTTACGCGGCGCCTGTGCATCGAGGTTTCTGTGTAAAGAAAACGCGTCGCCGCTCGCCGACGAACACAACTCACGGTTTGTATCGTTCGGTGATTCGGTACACTTTCCCCGCTTGACTTAAAATCGCGGCAGGAGAAACGGGTACGGCCAGTTTCCTTCCTGGGGTGTGGACACTCGTACACCACGGGGGCACTCTCGTATTTTTGCCCTTTTTTTTCACTCTCTCTCTCTCCCTCTTTCTCTCTCTTTTCATCGTTGCTACTTTTTTGCTTTCGACGGTGAAACGCGCGACTTCTCGCTCACGTGATATCGGTGTACACCGGTCGTGGATCGTGAGTAACGACTCCAATAGCATTCTTGCAGGGATTTTTTAAAGAATCTATTTTTTTGTTTTATTTTTTTTTTTTGTTGTGTGTGATAGATAAGCGGTAGTTGGTATTCGGATTTGAGAATGCGAATTTCTTAATAGGAAATCTAATTTGTGTTTTGAAGAATCTTTAGGAGAATCTTTTACGTATGTGCTTTATTGATAACGTCACTTTCTTTAGCATATCAGCAAAAATAATTCACCATGAAATTCATACTTTTCGTATAATATCCGTATCTTCGTGCGAAGGTCTTTTCCTTTCATTTCATATATTTTCAATAGAATCTATATTCTGCCTAATCTTTTTATCTCATAAGTGTTGGTTGATTGGAATTTAAATTTGAAGAATATAGAAAGAACAATAATAATGTATATAATGTATTATGTAATGCAATGTATATAAGACAAGTTCCTTTAATAAGACTCGCAGGGTTATATGTCGATGGAAAGTAAATATTCTTTTATTTGATCTGAGATTCTCGTTCGGTAACGAAATCTTAAATTGGAAAGATTGGAAATTGAAGGATTTTGAAACGCGAGACTACCGCACAATACCAACTGTTAATGACTCAAATGCGCAGCGTTCAATCGAACGAATGAAAAGCGTCGAACGATTTCCGTGGGAGAGCCGCGTCGACTAATGCCGTACCACGCACGGTCCGGATCTACTGTGTCGAACAAAGCGGTTTTTAGCCGCGCTGTCTAAGCTTTAAGGGCCATCCACACGCCACTTCTTCTCTTCGAGATTTATGCAAGCTCTGTTTTTCGTGAGTCATCGTTCTTCCGATCCTTTTTATTCTAGTTCTCGTCATAAACTCAGAAGAGAAAGAACGAAAAATTCCGATCTACGAGGAACTGCTGGTTTCGAACATAGCGAAATTCGTTTGATCAATTTGGTCAATTTATGAAAACTGTTTTTTAATTAGTGCACTACAGAGGAATTTATAAAAAAGATCGCAAATTATAAAGACACTTTATAAATTACTATAACTTTATCGAAGTATGTTACAATTAAGGTGTTTTACACGTTGTCTTGTACTTCACGATACTACAACTTTTTATTATATATTTATTTATATTTGTTTCTTGATATAGATCATAATGACGTGTCTAGATAAGTAACTAAAAATCTAGACTCGACGAAGACAGAGATCAGAAACATCTCGTACAACTACCTGCCTCGCTCCGAAATTATTCTGAAACCCAGCAGATTATTACGATCAATAACGCTTCCGAAAGGCTGTAATTTTCTACTTCATAAAAATCTCGCTAATCTTCGGAAATAACGAATACCAGAGAATCATACTTAAACCTTGTACAAACCACTTTCACGAGATCTTCCAACAAACCAAGACCATCCCGTGTCTCCGAACCTCGATCTTCCTTAGTTTTCCACAAATTCGACGAGATGAAAATCATATGAAAATTTCGACAAGCTCTCCGATCTTTTCCAGCCGCTCGGTAAACGTATCTTTCCCTTCAGCGATTCGAGTCCATATCGTTTGCAACGCTATGGGAATCTCGATTTTCCGTGGATGCATGGGGCCGCCAGGTGTCGTATGGACGGGGCTTTAGATCGGATCGCGGCGGCATGCGAGACTCGAATTCCGGACGTGGAGGAGACAACGCGTACCGGAAAGTAATCACGCATATACCAGCAGACCGGGCTACAGAGAGGAAGGCCGATCGATTAGCCTGTATCCGCGATACGTACGCCGCCGCCGCGCACCGCAACTACGTGACAAATATTATCGCGATCGACCGACCAGCTGCGTTTGATGTGGACGCGTTTATGAAATGCCGACACGCCGATAATCATGCGCGACCAGCGCCCAAGGCTAAATCCGATTTGCAATATTAAGCCGCTGCCGTGTTCCCCGCGCGCGCGGAGGACAACGAGGAGGCGAGTGTACATGCGACGACAGTTTTTCGGCCTTCGGCTAATTAGCGTGGCCGATAGGGGGCCGTGCTACCACGCCGATAGCACGAACGACACGTGGTCGAGATCGTTGATAAAGAGAATCTCCTATGCTCGCCGGAATATTGGTTGATGATATTGAGGCGAGGACGCAGGGGATGGAGATGTTGAAATTGCAAGATATCGTAATTAGCGGTTGTGACGCGAGGGGAACGTCTGTCGGCAGTCGGATGGAAATTTGCGAATTTTTTCTGATTACGATCTCGAGGACCCGGTTGCGAGAAAATATTTGTGGGGAAAATTTGTGACAGTCGTCGATTGAAATTGGAAGATTTTGCGATTAGCAGCTATGACGCAAGGGACAGATTTATCGTACAAGTAGAAGGAAAATTGAAAATCTTGAAAATTGAAAATCTCCACCTGGAGAACTGATTGCTTTAGGAAGGAACTGATGAGAGTTGTGGGTTGAAATTGGAAGATTTTATGATTTAGAATTAGAGAGTATTGGGGAGATCGGGAATTAAATGAGAATATTAGAAAAAGGTTGTGTTATTATGGTTTGAAGGAACCGATGACTAAGAAACATGTAAAAAATGTATGAAAATTTGACGTTGGGGATGCTGGATGTTGAAATTGGGAGGTTTTGTGAATTGGTATTATAATGCGGAAAAAATTGGCGAAATATTTGTCGAAATTGGTGACGCTTGGAAATTGGGTATAAAAGCTGACAAATTCTTTGTAATTACGATCTGAGGGAGGAATTTGATAGACATAGATAAAAGAATGTGATTGGACGATGTGGAATATCACAGTCCCCGATTATAAGCCAGAAAAAAGGTGACCTATCCACCCGGTTCGCTATCTATTCACTTTGGTGAAACGATTAATTGAAATCGACGCCGATAACGACGCGTCGAGTGTTGGCTCGAAGCTCGATGGCGTCCTGAAGCTCCATTAGCTTCGAGTGTCTACGTTCGAATTCAATTTTTACCGACCAACACGGTTTGAAATTTTAGTAAAGCTGTTCCTCAACCGTAGCGTACATTTTTAGAAGAAGATAAAAAAAAATCCCTCTTCGATGTATTTGTGGCAATATTTATTAAAATCTTTCAATACAAAAATTGATACTCTTAACTTTTCCGTCGAGGCACCCTCGAAATTAAAAGCGTTCGCGGTATTATAAAAATGATAGGTAGTAAAAGAGACGTACTACATATATGTTTCCAACAAATTGTCCAATTGCTTGGTAGGTTGATCGATTTTGTAATACAAAAATTAAATCCACGTTTTAAGAAGAATTGTACGTCTATTAAGTAAAAATATTTTCTACAATTTCTAAGATCGTTCTCATCATCATCTAAATCACAAATGCATATATATACAACTGCATGAAAATAGTATCTCTAAATGTCATTAATAAACCATGGATCTTTACGAAATTGTTATTAGAAATTTAAATATGCAGAAATATATAAAATTCGCGAAATAAACTTCTCGTTATAATGATATATAAAAATTAAAATTCTGTATGTAGTTGTAATCGTGTGAATACAAATTTAGGTAAAAATCCACGGTCTAATTATCAAAGTTCTAATGTCTTAATTAAAAAAAAAGCGTAACATATACAAAAAGCAATTAACCTGTGCACGATAAAGGGTTCAACCTATACAAAGTCAAACACCAAGTACCAAAAATCTTCGAAAAAAATAAGAATGAAGATTTAATAAAAGAGAAGTTCGATATAGATAGGTCCTAAAGCGAGTGTCTGACCGGTCGCGTCTTGTTCCCCTGAAAACGAAGCATCGGACAATATGCGGTCTCGAATGGCTCGAAGCGCTGATCTTTCGCTCCAGTTACGAAAAAAAAGCCTCGCGAGAGTCTGCCTCTCTGCCGTGCAAATTGGAGCACCGATAAACGCGGCTCGCTCGATCAACCCCCTTTCCAAGGGGAACGTCTATTCCGGTAACTACGTTCTGCGACACGCAGACGGGTACACTCACCCCTCGTGCACGCTCTGCCATCGTCGAGAGCATTTATACAGGCTTAACCGTGCACTTTTTTCGATAACAGATAGTGTTTATTGGTTTGTTGCAATTTATTATCTCTCCACGAATTTTCTTCTATTCCTTTTATTTAAGGTTTTCGATACGAGTGGTTGTTGACAATATGGAACGTTTTAACGAAACGATTACCGATAGAACTTAACGTGTATACATTATGAAGTACGTAGGATTTGTATTATAGTTTGAAAATATAACGAGACTTTATTGTCAAATTGTACTCGAAAGAGTATGTGCGTGTGAATTTAAAAAGTCAGCTATTAAATATCGAATTGAAAGCTTGTTCTAAGATTAGAAGGTTTAAGTATAATTTTTATTGGCGTATATATCGTCGTTGAATATTTGTTAATCGCGAACCTAATAGTACGACGATCTTCCGAGTCAAGTATCACTCGATAACATAGGTTAGGATCTTCGCGTTTTCTTCCATTTTTGTCGAGTCTTCGTCATCGCTACGAGGTAATTCGAGATCTCTCTATAAGTAGCGAGTCTCTCGAGTATGTCATTGTACGATGAACGAAATCGGAAAAGTAGATTATTACGAATAATCCTATAGATACGAAGATAAATTTCTCCAAACTCTATAGAGTCCTCATCGAGACGTACACTTAAAATTAAACTTCAATTGCGAGTTTCTCAGTCGAAACCCTACGACAACGTCAATTCTTTTAAACATCTTTCGAACATCCTTCGTACGATTTCACAAATATGTTCCACCAATCTACCAAACTCGAAAGCAGATGAAACTCCACCGACAACAGAATTTCGCCTAAGAAGATTCTAAAATGGGTCATCGATTGCTATTCACGTTCGTTCACCTATACATCAGCAAATCCTCAACCTAACCTCACCAAAGTTACCATTCTCGCATCGTTAAACACGTATGTATCTTTCTCGTTTATCAGAGAAATCTCTTTCATGTTCACCTTGTCAAAGAATGCGAATGCAAGAATTGCGATGAAATAACGACAGGGTGAAATAAAAATCAGTCTGAAGTCCAATCTGAAACCGCAAACATTACAAACACCGACCTATGTAATTCCAAACTACAACCTACGAAATTTGAGAGAAAGATAAGGAAGCAATATGTATAAACGATGTCACCATGAGATCAATGAGTACCGCGACTCGATACGCTAATTTCGCTGGCTATTTTATCTTTATCACCAGAGAGAGAGAGAGAGAGAGAGAGAGAGAGAGAGAGAGAGAGAGAGAGAGAGAGAGGCTAAACCTTCTCCGAAGCACTTGGTGACTGTACATCCGGCGGTGTCTCTGTCTCGCAACTGCTTGCGAGTATTCCCTCCTTCATCCTCCTCCTGCCGCCCAGTTCTTCCTGTCGGCACCGCCGTACCTCTCTCTCCTGCCCTCGCACCGATTTTCTCTTTCCGACTCTCTCTCTGGCTCGGTACCCGTGGCGCGCGCTCGCCCGTGTTCCCGTTCTCTCGCTCTATCCGCCCCCGCCCCCGTGGCATGCCAACCAACGAGCCGGGGCCGCTTTCGCTTTGTGCGCGCCGGGGCGGCGGTACATCAAAGCCTTCTAGTTCCCGCTCCGGCCTTTGACGGCTGCGTCGCGGCCGCTCGCTCAGTCATCGCTCGGTAGGCGAAGCCGGCACGCCGTGGATGAACGGTCGCGCGCGCGCCAACGCTCGCCGAATCCGTGGGATTCGCAGGCCACCGCTGGCCAGGAGATTCCTCCGCCGCGGAAACGCTTCCGCCGTGGACGATGTCACCCCGTGGCAGCAAGTGCACGCGCCTCAACGCCAGGGCGACCTCGAGATCGAGGTCTACCGCTGTACGTGGCGCTAACAGTCATCAGCCAAATCATCATCATGATGATCAGCAACGTCGTGAAGCTGAGGAAGAAACAGGACAGGCAACGGACGTGGCTGACGAAGAAGAGAAAACCGTTAAGAGTGGCCAGTCTCAGAATGAAAGTACGACGACGACAACGACGACGACAACGACGACCAGAACGAGTAAGTCTGCGGTGGCAGCGTGCGAGGGTCGATCGTCGTGGGCGGCGCGCATGCGTCAGCCCCTGGAGAGTGGCCTCGAGCCCCGTGAAAACGGCACCCTGGTGCAACGATGGCCGACCAGCAGGCAACGCCGCCGCGAGCGGACCGCTACTACCAAGGATGATCCCAATCACGGCGATGTTACGGTATCGTCGTCCACGTCTCTGTCTTCGCCAGCCGCGTCCTCCTTCACGGACGCGTCGTCTAGGAGGTCTACCTCGCCTCCGTCCAGCATCTCGTCGCCGGCGCACTCCACCTCGTCTACGTCTACCGGTGCTATCTCCCGGGAGAATAATTCTCGCAAGGATAATAATCGAGGAAATGATCGAAAGAACGAAGAAGCAAGCACGGTGGATTCTCGAAGGTACGGTAACGAGATACATCAAGATAGAATCAGAAAGAGGAAACAGGAGAGACAGTGTTCCATCAGGGCACGAAGTGTTAGAGAGGTGATAACGGAGAAATCTCCGGTTGCTACGCCATCAGCGTCGTCTACTTGTGTTCCTACATCTTCGACTGTCTCCTCTCCGTTCTCCTCTTCTGTCTCCACGACTTCCGACAAGGTCACGGAGCAGTTCACGCAAGCTAATCTAAGAGGCTGCCCTGCGGTTACTCATTCGTCCGTTATAGAGAGCCTGAGGAACGCTCTGGAAAGCTATGACCGTAGCAGAATCTATCTCGCACATGTGTCCTTCCTGGATTGGCGGGACCTGCCTGGACGACGCCGCGCTACCTCCACAGCTGGCGATTCCGAGAGGGTGTGGGTGGTGGGGGCGGCGGATCACGAGGGCCACCACAGGACGCGACTGCTGGTAACCGGTCGCCATTGGCGGCCACGTTGCCTCAGACGAGTCAACATGCTCAGCCAGCCTGTGATCTACGCTGGTGGTGGCAGGGGTTCTCTCACGGTGGATCTGTTCCTCTGGTGGTTCCATCGGGAGTTTGCCGTGACGGCGATGGCCATGCATCCCGACGGAGCTGTGTTGGTCGCGGAGACCGCGGATTACTTGCCACCAGAGGCTGACTGCGTCGCTGCGGATGGATTGGTCAGGTTGTTCGTGGTACCGAAAGATTGCCTCGAAATGAGGATCGTAATTAGAGAGTTAAGAGTCAGACTGGCGACGGGTGTTCTTTCTAGAGCCTGCTACGGAGTCCATCGGAAAATCTCCAATCCTAATAAAGAAACAGATACTTTAACCGCGTATTTAAAGAGATTCACCTTGAAGGAAGCTTTCGCCGATCTCCACCGAGCGTGGCTAAGTGTCAGGTCAGAAACCTTCGCAAGAAGTTGGATCCTGCCGCGAGATCGCGATGACCCTTCGATCGCTTGTTCGAACATCGGCCTCACTTTATCATCTCGGATATACGCGTCTGATCAAGAGGAAGACAGGATGCTTCTAATCGAACTGCAGAACGTCGCTCGGGAAATGGGTCTGGAGGTCAGCGACGACGAATTGAGCAAGTGGATCCTCGACGAAGAGAGCAGCAACAGCAGCGAAGCTTGGTGCGTCAGGAAGAAGGAGTTGGAGGAGGATCATTGCCGCGGGGTGAAGATCGAAGCGGAAGAGAAGTGGGCCGATTACGAGGGCGGGAAGCAACAAGGGACAGACGAGGAGGAGGACGAGGAAGAGGAGGACGACGAAGACGAGCCGACCGCGGAAGAGACCGTCGGTCTACTGTCGAGGGTGCTGACTTGGATGGAGCGGGAGCCTCTCGATCCAGGACTATTACTCGCTGTCAGATCGATGCGCGATACCGCCGCACTTATGGTAAGCACCGACTGATAAGAGACAACCACTCGACGAGGTATCGATCGCCGCCGCGAGAGTCGAAACCTCGCTGGGGTTGAGACTATGCGACCTTGCGAGCCTCGCGCCGTGCCTAGATTGAACTAATTCTCTTCTCTGCTCGACTGTTAGGAAGAGGAAAGGAGAGGAGGGAAAAGGGACAAGAAGGGATGAGACTCGTCGCGCGAGAGGACGTTGAAGGGCCACTCGAATTCGGCGATACGTCGAGCCGGCGAATGGAAAGCCGAACGAGAGAACGAACCCTCGAACGTTCGAGGAGCGCGCGCCGCTGCCGCCGTCTTTGCAAATTAATGCTCGAGCTCGTCCTCTCGATAAGCGCGCTTTTCCCCCTTCGAGAGTTTATTGAATTGTATATTATATTTCCTCCTCGACGAGAGAACGAGGGCTTTTTAGTCCTCCGTGTCGTCCTCCTCGCCGATGGGACGACTCGTCCGATACCGTCAAGGACAACGATGCTAATGTCTATGTTAAATAGGGAGGAACGGAAATGGTACTCGACGGGGGCCGATCAAAGAATCGGATACTACCTTTGTTCGATCGTTAAGCCAACCTGTTCGTGGTAGAAAGATTGTGGTAAATGGGATGGTTCGATGGTAACGTTGTTTTATCAAGGATAACTGTATAGTTATCGTTACTTGATCAATCAGGGATTCTTCGTTTTTAGGGATCAATTATAATATTAGTCTTCTTATTTTTTAACCTCTACGATCCGTGTTAATTACACGCGTTTCGCGTTCTTAAATATTTCACGCGAAACAGTATCGATATTCTTGAATGTTTGAATGTTTTAATATTTTCAATTCATCTTTTCAATTCATATTTCTTAATGACACGTGAACGGAGAAATAATGCATAAGTTAAAACTCGATTAATCTTCTTCTTCATAACGCGTCGATATCTTGAAATTCCGAAGTTCAATTAGCAAAACAGGCGGCGCATCATCGATCAAACGATAGGGGGGAGGTGATGGAGAAAAGAAATCAATTTATATCGTCTCACGCAAACACCTGTCGATGCTTCCGGAGTACCAATTAATTAATTGATATCCCCTGGCGGATTGCTAATTACCTGGCTGCATTAACGAAGCATTAATCAACACCGTATTAATTAATTACTCGATAACGATAATGCAACGTCGACACGCGAGGCTTGTACGCTATACCGTGTCGAAAACGACGCCGGATATATACTTGTTTTCGATTTCACGACGGCCGTTCATGCTAACCGTTTCCCCTTTCTCCGTTTGATTTATAGGCGAGCAAGATGGGCCTGGCGGGGACGCATCCGAGCGGTTTGCCCTTCTTCTGCCCCAATGGGGACCACCTGACTCAGCCACCGCCTGCTCATATGGGAATTCCACCGTACGGGACGCTCGATGCGGGTAAAGCAGCCGCAGCGGCAGGTGAGTACCGAATATCGCCTTTAAATTGTACCTTCGACAGGTACAACGATGGTTATATCGTTTTTTCCTTTGGTTCTTTCTTGCGGCGGTGTATTGGAAATTTTTGCAGGGTGAATATTGAACTCGCGGGTCGAATTAACGGTTCAAGTAGGATTTAAATTTACACGGGGACTTGTAAATTTAAAACTGGAAATTTCAAAATTAATAGAAGTTGGAGTTTCTGGACGCGTGTCGTGTTCGTTCGAAACGGATATGTAAACGTCGCTACAAACGAAATATTTATTCAAAAAGGGCTTGATTTACTGGAGGAGATTTTTTTACTTTAATTTTGCAAATCTCCAAATTCTTCGTCTCAAATCTTTCGGTGGTCTTGGGTTTTTGATAACCGCGCGATAAAAGGGCGTAGAAGTTTCGAATCGGTGAGATTCGAAGAGTACAAATTTAAACATCGAAATCTAAATTTCAAAAATTCAAATTAAAATTTCGAAACTTCGGATTTACATTTCAAAAATTCGAATTTTAATCTCAGAGATTCTGATCTACACTTCAGCAATTCACATTTACATTTCAAAACTTCGAATCTAAATTTCAAAAACTTGCGATGATTCGCATGTCGGGTTCAAAAACGTGTGTTCAATCTACGTGCATTCGATTTTTAGATCTCTGAAATTTCGAACTTCGGAGTAACAAAACTACCAATAAGTGCTTACAATTAGAGAGAAGTAAGAACTAGATCGCGTTAATTTTACGAATACAGTGTGGCCATAAAGCTATCATGTAATTGTATGCTAGTTAAACGCCAAGTGAGGCATTGGCATCCAACAGCAACCACCCCTTTGCCTCTTGATTCTGGAAGTTAACCTTAAACCATCATCAACTTTCCGCAAAACATACACAGAGAGGTTCCACCCCGTGCTATCGGTTGAATCAATAATTCTTTTACGAAGTTAAACCACTAGTGTCGGCGCAAATATTGACAACTCTCTCAAATTGTAATTGATGGAATACTTCTCTCGTTCCCTGTAATAGAGCAACACGGTCTGGCTAGCGGCAAACTCTTCGCGTATCATTTCACTGTATCGATCCGCGCAAATATTAAACATCGTCCCTGTCATAGACGAACAATACAAACAGGTTTTGTCTGCGGCTTGTCTCGACTAACAATAAGCAACGAAACGATTCAAATTATAACGTGTTTCATCCGTGTTTTTACCTAAAACCACACTCGAACGAAGAACTTTAATTCCAAGTTTCGTTTCAAGAAATTTCATGATTTAATATTCGCATTATGCAAGCGAAAGTGAAATCATCACTGAAATCAGAAACTTCGATCCAGTTGCTTGTTTTTAAACGAAGTATCTAGCTGTACAACGAACTTTTCTAAAAATTAGTTTCAAATAAAGTATAGTAATATGGGAATTGTTATCTTCAACGCGGCTAACGACAAATCGAAATTTCCAATCACCTGCCGGAAAGTTAAAAAGATGCGTTTCGTTCTTGCCCACGTAATTCCATCTCGAATCAAGCAAATATACCACCAAGAATTCGAAAACAGACCAACAATCTGCACAGTCTTCGCCGCGTGATAAAACGACCCAGCATTTCCAGAAGTCTCCCAAGAAGAGAATCTTCTCTCAAGAGTCGGCTACGTACATAGGCCGGGTTAGCGAGCTAGCTGCACAGTGTCTTTTGCTCTCGAGGCAAATTAAAACACGTCTGTGTCGTTACGTGGTCTCGTTTGGTGGTGGTCGTGCAAACATTGGTATTCCCGCGGGGTTCTAATTGAAGGAATATTTCTTATCGAGTGAAGGGTCCGCTGTCGATGCCGCGGCTCGAACTCGGAGGGAGAGATATGGAGAAGTAGGAAGAGACCGGGCGTCCCTAGAGAGGTTAACAAAGAAGGTTAGAGGGAGACGAGAACGGAAGCGGTGGTGGGATAAGAGAGAGAAGAGAGGCTCGCGAACTGGCGTCAAGTAGGAGAATAAGAGGAGGACTCACCATTAGGCTAATCAGCCAGGCATGCAGCCTCCCTCTGGCGCCGGGTCAAGGGGGTTTCAACCCGCCTCTCTATTTCTACAGCTTCTCTTCTTCCTACTCTCGCTGCACCCGCCCTCGAGACCGCCTCCCCTGCCTCTTTTGGGAACCCTTCGCTATCAACTCGCCAGCCAATGTGGATTAACAGTCGATGACCGTTGTATTTTCTTCGCGTACCAGCGGTCTTCGTGGATATAAATGGTAGTTACGGTGGTTACATGTAGTATCGGTACACCATTGTGTTTACCGTGCTTACGGGAGATTTACAGTTACAATAGAAATATGGAAAATGTACAAAGTACGGTACCCAAGTTACGGTATTTAATAGGCGAAATAAATCTCTACGTAAGACCTATGAATGAAAAATGACAATAACGAAACGTAGAACCTGATCAAAAGAATACTTCATTGGAAAATAAGGGTAGCCGACGATGCTCTTTGTAGCCACTGTATTTTAATGTCAAGTATATGGGTAAGAGGAAGCTTGGGAAACTAGTAAATAGTGGTAGATTTCGATGGTGACACAGACTTTTTCAGGCATACTTGGCCTTTCTTCTGACTCTTTATTTTTAGGAAGAGCGCGACGTCCAGAGAGATGAGAATCGGTTTTGTAGCATCGCACGGTCTCGCGTTAATTCGCAAGTTGTTAATTAACTTTCGAAATTGGTATTTCTTAATCAGGATCGTCTTGAATTAAAGTTAACAATAAGAGCAATAGTATTAGTAGCACGATTTTCAAATTACCACTCTTTTTAACCCGTAACTACCACAAACTGCAAAATCTTCCATATCCTTTGATTTCGCCGGAACCACCCCATCCACCAATTTCTATTACGCTCCATTATCCTTACAATACGTTTCTCTCCCTACAAAACTAAAACCGCCGAAGGAGAACGATTCGAATTCGGTTCGTCTCCACCTAAAGCGATCGTTTCAACCTACAACAGCGAAAGGAGGGAAAAAATAGGGAGAAACGAGGACAGAAAGCCGACCTGGAGATTCTGGACGTGTCTGCGCGCGTGCGCGCTATCTTCCTCTTCTCTCCTTCTGCCTCGGGCCTAGTTCTCGCGTCACCCTCTGCTCGCCCACGTCCCCTAGGTCCCTGGGATATGTAGATGGGGTTGATAGCGTTTATGCACGACTACGAGTTCGTACGGCGGCTCGGGTTCTTTGTCTTGCAAACGAGCGAGCATTTTGTCCCCACCCTCTTCTCCTCCTACACTTCCTCCAGCTCCTTCCTTCCCTCTAAGCTCGAGTTCACCCTCGTTCTCCTCTTTCCCTCTCCTACAACCACCGAGAGAATCTTCTTCCTCCTCGTTCCTCTTCTAGGAAGTTCTCGGCTCTCTTCAGCCACCACCCACTCACTCACCCGTTCTCTCGTGCTACGTAGCACCCGGCCGAGAGCACCGCCGCCACCTCTCTCGTTCAAACCCTTCCCTAACCTCTCTCTGCTCCTCTTCTGCCTCCTCCCACGTCACGTCATCTCCTCGTTTCTGTCTTCCTTCCATCTCCGTTCCTTTACTACGTCTGCATGTGTGTTACTCGCTTTATTCCACCATTGCTTGTCTGTGTGTCCTCTCTAAGCTTGGTGTTGTATGTACGTGTTACTCAACTATGTCCATCTTCGTCTAACGCATTAGTTTCCAGATTTTCTCTCGCTTCGGTCCATATTCTACTTCTCTATGTGTCCTCTTTCGTAAGGTCGCTCTATACGTGTGTTACTCGCCGCGTGTATCTTCGTCTAACGCATTAGTTTTCAACTTTTCTCTCGCTTTGTTCCGTGTTCTGGTTCTCTATGCCTCTCCTCTCTCTCCCTCTCCCTCTCTCTCTCTCTCTCTCTCTCTCGCTCGAGATACGATTCGAGAGCTTCCAGCGTTCGAGACCAACCAGTCGGCGTCTATGAAGACAGCCCCCAGCTCTTTCTCTCGCTCGATGTTCTCGCTTTCAGGAATATATTTCTAATTAGCTCCACTTTTATATTTCGCCGCGTGTTTATTCCAGGATTCCATGGAACAGAAGAGAGCTGGGTGATGACGGTAAAGGTGGGGTTTAGGGTACCGGAGGGTCGAAAACGTCGAGCCCCTGCTCCACCATTGATCCGCTTAATTTTTCTCTTGTCGCACCACCCCCTCCCCCGACGCAGGCGAGCTTCCTCTTTCAAGTTTTCTCGCTTTTTCGTAGCACTTCTGTCGATTCGAGCTTCCGTCGCGATTATCAGTCGCTTCTTCGGACCGTTCCTCCTATCGCCTTTCTTGCTCTGCTAGTTTTGTATATTTGGTTGGTACGAGTCATGGATGGACAATTTCTGGTGTAGACAGAGTTTCAGAGGTTTGGCGATTGACTGACTTGTTTGTTCGAATTTATACTAATTTATATGCAGAAATAATCGTACAGTTATGTTACAAATTATATGCGCAAATTAACCTTCTCAATTATCGTTCAACCCTTAAATTCCTCCGAATAATTGTTATCTTGCGATGTACCAACTTCGTATCTTTCGTTAAATCTTACAAGAACTCACCGTTTTAACGAAAATGGTAATATTAATATGAATAATCATACGTCCCCCTTATTTAAACTAACCCGGAATCTCTCCTACACAATAAACATCACAAACAGCTGCGATAATAACACGTAGCAGTTACGATTGTTCAAACGTACTACTGGCAACTCACAAAAGGCACCCCAAATAATTTGCACCCTATACCGTTACACAAGAATGAGCCACACTAACGTCACGAATCTTCTCTGGAAAGCAAATCAAGCCAGTCGATTAATGGACATAATAGAACGTCAAACAAGACCAGGAGCAGTATCATAGCCACCCCTGTGGCACCCCTGCGCGCGCGTGTTACGAGCAGAAAGCCACTCGGCCTCTTTCACCGGTGGCTGCGATTCTTCGAGCACCGTAATCCTTCACGAGTAGGTTCTCCAGTTTTCTCGCCGCTTCGAGCGGTCACTTTGACATCTTTGTCGGGCTTTGCACGCGTGTGTCGCGGCCTCGCGCCACCGTAAATACACTTTTCCTCTCGTTCGAGTGTTAAAATACCACTTGAACGTATCCTCATCGCGAGCAGACCTCGAGTACCTCGGCTCGAGTACGCGAGTCAGCCCGAGAACGAGGTCCTTCTTTGGCGAAAGTTATTCTTTCGGCAGCCCTACTTTCGAGGGGAGAACCAAGTACGCGTCCTTGAGATTTTCGCGGATTCCTACTAACGATCCTCTCGTTGGTTTCAAGATTAGAATATTAGGATCGTTGAGACCGCCTTTTTTGCCAACTACATCTTACGCAATATTGCTGGCGAAGTTTCGCGAGTCGTAAGTGACGAGTTACCAAAGTTAATAAATATGAGAACGAAATTTTACACGTAAATTTGAACGGTTCAAAGTTACTTGATTATCCTATTTATTATCTTAGAACGTGTAACTTGTCAGTTCGTTCATAATAGTAGTTGGTATATCGTTACGCAATTTTTCGTATCATACCAAGTAATGTTCATATAAAGAAACTTCTAGGTAATAATTATCTTAACGTTCAACGATTCGATTATGCACACGTATATATACGTTTTCACGATAATCTCCATCACGTGCCAGTCTTCGATATCGAGGCACGATTAAAGCAACAGAATCTCCAGCGGTATCTATGCTAACTCTCCGTCTCAAAAACCATCCCTTTGTCGATTTCGCCCCGGGAAACGTGTTTCCTCCACTGCGGAGACAAGCACGAACCCCATAGTTCTCCACCGGTAACTATAACCAGTTAAATGTTAACGATAGCCTCTAATAGTCCCAACTAAATCAACTCAAAGCAAGCCACAGAATTGTCCGCTCTCTTCTACGAAATAAAATAGGAAGAAAAAGAAAAAAATGGTCGAAAACCATCGAAGTCGTCGACCGGAGGGAGAAGGCAAGGAATAGAAGCGGGACGAGGGACGGAAAGACAGAGAATATCGCGGTATACGGAACACCGGGAGCTCGAGTTGTTCGAGAATAAAAGAGTAATTTTCCGGGTGGTGAGACCCCGATAATGGGGTTGCAGACTGCCGAGTCGACTGGAAAGTGATTAAGCACACATGACGGAGCCCGCGGACTCGCCAGGATATTACGAGCCACCCCTTTCAACCCACCCGACCTGGCTCCCGCCCCCACAACCCTCCGTAGGTTCCCTTATATCATCCAGTTCTTCTTCTGCTCTGCACTCAGCCGCGGTTCGTACTTCTAATTCTCGTCTCTTACCTTGTTCGTACACGGTATCGAACAGATAACGACCCCTTCCTGCGCTTCCACGAGCCGACTGAACCAACCAACCCCCTCAGACCATTTTTCTCTTTTTAGTCTGCGAATCAAGTCTCTCGGTCTCGATATCGACTCGTCTGTCTTCCGTTTCACGGCATCGATTCTTCCGGCTCCAAGGAGATCGGCCAGCAACCCTTTGCTGCGAATACCAACGAATCATCTTCGATTTTACGTAGTAATTTTACAGGTTTAATTTTAGGAATGAGAGATGGAAGTTGAGATCAAGATGATTCTTAAGGTTGCGTACTTCGTTCGAGTTATAGTTGCTATTAAGAGTGTAATTCTGGATTTGAATTGGTTCGTTTAGGGCAGGGGGTATTGGTAGATTAGTCTATAAGTTGTTGATAATGCAAATAATTAGAAAAATAGTAGAATGGAGACGCAAAGTGGAACGTACAGGTTTAAGTAGATCGTTCTGCAATGGACAGACAAACGGTAAGGAGAACAAGGAGATATAGGGAAACTGTTCGATAAAGGATTGAGAAACGTTTCGAGGAATAAATTTAGTTGTGCATATAGAAGAATACGAAGAATAGCAAATGTCGATAATTGTTAACAGTTAAACCCTATATTGCCATAAACAAAGTATTATTTGCTCTTCGTTGGAAGAGGGATAAACACGCATTGAAAATATCAGTGGCCCGATTCTTCTTTCCACTTCCTCTATTCTTCTTCATCCTCCAATTATAACAAACGCAACATAGAATATAACAAACAAAATGCGAGAAAACATATAACGAAGAATGTACCAACGTATCAAACATAACACGAAGTATTACTTCGATCCTCGTTGAAAAGGACTCAACGTGTATTAAAAATATCAATGAGCAATTATTCGTCTAACTTTATCGAGACATATTGAATCAGAAGAACATAACAAACAAGATACAAAAGAGGCATGATACGTATAACAAATAGATTATACCAAACATAACGTACATACTGCAACTGCGATACAATCCACGCAACTTTCCAAAGTTCCATCAAACTGTACCGCGAGTCTGCCAAAATAACACCCTATCACCGAACGATCTCCCTTGCCTCAATCCCAAAACCATACAACGCTTACAACGCTGCCAAAACGCTCCATTAGCCGAAACTTCCTCCAGCAACGAGTTCTCTTAAGCTTCGATTTTCATCGCGCGTCTCTGCTCTCGAAACGTTGCAAGCAACCCTGTCCACTAATCGAGAACCGCAGCATCTCTGCTTCTCTGTCTCGTCCAACGATAGACACGGTCGTTATCCGCAACTCTGTAGGGCTTGGAGTAGCCCTATCGTAGAAAACCACGCGTTGACCGATTTCGTGCGCCACCGGTGGCTCACGCTTGTGGGACGGTAGCCTTCGGGACATATTCGAAATGCAAAAAGGAAGAACACGAAGGCGGGGTGAACCGGGTGGAAGGTGGAAAGAGAGTCCATCCACAGTTGGTACGAACGTTATAGAGGGGCAACGACGACGCAAGGGGAGGAAAGAGAGAAGTATTGGCCTCGTCAAGCGGTTTCAGGGCTTGCCGATATTCCGGCCGCTTCTCGTCGACCCTTATGAAGCCAATTACACTTCGCCTCGCCAAAGGCACCCCACTTATAGGCGGCAGTCGACGTTTCTGGGGCTCTTCGGGGGCCACGACCGGTTCTGTAGCACGTATACCGGTTATGTATTAGATACCGCTACTGTGAAAGCTACGCGCACCCCTTTTCCTTCTGCCTACGTCATCAGCCTCGTGTAACGACGATTCGGGGTGACAGTGTGGATACAGGGGGTTTCCAGTAATTATCGATAGGGTGGAGCCTGGGTTCCAACAACAGATATGGAGTTTTTTTTATCTCTTGTTTGCTGGATGAGGCTTTCGTTGGTCGGGCTACTGGTTGGAAATTTAAAATGTAATTATCGGGGTTTTCGAGAACGTTATTGGTACATTATCGGTGTATGAGAAACATTTTGAAGGCTTCTGATACGCTTTGAATCGTGCGGAGTACTGGTGATTTTCATCCTCTGGTTAACTCGCGTAATATTTCGATTATACTACGGCGCGGGTATATAGGACTTTTTCTATAACAATCAACAGGGTGGAACAGGTTGAGCGACAGATACCGATCTTTTTATTTCTTTCGTGGTAGGTTTGGGAGATGAGAGGTTCCTGGTTGGAGAAACTGGTTTTAGATTTGGAGGAACTGATTGTACGTGAGAGAATTCTGTTAGGGGTTTTTAATACGCTTCGCGTCAATCCTAAACTTCGAGTAAATTGAGGATATAATTTCGAAAATTTTTACAGGCACTTTAACAAGTCCGTGTCAATTATTAATTCGCGCTATTTTACTTGCATTCAGACAACATCTTTTCCTCACTCGAGGCACATATTTCTTATAGAATATCTAGAAGAGATTTCGTCTCTTCGGATAGACGTTTCCAACATCCACTAATGTATATTCTACGAAATACAATTGAGAATCATTTACGAAGATGATATAAGATACAAATTGTTATCAAGCAGACTTTCTCTAGACGGATGATAGCGGTGAACGTCGAGGGGATTGTGGCCAGCGATCAATGTCCGCTCGCCGAGTCATCCGATTCGTGTTTGTAGTGCAAAACGGCTCGATATTAAATACATAGTGCTCCTTTCCTCCAATCGGATCGTTCTACTTTGATCTCGCCCGTAATAATGTTTATCCTGCATCCGTTGATGGCGAGGCCAGGAGACGTGACGCCGTCGGCGCATCAATCAACCCCGTAAAAATATATCCTCGGTAAATTGGCGATCCGTGTCTAGTCGAAAATCGTCCACAATTAGACACGAAATAATATTCCTTAAAATGTGTCAATAAATGAGATTCTTAAATTACAAAGAGCCGGTTGTGTTTCTTGAATCTATAGAGGAAAATTCTTGGATTTATAGTATTTCATTAATTAGTAACATTTTGTTATAATTATTTTTAGATAGACAAGGGACTTTCACACAGCTATATATCGCGTTTCTTTCTGATTTACGATTCAATCGTGTATGCAGGTATATGCAAATTGGAAATGCAAGAATTGCTGCTCGAGGTTTGCAAGTGTGCCAATACTATTTAATTGTTTAAATTTCTATATTACTATATAGAAGGCACTCCGGTGCTAACAATGCACGATCTTATCTTTATCCAGTACAATGATTATTTTATATACAATCTCTAGGTGCATAACAAAATTCACGACGTAGAAATCGTTCGATAGAAACTTCGCATTAAATCACGTACAACTTCCATTAATATTTTTCAATGTCCCCGTTGTACATTTTACGGTACTGATATTGCTCGGCATATCCAGTTCAGTTATTTAACATTCATGACAAGATAAAGGAACTTTTGAAGAGAACGCCGCAACAGCACCACTGATTTTTGTTGCAGGTCTGACGAGAGCACCCATGTATCCCTTCTCCACGGGTCAATATCCGTACCCCATGCTTAGTCCGGAAATGACGCAAGTCGCCGCTTCCTGGTAAGTCAATATACCACGATATAAAACGTCACCGGCAAAAAGCTGCTTAAACGAATCTCATTACGTATCTCTCGTTATGAAATAACAGAGATAATTAATCTTCTTGTCGGCTTTAGGTACCAGAATCGGAATATTACAATTTCCCGATAATTTCACGTCCCCGTCACGATTAAACGAACAGCCGTTTATCATATTTTCGTATTGTGGGAAACGTGGATAAAGGAAACGGATGGAGTAGCCACGATACGAGATACGCTTAAACCGAAATAAAAGTTCCAAGGATTCGAGTTCGATGACAAGTGGACCGATTTGCATGAGAAAAGTCCGATTTCTCGAGCAATCGTTATAATTCTACCTTTCGCGTACTAACGATTCAACCCTCGAACGCGGCACTCGACCAGGATAAACGCGATTTTTATTTAACCTCGCAGATATTCCCCTTTCCAACCCTTTCTTCTTTTATTCTTTCTCATCTTCCGACTGTGCGTTCCTACGTCTGTCGTTCAAAAGATTATTTCAGTCAGCTGTGCTCCATTATTATAAAATTCAATCTTGAAGTTCGCACAGAATTATGGAATTTGCAAATATATTATGAGACGCTCAAGGCCTTTCAGAGAAAGGCTATAGGCGAAGAACACGATAAGTTCTACTTTTCACAAGGGAGCAGTTTCATCTCGCGTTATAAAGCTTGTCTTTTCATTTGTGCTTGAAGAACGCGTGTTTTTCATATACTCTTCAAAATTGTTTTAATATCGTTCGTCGTAATATTCAAGTATAAGACGATGTTAAAATATCTCCTGCTTTAATAATTACACTTAACGATTATGTTTCGTTTCCGCGAAACTGTATCGACTTAGCAGCTATTTTTAAAATACTTACATCTTGTTTTCCTTTTCAATTATGTCACACTCTTCTGTCTAGTCATACAGTAACATTAAGATGAGAAAACCAAAAATGCGTCTGCGATCTTCAAATGTAAATCGCTGCGAAATCGTTCGTAGCCAAGAGAAAAAATCAGAATTTCGAGAAGAATGGGCCAACAAATTTCTCGATTCAGTTCTCGTTTTTCCGGCCGAATCACGGCTCCGTTTCCTCGGTCATCCTCTCAGTTCCGGTCTATTAGACCGCTGGTGAACGACGTAGTCGCCATCGTCGCCGATCCAGCTATAACGCTGACCGCATGAACCAACCCTCTTCTAGAGGCTGCCTCCCTCCTTGTTATTTGCTTTCTGCTCGAATCGTCCTAAATTGAGATTTTCCACGGGTGATTAGGCTCGTTCTTCTCAATTAGGAGGGCGGAACCGCGCTTTTCCCCGGCGATCTCGAGCCATTCGTTGCGTTCGAGGATGTAGCACGCCGCCAAGAGGTTCCACAAAGATTTCTGATCGAATGGAGAGGAAATTGTGGTGGAATTTTTGTTTAAACTTAGGTTTCATCGTCTAAATTGAAGTTTAGAGGATTCGTGTCTTCAGTTCGAAGGAGTACAAGTCTGGGGAAAAAGAAGTTTAAAGGACTTGTCAGCTTCTTTTCAAGAGATTGTTGTAAATTGGAGAAGAAATGAAATACGATGGTGGGAATTTTTAATTTAAGGCTGAAGATTTTCATTTTGTTGAAATTGATAAGGAAATCGGATTTGCAAGATTGCTTTCCTTTAGAGGGATTATCGCGGGGTGAAGAAGAAATTATTATAATGGAAAACTCAAAGCATAATTCTGTGAGCAAAATTTAGAAGATTAAATATCATCCTGAACCATTTTTGTTGGTAATTGAAAAATAATCGTAATGAGAGGAATTTTTACTTCAGAGATTACAGGTTTCGACGTAATTCTATGAGCTGATACTTGGAAGATTTAGCGTCGCTTCGAAACACTTAATAATTCAATAACGGAATTTTAAAAAATTTCCATGTCTTCTGTCGTCTGAGAAAATCAACTTCTTGATCTGCTGCTTTTCTGAAGGATAAACGTTACTGTTTTTTTTTTCCACAGCCTCCTATTTGGTTTCGTGAAATTCATTCCTTAACCGTTCTCCTTTCTAAATAGAATTACGTGATAATCGAGGAGGAAACACTTGTGATATCGTGAAAACCGCTCTAACAACAGAGACTGTACTGTACGAAGACAATTGCTTTCAGACTAATGCTTTTGTTTGACAAGCAACGATTTCGTTTCAGGCACACACCGAGCATGTACCCCATTTCCCCGGCAAGCACTGGTTTCCGAAGTCCATATCCCACGAGTTTGCCCATCACAAGTTCTAGTTTACCAAGGTTAGTAGGTGATCGAAATCGGATTTGTCAAGTTCATACAAACACTCTGATTTCTGTTACACATTACTCGACTCCGCGTCTCTCTACGTCTACACAACTAATTTTACCGATGAACGTTTCAACTTGTATCCTGTAATAAACTTTCTATATTGCAAATTCAACTATCCACGCCAACCATCTGCGTGATTAATTGCGAATTATTTAATAATATTCGTAACACCTCCTCATTTTGAAGAATCTTATATTGTAAAATTATTGTTATTCCTTAGGCGGCGTTGAGACGTTCAATTAACAATGACACTCGTAGCTTTCTTACATTTTTAACCTCATCAGGGATGAATCTATTCGGACCAGAAATTGGTCGATCGTTTCTGTATCTTCTGTAATAACACTAGAATTAGGCAAAAATGATCCAACATCCCTGAAGAGGTGGAAAACACCGAAATCATCGACCGAACGTCATTTGTAAAGTCATCGGTACTGAACTACGAATGTTTACGCATTTATATAGAGCTTTAAAGATATCGGGTTATTGCAAAAGTTTCGTTCGTTTTATAAGGAAGCAACGGATGCGGAACACTTTTTGCTTCATATTATTTTCTTGAATTATGTATGATTCAATGGAACAAAATGGGTCGAAAGTTTCTTTCGTTCTACGAGGATATAATAGATGCACGACATCGGGTTGTCCCAAAAGTTTCTTTCGTTTTATGATTCTATCGGATCATACATGATTCAATGAAATAATATGAAACAAAAAATGCCGCGCATCTATTATTTCCTTATAAAACGAAAGAAACTTTTGGAACAACCTAATACAAAAATATCGATACGATAATGTACATACAGAAAACTGTACAAGATATCCAAGGAATGAATAAAACATTCGAAAATTCAAGTTTCGCCCCTCTTTAGTTGCGCTCGTGGGAGTGTAAATTCGCATGAGCATTCGTAGTCTAATTATTACCGCAGCATCGCGATAATCATCCGATAATCCTGCAGCGTCGCAAAAATTACGAAATTTTCTGCAACTTTTTTCAGTGATCTCTACCGGTTTTCGCCGACGGGTCTGATGCCCCCGCACCCCGGACTTAGTCCTCACGCACACGCGTTGGCGTCCCACGCACTGGTATCCTCGGCGCCGAAAACGGATCATTCCACCCTGGATCACAATCACAGGTTCGTTCCCATCGATATTTCAGCGACACCTATGTCCATTCCACCGAATCAAACGACATTATCTCCTTCAATAACGCTTTTCCTATTCCTTCTGCCTATTCATAACGTATACCAGAACATAAATATCGATTCTTCCCTACAATTGACACAGTCAAACAGTTCGCCGTTACCGTCTACTGATCGGAAAGACATTCCACTGAATTCAATTGCGCGGTAACTATAATCGATACCGACAATTAAACTGCGAATATTTGTGCAATTTCATATTTTTGAGAGTATAATAAAAAAAAAAAAAAAAAAAAAGAACAGAACCTCGGTAGAAAATTGCTTTACCTATCAAGTATTCTAGAAAGCACCGTACTTTGCACGTTTTCTATACTTCTTTCGTATCACGCGTAATCCGTGTAACTTTCCATTCTAAAAATTTGAATAATCGAAAACAAACCAGGGTATACTTAGAACGTATCAAGTAATCGTAATTCGAGTGAACTAATCATTCGATCGGAGGTCGTATGAAATTTACGAGAGAAAGTTTCGGCGGGAAAAAACGAGAAGAAACGTAGATACGTGGATATATTGCGAAGAGCAGCTTGTCGAAGGTATAACACGGCTTTCTACAAGCCTGATGCTTTGATCGCATTCGCTGGTAAATATCGCAGTCGGGGGAAGCATTACCGAGGCCAGTCGATAATTTACTGGATGCACGATGGATACGCCAGAAGGGTGAAACTAAACCAGGCGACTATCTCTCTTTTTCGTTCTACTGAACCAAAAACCGATATCTCTGGACGATATCCTCTATGTACAATGATAAAACGAATCCTCGAACGAAACATTCATCCACAACGATCTTTCATCGTCCATCGATGCCGATAGATAGCGAAAACGAACATGAACGTAAAACGGACGTAAAAGATCGGTAAAGGAAAACGCTTACTCGATAATCGAATCGACGTTAAAACGTAAATACGTGATGTGGTTGCTCTTCGTCGGTTGCTAATTATCTAATCACCTTCCATTGATAAAGAAAAACGTTTCATCGGTGGATAAAAACAAGAGGTACGCTACAGACGAACATCAATGAAGAAACATAAATACACGATGCTTCCCATTCGTCAGCTACGCTATTTCGTATCCTTCTATCAATAAGGAAGACACTCGGTAAATAGACGAAGAGAAACGCTATATTCCAACGTAAACGTAAAAACGTAAATACATAATGTTTCCCTTTTATCAGGAACCTTATCATACCCTTTTATCGATAGAGAGAGACACCTTCACCGATACACACCGGATAAATCAACCTGGACGTAAACTTGAATATAATCGATGGTTCCTGTCCACCGGATATTATTTTATATCCTTCTATCGATAAAGGAAGACTCTTCGTTGATATACGCCAGATAGATATCGATGTGGACGTGAACTGAAAAACGTGAATATATGGTTTGCTCTTCATCGGATACGAAGTGATATCCTGCCATCGATAAAGGAAAACGCTTGATTCGGCCCATCCGTTGATAAAGAAGCGTCGACTGGCAGTGTATCACGAGTTGACGGATAGTTTCACTGACGACCATAGGGGGTAGCACATCACACGGGGTGTTCAACCCCTCGTACAGTCGTTTCCCCTTCGCCGTCGAGCGACGTATAACACTTATTGAATGACTCTCTTCGCACAGCGTCTGCGCCTGCTGGCGCCGCCACCACCGCCGCCGCCGCCGCCGCCGGTTATGTATTGATCATTACCCTCTTAAACAGATTTCTAATTTGCATTAGTACCCGGCCGATCGCCTGGCCCGAGCATCGTATACAAAGCCGCATGGTCGCGCTTCCTACATTCGAGGCACGCGTGTACAAGGCCGTACACGAGACACGCCGTGTGATCAGCTGGCAGCTGCTGCTGGACGACGAGGCCCGTTCTTGAAGAGGGGAGCGTCGCGTGCCACCGAAGCGTCGGGACGCCGCGACGGACTTTTACGAGCCGCCTCGTGAACCTCGCGTGCTCTCCTGTCTTCCATTTTGACCTTCGACCCAGCCACGTGTCACGTGATCGAAAATCAACCGTTCATTCGATAGCACTAAATTTCTATCGTCTGCAGATGATCGTGATCCGAAAGGAAGAGCGAAATAAATACACTGTAATACACGTGCTCTCGGGCTCGGTTTAAGCTGGATGCTTCACGTTGGAACATCTACGCGGGAGTGAGACGAGGTCACGGATCGATCAGACTCACGTGTCAGGATCGCAAGAGCAGATGTCGAAGGTTTTCCTTTTCGCGCTTGCATTTTCTTTTCGAATAAAAAAAGAGAATATATATATATACATACACGTATATAGAGGAAGATAGAGTCGGAGAGGGAGAAAGAGAGAAAGAGAGAGAAAGAGAGAGAAAGAGAGAGAGAGAGAGAGAGAGAGAGAGATCGATAACGAAGATATATAATAAAAGCAGCTGATCCGTGGAGACTGAAGAGAGACTACCCTCTGTCCCTGTGCAGGTGGCATATATCGTTCGGTGTGGTGGTGGTAGTGGTGGTGGTGGTAGTAGTGGTGGTGGTGGTAGTAGTGGTGGTGGTCCCAGGCAGAGAGAGTGGCGACGGGGGTGTGAGGGTGCCGATGGTAGCGCCACGCAGCCCGCCAAAAAAAGGCATCACGCAGGGAAAGCGGAGAGAATGCAATCTTCACCCCCCACGCGCGAATTATACATCGGCGGATGGTAGGGTGTCGTTGCTGCGGAGCCATGAATCGCGATGATGGCCCCACGGTGCAGCCCTCCACCCCGCCGCCCCTTCCGCACTCGCGGATAATCAATCGTCGTAACACCGCTCGGTGATTCCACCGACGCCAGGAACGACGCATTTTCGCTGGATGCGGGATAACACAGGGTGGTGGAAAAGAGGCACGACGCGGAAACAGACGGTAGTAGCAAGCAACAGCATAGCAAATACAGAGAAAGACGAGAGAGATTCTCTTCTTATTTTTCTTCTATCATATTTTTGTAACACTGGCGTGTGCTCGTTCCGTGTGGAATATAAAATCGTGCCAGTAAAAGGGAGAGACGATATAACCGCGCGCGTGTGTCCGCAAGGAGGAGGCGAGCCGAAGGAAGGAAAAGATCTTGTCCAGGGAGCAAGAAGGTCTCTTTGCACAGAGAGAAACGAAAAGAATCGTCGAGAGGAGGCTTTGTTCTCTTCTCGGCCTCTTCTTTTTCGGGGCTGGTGAGAACAGAGACGGCCAAAGAGGAAGAGAGACAAGGGAAGGGATATATACCGACAGCGGAGGGCCCGTGCACGAGATGCCGCCCCTGGAGACATTTTACCGTGCGATTCGACGCTCATGAATGTTTGAATGCCATCCGCACGACGATATGGAGCGATTCGGATGGACGAGATACGCGACGCGCAGACGAAGATGAATAAGACGTGGCGTGAACAGTGCTTGTTCGACTGCTTCAGGGTTGACGCGGTCACCGCCGGTGTCGTCGTCTCGAACCAGGCGCCGTTCGTGTCTGTGTAGACGTTTTGGGGGGTAAATGTTGTGCGTGTACGTGTGCTGTTTACAACAAGGACTGTTCCATCGAGATTATTCGTCGACGTGCGATACGATGATAGAACACGAAGACGCGAAGACAAGCAGCGTGGTGGGGTGTAAAGCAACAAGGGGCTGCGTGATTACCGATGTTCTCGAGTTTTTCGATCCTGTTAGAATACGCGAGGCAACGTGCTCGTACGACGATGCTAGCAACACTGACGAATCGGCCAACGGAAGGATGATAAGACGTTACTCGAACCGCGGTGTCGATCACTGCGTGATGAACGTTCACGTGTACGGGATACTTGGCACGCGACTAAATAGACTAGAATAGAATAGCACGAAAAACGAAAGACTAGAACGTAAAACGGGAGAAAACAGAAAGAGCAGAATAAAACAGAGTAGAGGTTGTCACACGCGGTGTATCGCGGTTCGATGGATCAGTTTCGAGCGTGCCGGTGGGTATAAACGGGGACCCACGAGTGCGATGGAGCCCGAGTGTCTGGAGCCATTGAACCTGGTGATAAAGAAGGACGACAACACTGAGAGCGGGCCAGCGACCAACGTGACGATCGAGGAAGGTAGCAGCGAGGCATCGATCAACAGGATCGACGAGGAGAAGTGTTACAATCCTGATCCAAGCAAAACGATCGAGGAAAACATGACGATACTCCAGGACGCGATGAAGGCTGGCGAGGCGTGCTTACCCACGGCCGATCACAAAATCCTTACGGCACTCTACATGAGCAGCCTGATGCAGATGTCGAACATGAGCCTGCCAAGGAGCGTGACACCGCCTCCATACGGTGCTCAGCACAACTTCATGCAGCTGCTGGCAATGGTCGAGGCCAGGCATCGTATGTGGCAACAGATGAACTGGCCACTGCCGCAGAACTTCCCCAGGAACCCGTTGACCTTGCCCGCCCAGCCGTATTTTGATGGGCCGACGACGAATCTCACGGAGCAACTGTGCAATTCCCAGAACTCCACGCCGACCTTTCCCCTATCCTGCACGAAACCCGACCAACAACCCCTGAACCGCGACTCGAAGCAGCCTTACTTCAAACGGTAACGATGGGGACGTTTGATGAAATACAAATTGGTTGTAGATTGATATCCAAATGGGGCAGAGAGAAACGAGGAATTTAGTTTGTTTACTGGATGGAAAGGGATTTTCAACGACGATATTGATCTTGGAAGGATGGAAATTTCTAACGTTTCCTCGTTCAAGTCCCGTTAGCGTAATAAGATAAAATATAAAAAATTCAAAATGAACGGTTGAGAAAATGAGAGAAACGAAATTGTATAAATTTGAATGAGTTTTGGCGAATTTGAAATTTTAACTTACGAATTTTAACAGATTTGTATACCTATAGTACTACGAACGTAACGCAATGATCGCTGTTTCCCGTAAAAAGTTGAAAATGCGTTTATCTAATATGATTTATCTGTAGATACAAATTTCTTGTATCGTTATGAGCAATTACTTTCTAAATCTCGCTGTCGAAGCGTTAAATGGAAAAAAAGGATGAGAAATTTAGTTTCTTCGGGAATCGTGTCGATACGAATCGATAGTAAGGTAATTTTTTGGTATTCTGTTGATAGGTCTACGGTAGAGCAGAAGAATTCCACGTCGTTACCGGCGGATAACGCGAAAGCACAGGACACAGGGCAACAGAACAATCAAGGTAAGGGCTCGTTTAACGGATCTGGGCTTCTGTGATCAGTTTACCGTTGATTTTCACACTGTAGAGGCCACCTCTCATACCCGTCGATGATGTTTGACAGATAAAAAGAAACCCCATATAAAAAAGCCTTTGAACGCGTTCATGCTGTACATGAAGGAGATGAGGGCGAAGGTCGTGGCGGAGTGTACCTTAAAAGAGAGCGCCGCGATCAACCAAATATTGGGAAGACGAGTGAGTAGTATGGAACTATACTTTCGTTGATAAGTGTTTGTATAGTATCGAAGAAACTGTTGCATCAGGGTTTGTACGATTTTCGAGTTCGCTAAGAAATTTTTATGAAACTTATGTCTGTTTGATACTCCTTTTCTTTCAGTTCTAGTTAGAGTCACGGTTGTTCCTGTATAGGATGGACCATGATTCGTTGTATGAGGGTAAAATAAGTTGAAATGGAAAAATAGCTTTTCGAAGTGCGAAGCTTTGTCTTGGAGGAAAATGACAGTGGAAAGCGATAAGCGATAAATGACACAATTACTAAGAATTCTATCGGCAGTAGTTTGTCGATAGACCACTTTGCGATATTCTGTCTATTTAGCTCTTTAAACATTAAAACGTAATCAATCGAAACTGATAATTGACTCTTTTTCGTATAAAGATTTCAGACGATGCATTATTTATGGATTTATTTGTGGATTATATTGACTGTGTAATAAATTTCGAAGGTGTAAAAATATTTCATCTGTCAGAGGAAATATTTGACACAAAAGAGTATCGTTAATTACTCAAGTTATTCAAAGTATTATCCAGGAGCACGTACTTCCAATTGACAGCGTGACAAAAAGCTATTCGATCATTTTGATTTATTTTACATTACAGAAACTCGGTTGTACCGCGAATTACGTCACATTCTGTGTAAGTTCTATTTAAATTGCTAGTAACTATGATGAAATGTTTCGCAAACAAGTTTCCTTCTTTTCTTTTTTTAATTTCAAAACTACGAAAAAACGATCGACATGTAAGAGAACTTTCAGAATAATTAGTTCCTGAAACACCTTCCTGTATCGTTGGTAACAATGGAAAAAATTCAGAAATGTATTCGAACGAGCCCTGATGTAACGCAGAAGCGCATCAAAGTCAAGATTTTCTTCCAAACGATTGTTATCCATGGATTACAGATGAAAAGGATTTGATAGAGAACAAATGTCACAAAGCTTTTGTGAGAATTTAATAGAGACTAAGTGGCATAAAAATGAAATAGCTCGCGTTGAGATATTGATTATCGAGAAAATAATATTGATGCGGAAGCAAAATCTTGACTCGATGGAGCACGAGACGATCAGAATCCACAGAGCACCCGAAACCACAGAAGGTGTCTCGAAGGACGATCGAAAAGCACAAACAAGAAAAAAGGAAAGAAAATAAAAAGTTGCATGCGTTTTGTTAACTCTTTCGTTGGATCCGCGAGATTGATAAAAAAAAAAAGTATCAAAGCACTAACCGTATCTGCTAGTAATCTCAGTACGACTAGTTAGCTAGATTAGAATATAGAATAGAGAAAAAGAGCGTCGTAGGTGGGATCTAAGGAAGTGTTTCGTCGATGTAAAAAAGGGGGTAATTTCTTAGGGGATGGGTTCCAAACGAAATTGGGTCGGCACCATAACGAATAAAGAAAACAGTAAATATGTACACTTCTCTCTTGGTGTGTGTATCCACTCTGTGAGGGTAAAAACGAATCGCTAAAGAGTAATAATAAGAAAAGAAAAATACAATAATACGATAATAAATTTCCTTTAAAAAAAAAAAAACTTGTCATAAAAAATGTACACGTGGAAAAAAGGGACGTGAATAATTAAAAAAAAAAAAAAAGATAAAAGGGACACACGGTGCACGGATAGATACTGTGAGACTGTGAATCTGTGAATCTGAATTTTGGGGGTATGACACGCAGTGGCACTCGCTAAGCCGGGAGGAGCAGGCGCGGTATTATGAGGCGGCCAGGCAGGAGCGCCATCTCCATCAGCAACGATACCCCGGCTGGAGTGCCAGGGATAACTACGGATACGGCAGCAAGAAGAAGAAGAGGAAGAAAGAACGGTCCGCGGATCCCACCGGAGGTACCACTTTCCAGTGCTAGAACAGCAGGCCCTTAATAATTCATTATAATAATAATAATAATAATCATAATATAATAATAATAATAATAATGATAATGATATAATAATAATAATAATAATTCATATAGATTACCTATTACTGGTTGATATTGAAACGATCAAAGTCTCTTGTGCAAAGTTTCATTCTGGTTATCTTCTTTTTTTTTTTTTTTTTTTTTTTTTTTTTTTTTTTTTTTTTTTTTTTTTTTTTTTTTTTTTTTTTTTTTTTTTTTTTTTTTTTTTTTTTTTTTTTTTTTTTTTTTTTTTTTTTTTTTTTTTTTTTTTTTTTTTGTATTTGTTTCGTTTATGTTCCTCTTGTTTGTTCTATTTGTTATATATATACACATATATTTTTTTTACTTTTTTTTCAATTCTCCGATTTTTCGTTCATTCATTTTTATTTTTTATATTCCGTCTTAACATTTTTCACTCTTCGACTCGTGCGGACTTTTTCGTTTTTCTCATTGTGTTCAAATGGAATACCGAACGGAGCCCTGTCGAACAAACACACGGCGCCACGTACACGCGTGCACGCGCTCGCGTGGATCCGCGCGCCGGAAACCGCGTGCACGCGCCTACGTACACGTGTTTTCCGTTCTTTTTTTTCGACTCGATTATATATTGCATATTTATTGGGTTCACATTGGATTGTCTGTTGGGGGGCGGAATTTTTCTTGGCGGATTCATATGCGGCCGAATCAATTGTATGCGCGGCGGCGCAGCAAACAGGGAAAGAACGGAGTCTCGCGGCATGCGACCGATCATTAACGCAGATTCTTTTTTTTTTGTGTATCTGGCCAAACTCCCTAAAGCGGTATCCGTTCACGGAGAGACAAAAGAAAAAAAGAATGTGAGAAAAAAAAATGGAAAAAAGATATAGATGGAAGAAATGTACGTTGAACGAACGAACATAGATCGACTGTGATTAATTCGAACGAGAGCGATGACGTACGATGATGATGCGAGAGCCTTAGGCACGGGATGTCTGGTAGAGCCCCGGCAGGAACCCGATTCCCGATCGATTTTCTCTTCACGATCATTTCGAACGGGACCGCAGCGTTCTCCTTCTTGGCCCATCGAGACGTGTCGCGATAAGAGCGAATTTCTGGTCCAGCGAGAACTGTATTCTGATCCTGCACGTCCTTTCAACTATCTTTCTACCATTCTTACGAACGATTTGAAATTTTTTTTTCTACGATCGTGAACGGTAAGTGAACACGTTTTGTGATCGTAATATCCTTTCTATCGACTCCTCTGAAGGACGTTGGGTGGAGGATATGAATACACTGGAAAAGAGGGAAAGAAATGGAGCTTGAAATGTCTAGTTTTAAAGGAATGGTTTCGCTTTGAAAGCGGGAAGGAAATTACAATTTCTTTTTAAGATAACAATTGTTTCGTGTGTTTATTGCTTTGAGTAGTTATGCTCGTGTAGTGTAACGTGTGATTAGTGGCAGCTTTTCAGTGTATGGACCAGCCAAGGATCCTCAATTTCGCTGGACCCGCGTGTACTCGCGAACAAATCCACCGTATTCGCCGTACTGGCGATTCTCTCTATCAGACACCCTGTATCGTCAAAGTTCTTCACGCTAAAAGTAACGATACGATGAGTAGCGATACAAGCGAGGGGGAGGGGAGAATCTAGGCTGTTCTTCTAGCACTTTAAACGGAAAGTAGGGACCCCAGTGTTACTGAATCTATGCTCGAGCAAAATAATGGCGACGATGCGTCGAACGAGCATACGTAATATACTATATACAAAGCGCATACGAACGAGATAAACGAGATTTTTTATTATTTAACCAAAAGAAAAGATGCAAAAGACATATAAGCGAACAGTTTAAACAAAAAAGGAAAAAATATACAAACGAAAGATGCAAATTAGGGTGGCGGTAGTAGCATTAGTGAAACTCTTTTTTTTTTTTCTTCTTGATTAAAAATAATTGTTTAGCCCACGGTTCATGCACAATTACAAATAGTGTTTGGTTCTCTCTCGGTAGTGGCACGCGCTAGGGCGAGAGGAACAGGCCAAGTATTATGAGTTGGCGCGACGGGAGAGACAGTTGCACATGCAGCTGTACCCTGACTGGTCTTCCCGCGCAAATACCAACCGAACTAAGAAGAGGAAGCGCAAACAAGACACAAACAGTGATCCTGGAGGTACCCACATGCCTCACTCCACACATTCTTACAAGCTCCCCCCGCCCCACGAACAGCAACAACAACTACAACTACTATTACTTACTACTATTACTACTATTACTTACTACTTACTACATACTACCAACACAGCTACAGAAATTTATTGAAATATATTCCCCCTCCCCTTTTTCAACAGCCCCCCCACCCCCTCATTATTACATTATACTATTATATAATTATTATATACATTCTTATTGCTACACTACATTATGTTGCATGTTTTCCCCCCGTCTTGGGGTTTTGGGTCGATATATATATATATATATATTATATATAATACATATTCTACATATATGTATATATATATATATACGATTATATATTAATTATAATTATTACTATATTATATACATGCACACGCATATATACCTTCGTATATACATATATATGTATATGTAACTTATATCTATTATTGTATATGGTCTTTCGTAATATATTTTTTAGTTCCTTTTTGTCTTAAATAACGAACGAAACATATAGAGAAAAAAAAAATTATATATACATACAAAACTAGATGGAAGAGAGTTAAAAAAAAAGATGCAAAAAGAAAGAGAATAATAAGAGAAAATACATAACGTTCGAGAAAAATAAAAAAAAAAAAAAGAATATATAGTAATGAATGATCAACACTCGCGCGAGCGGGCGTGCACGTACGCATGCGCACGTGCGTGCCAACATGATGTTCGACAGATTTCCATTATATATATTGCTCTGTCAAGTATATAACGGGAACGAAAAAGTAAATGGGACACGAGCGCATTCAGTACACACGTACACGCACATGACACAGCATTTATTAATTATTAATTACGTATACAACTTTGGGGACGCTGGCCATCTTGCATTTTTACAGGGACCTATACTCCGCAATCAGACAATCCTAAGCGTTTTTAATTTTCACTCAGTCTCTCTGTGTTCACCTATCTACTTTTTCTTTCTACTTTTTTTTATTTTTCTTCCACTTCTTTTTCCTTCCTCTTCTTCCGCCTCTACCCTTTCTTTTGCGCTCTTGTCTTTTTCCTGTATATCTTTTTCTTCTTCTTTTTCTTCCACAGTTTTCGCTTTTCTTCTTCTTCTTCTTCTTCTTCTTCTTCTTCTTCTTCTTCTTCTTCTTCTTTCTTCTCCTCCTCCTCTCCGTTACTTTTTCATCTCTGATACGCTAGTTTCGATTCACACCTTTAGCCCTTCTTTATTTTCTTCGCTCGCCATCACCTTTGATCGTTTCAACATTGCCTGTCGACCCCTGTTAATTTTTTCTCTAATTTTAATCTTTTTGTTTCTTTTTTGTATTAAGATTGTACTTCGTTGACCCATTGCCCCCCTTTTTTTTCTTCGTTTTGATTCTTTCTATGGTCACCTCTAATCAATCACTCAATTATTCTCGACCCTTACATACGAGTTGTTTCGTTCACGACGTTCAAGCGCTCGAACGTCTTTTTTATCATATATTTTTTTCATATATTTTCTAATTTTTCTCTTAAATTTCGTTTTTTTACATTCATCTTTAATATTTATTGTCTAGAGCTTGCGTTTTAATACAGTTCACGACATTAATTGAGTAGATATGATCTTTGATCGTGTTTTTTACGCCGTTTTTAACGTTTTTACGCTGCATGCTATTTTTACTCAGCTTGACAAAATATCTCTTTTTTATTTTTTTTTTTTTTTTCATTGTTTTTTATCGATTCGCAGGGTCCTTCTTCGAAGACTACAATGTTCGAAGTCGAAGTAATTCAAGATTTCTCGTATAGATCGAGAATTAACGCATACGAGTCACCGGAGATTTGTTTATTTCTCAGATCTGAGAAATATAGTAAATCTTTTATCGTAAACGACTAATAATTGATAGACTGAGAATCATAATGACGCAAGACAGAATCTGAAGAATTTTTAAGGGAAAAAGAATTGGAATTTTTATTCCAGAAGCATCGTCCGCTTAATTTAATAATCGGCAAAGAATTATAATATTTCATTAGAATTTCCAATACCGAGACACGTTTTCAGAATTACAAACAGTGCGTTCAACATCTTATAACGATAAATATAAAATACTGTGTTACGAAAAATGGTAATGAACCAATCACTGTGATTCTCAGTCCATTCAGAATTGACCCCTCATTCTAGTAATTTATTAATCAGCGTATCAAGTGTCTGGTGACTTACGAATCGCAGTATGCATAAATCAACAATAATATCAAAAAATATTCACGTCTTCCGGGAAGGTCCTGCCTCACTGGTATATTGTCAAATTTCTAGACCATTTGAGCTTGAGCTGGCAATTTCAAATCACCTTCCAGTTCTAAGTAACCTCGACTTTCTCTCGATTCTAATAGAAAATCACGAAACTTCCAGCGAGTCAAGCTCAATCGGTCGCGATCGTTCTGTTGCACGCATGACTAGTTGACAAACGTTGAATTCGTTGCGTATTCTCAACAAGTTTACATCGTTGCATCGGTAACGAGGCATTTCGCATTTTGCAAAGAGAATATTACGTACAATGTTCGTAGAATTACGAGAACGACCCTTGCTAATTTTGAAATTTTTTCCAACGAAGCAATCTCTTTGCTCTTGAAAATCGTCTTACAATCAATTCGCAAAACGATTGTAGACGATCGTTCTGTCAATTACCGTCATCCGTTCGATAAAACGAGAGAAATTCGATGATCTTTGTCTCTCTCTCTCTCTCTCTCTATATATATATATATATATATATATATATATATATGTAAATGTTATACGTGACATAGAAAAGAAAAGAAAACAAGAAAGAAAAGAAAAATAAGGAATAAACGCCACCCCAGCCCTTGTTCACAGCCGAACATGCTGTACAGTCAGCTAATCGGTGCACGTTTCGCATTTTCTAGGTAACAACATGAAGAAGTGTCGCGCCAGGTACGGATTAGACCAGCAAAGCCAGTGGTGCAAGCCGTGCAGGTACGTGTGCATCGTGTAGAGAGTTTTGAACCCGTTGCTTCTTGAGAGGAGAATTTATATAACGTCATGTCGACAAGCTGCGCACGCTGTTCCGGTCGCGTGTACATACGTATTCGATCTTGAGAAGTGTTGAGAAGGAACTAGAAGTCTCACGTCTCGGTTTCATAGTAGTGTGAACACTAGAGGAAGTTACTTTTCTTTCTATGTGGTGAATGATGGTGAACGATACGAAATACTTGGCTGCCGTGGACGAGTATCTTCCGTGGAATGTTTTTAGAAATTTTCGATACAGCCTCTTTCAAGTCGTTCTCGAAAATTACTAAGATAGTCGTGATTCCGTTGTACGATACTTTCACAACGGCGTAAAATGAACTTTATTCAGGAACGAAGAGATGATCTTTGTATCAGATATGTAAATCAATTTGATACCTTCGAATTTGTAATATCTATTTCAAGCGAGTATTTCAAATCGAAATATTTTTAACGCAAAGATGTTTGGTATATGAACTTCCATGAAAATTCCAATTCCAATGTCATTTTATATGAAATTTGCAATCACCTTTTGTATAATGTAAATTGTTGTATAATGGAAATTACTTTGATGATTGAGATTATGTTACGCGATGTGTAAGATCTGAGATTTGTTTCAAAAGGCATCAAATTAATTCATATAAATAAATAATTGGAGAAGTCAGATGAGACGTTGAGGTTCGAAAGTAGAAGATACTCGTGCAGGTAGCACGGAGTAGCCGGGGAAAGATGTAAAATACAAGTTGACAAATCGCGGGCCATCACGTTCGCCGTTCGAGACTTGCAACCCGGGCACGAAAGCTACTATCTCTCGATTATCACCACTTCTTACTGTTATCGTCTTCTACTCCGTTCCGTCATCCACATGTTATCGTGGAACTTGAAAAAAGGAAAGATGAAAATAACCCGAATAGAAAACTCGAAGTTTCGCCGCGAATGTAAAATTCCGAAAAAGAAAACGAAAGTGATGCGACTCTGATCGCTCGAGGTACGAATCAGATGAAAACGAAGTATTCGAGTCCTCGCGATGAAAATCTAGCTTGTCCGTCATTTTCTCGGTAAGATAAACGGAAAGAATGCAAAGAGAAAAAGAGAAGAACGAACTAAAAGCGACCGTCAGAAAATGTGTCTTCCAAAAAGAAAGAGAAATTTATAATGATGATAGATATAGAGAAGAATCGAAGAGAATGAAAAGGCGTAAAGATGAAAAAAGAAAAAGAAAAATAGAGAAAAAGAAAGGAATTTTTCTCGCACGCTGCTGGATCGATTCGAAAATCGACGTCGTCCACTTGTACTTTGCTTGTAAATATCTCTACTAGATACCACACTGTAGTTTATTGCGGCATCACGAGCCACCCATTTTAGCGCCACTATAACTTCCGTTCTCACTGTACGTAATCGCACAGTGCGCCCAAACGCCCCAACTGCCGGCTGGGTTTGTGAATCTCATGGACCTCATTAAAGGGGCGATGACGAATCCCAACCACTGTTTTTTACGATTGCAATTACAATTTTTCTGATCAAATCGTGTTCAATGAAAAATTATATAAACATCAAAAGGGAAAACATGATGCGTTAGATATTTTTCTGGCTTTATAAGAGTAGCTTTTTGTGTAAATGTAACTTTTAGTTTGTAATTCTTGCGTATATTTTAAACACACACAGATAGTTATAACTAGGCTGTAAATTTATATTTTCACGAGTATAATTAAAGAAACAGAAAAATTGTTCTCTCTACTGGATATCGTAACGGATACTACTACTTTAGATATTTTATACAATTCTGTATATTATGTACTTTCTACGTATTTTTCCGCCCCCAAACTTTCTATAAATGAAAAAAAAAGTCCAGTCTGGCTATAACATGAATTGTTGCTTTTGTATAAAACTTGGTAAAAAATATCGAATCAAGCAATTTAGGATTGTCATGTTTTTCCTGTATGATTTTCATATTATGACAGACGTATAGAAATGAAATAAAAATAATAGTTTTGTGAAGCAGCATTTGACTCTCGAACATTCCATTCGATCGTGGTATTGTTCGTCTACATAGTAGCTATCAAATCACAAAATGCTTTTAAGACACATACCTATAGAGTACATCGTCGAGAGCATCTTCGACACAGTGGCGGCCTAGTGGAAGCTTCATAAGCATGGACCAACTTGGGAGACATATTTTCTGATCAGCTAGACCAGAATCGCTGACACGTTCGCCTCGTTTCGCGTCAGACAAATATTCCATTCTGTACGGACGATTATTCCTCGAGGCGCCAAAGTAATCCAACTTTATACGAATTTACCAATAATTAATCGCTTTAAATTTACCAAATTCACCAATGAACAAATACCAAAGTAAATGAAGAAGTTAGAAAAATTCTGGTACCTCGAACAGGAAACAATCGTCCGATTATCCATCGTGTTATTCGCGGTCCAATAGTTTAATAATTAATCGTACGAGCGTGTAAAACGGAAAAGCGTGTAAATCGCGAGGAAAAACAGGGTAAAAAGAACGGAAAAAAAGAAAAGAAAAAGAGAAAAGAACAGAAAAATAAAAAGAAAAACGAGCGAGTAAGCCGCGAGTCCGCTCGCGCAGACAGGTTTCTCGTGTGTCGACGGACTCGGACCGATGCGTGTGGGTGACGACGATACGGTGTGGGATTAAGGTGGGATTAAAGTGATAACGTCGATGCGACGAGCGCCCCTTTAATGGCTGGTGGTTGGTTTTGGCAGCCCAGTGGAGCATGGAGCGGGGATGGGCATCCACGCGAGCATAATCCATCACGGTGTGGGAAGTAGCGCGGGGGCAGGGGTCGGGGCTGGAGGCGGTGGAGGGACAGTAGGGGCAGCGTCTGCCCCTCCAAACACCAACACTGCCTCCAATGCCTCCTCGCCTCAGCAAGAACCCACTTATGTTAATCTCTAGTCAAGCCTATCGCCTCCCTTCTACTGCAACACTTCTTCTTAAACAGTGGTCAGTCCCGACTTAAACCTATGGGCGTAGCTGGCCCTCGCTATGCTCAGCCAACTCTCCTCGTTGCCCGAAAAAATTGTGTAAAGTAATCCAAAAATGTGGAAACACGAAATGAGAAAAGAAAAAAAAAAAAGAAATAAAAAGAGTAGAATAGAGAATGGAAACTATGGTATCGTAGTTTGGTATATTTTTTACAGATTGTACTATCTTTATTGAATGTACTACTATTTTTCACGCTATCATAAACGAGTATCGTATTTCTTTTTATTTTTTTCATCTCCAAATTTGAACTCGGATAATTCGTCTTTTTTGTGTACTCTGGTAATTTGAATATATAATGATTTTTGGATTAATTGGGTAGAGAGAAAGGAAAGGGTGACAAGTGTTCGACACGAGCTGGCTGGCTGGCATAGTGAGCGGCGCAGCTAAGCTCTAATGCTCGCATTGTTTCTCATTGTTGTGGCTCTTTGCAGCTTATTATTGTTACATTTGATTTACCCTCGTTTAGTTGGACTTTACTCAGTGTTGCCCTTAGCATGGCTGGTCTGTAATACATATAATACATCTATATGTATATATTATATATATACCGTCTGTGTTTATATATATAAATATATACGTTGTTACGTACGTCTATTACGTGTAACCAAGATATATATTATTATAATTCTCTGTTTACAACAGATATTCTTTTTGTTTAATTGTTATGTTGTTCGGTCCGGAACGTTTGGCTATAGAGAAGTATACAATATACATACATATAATATATATATATATATATATATATATATATATATATATGTATACATATATATATATTACTTATATTTATTATAAATCTGATTTTAATGGCATGACAGTTCGTGTACGGTAATTATTACGTCAGTTATTGTGTTGGTAACGGATGTGTTGGATCTTCTTCGTTTTTTATTTTATTTTCTTTCTTTGGTCATTTTCGTTTACTAGTACGTATACACATGGTTTCGTTTTATTCCAATGTTTATCTCTTTTTTTCTCGATTTTTTGTAATATTTGTTTCTTTACCTTTGACGTTTTTTGTTCTCTCTGTTTTATTTTAATTTTCATCTGCTGTTTCTTAATGTCGTAAGATATAATTGTTGCATTTTAAATAATCGTGTCACAGCCGCGTCGTTATCCGACTCGAGGCGGCCGCCGTCTGTCCCCTTCAGTAGAATGGGACGCTCGGTGATCAGACCAAGTCTCGAGGAAGCTCGTACTATGATCTCGAATTTGCGGCGCGATCTCTTTCGCTTCGTAGAAACTTGGATTGGAGTTCGAACGTGTTTTACTATCGGTTCGTGCTTCTACATCCAGCTGTTATCTCTTTGAATTGGAAAAACAAAATTTTTATTCAATTCAAGAATAAATTTGGTGTATTGGCGCATTTAAGCCGGAGGAATATTTGGAATTACGAAGAATCTAAGCAAATTAGAAAAGCGAATAAAATTTAAAAATTGCGATATGTGTCCATTTAACGCTAGAACTACCAAGAAAATTTTAGAGTTTTTATTTCTGCTACAACGCTTTTTTTTTAAATTAGAATTAATGTATTATAACTTTATTAAAATTATATTTTTCTGCCTTGCTCATCTGAAAATTTATTACGTAGCTGTCATAATAAAAATATTAAATATGACAATAAAAAACTAAATACTTTGAAAACTTTAACGCAGATACATAGCATGAAAAGTCTTAAAGTTCTGAGTCTTCTTTTTTAGAACACACTACTTCTACCTATTGTTCGCTCAAAATTAATTGGCCGCTCAAGACCACTTGCCACGTGCTTCAACTTTCTCTCAAATGGTCTTTGAAACAATACATAGGCTGAAGCCAGCACGAAGTGAAGATACAAGAAACATAGAGACAGAATAGCTAAAGTCGTATAAGCGGAAGGGTTATTCTTTTGTGAACGATCGAGATAAGAAATTTTGCTTGAAATCCTTTATCCAGAAAACTAAATTATTTGTTTAATTAAGCAGCTGGATGATAGTACGGGTCAATAACGATCTAAGTTTAGGGAGGTTCGATCTCTAACGCTTTTTGAATCCAGTCGTGCCTGCGTACAGTTGACGTCCTGCCCCAACAACCGTGATTATCGTTCACATAATGAACACACGAAAGAAAAAAAGAATTAACTGGCTAAGAGATGAATAATGAGAGCCAATGGCAGAGCGATAAATGTCTCGACTGCGATGCAGTTAACACACGAGGTCGGTCGGGCTCACTTTTCGGGAACTTTGCAGTAGCAATATAGATAAAGATACATAGTATGTCCTTTTCGTTTCGTACTTGTCATTCGCGATTAATAATTCGAATAATATAAAAATCAATTTCTGGAAAAAAGAAAGAAAAGATTTCTCGCGATCGAAATAACGCTTAGAATCGGTTATCGTCTCTCTTTTTTCTTTCTGTTCGTTTCCATTTTAATTTCCGTTGATTTTCTTCGATATGAGACGGAATAAAGAAAAAAGAAGGGGAAAGGAAAAAAATTTTGCTATGATCGATCGAGAAAGAGAGGAAGAGAGCGTGCCATTTCGTTGATGAAAGTTCCAAGTTCCACGTAACATTGATCACATCGATTCACGCGGGCACTTTCGCGAATTCTTCTTCTGGAAAAGTGTGGAAAAAATACAAGAGAAAGAGAATAGATCATCCCGTGAGCTATCTTTTTTTTTTTTGCAAGCTTGATTCCGTGTTCGATTTCTAGACGACGCCATAGCAAACAGCGTTACAACGCTGCTCGGGACACGTAGTTCTCGCCTGCGGATTAAAACTGCGTTCTCATCCCCCTTCCCGACAACCCCACCCTGCCCTACCCTTATGCCCATTTGGCATTTGAATTCTTTTTGTTGAGACTTTCGTTTTTCACGTATACATTTATTACACCACAATTATTTGCTTGTTACGTGTCTGAACTTTTTGAGCATGGCATTTTCAGCGAGTGATTCCGTGTCGAACAATCAATTACCAATGCTGTCCGCGCAGAGATCTCGGTCAACGTGTTGTTTAAAATAGTATTATTTATGGAATAACTAGCTAGTCAGTTGTCTACGAAGCGATGTTTTTAATTTCGAATACACTCTTTGCCGAGCATATTCATTTTTCTGTAGCTTGAGAAATTCGGAAATTTTCGTCAAGCATTATTGAAGACTCAGCAACGAACGCGTTCAAGATTGGAAGCTTTCCAAGGCGTTAAGAGCCGAGTCTGAAAATTCAAACTTCTGTAAAAATCCAAGTGAAAAGAGGAGATAAGGAGATATCTCATCGAACGCCAGTAATCGAGATGCCTGCGCGGTTAGTTCTGCTACGACCACGAGTGACGCATGTTCTTTTAGTTGGTATAATAATACTGGATGTAACCTACCATGGTAAGCTTCGAACGTCGCTGCAACAACAAAGAAAGAAACCCGTTCATCTAACCAGACAAGTTGGACGGACAAGTTGGAAAACCAACTAACCAAACGCGAGTATCGAGCAACGTTCGAAGCTACCTTTATTTTACGTATAACCACACCACCACCCACCCCAGAAAAGCTCCCGGAGCACGTAAAACTAATCTCCGACTGCTTGTTCGCAGACGTAAGAAGAAATGTATCAGATACATGGGGGAGGGAGGAGACGGCGACGGCGAAGCGGACGGCGAAGGCGAGGACGATCATTCGGAGGACAACCTTGGCAGCGTGGGGGAGGCAGGCACTCCCGAAGATGACGAGTCTCTGAGCAGTCCCGGGGGTTTGTCTGCGTTGTCTAGTCTGGCTAGCCCGTCACTGGTGTTACCGTCGCCCTCGAGCCTGGCCAGCCCGTGTCCTTGCCCCCTGACGCCCCCGGTGCCGCCACCGCCTCTGTCAAACCATAGCAGCCAGCCGCACAATCAGCCGGCGCAACCGCCGCCGCCGCACCGTAACCCGGTCGGCACCAATCCCCACGATATCAACAATCCCCTTAGCGTGAACCAACTGACCGGACAGTGTATAAAGAGTGAAGTGGTGTCGGCGCCGTCGGGCACGTCCAACCCGGCGATCAGTGTTACGTAGCCCCGGCCGGAACCACGTGACAAGTCTGTTGCTGGCACCGTCATTGCGTGTGTCCTCGACAACAGGGTCCGTGTACGTGTTGAACAGACGAGGTGCTGGACGATGTGGACGATTGTTACTGTCGCGATCTGGGCGAGCATGAGCACGGAGGAAGCGGCGGGGTGCTGCCTCTTATCGAGATCACCTCTGACGGTTTTCTTCGTTGGGATCCTCGGCAAACAAGAATCCAGGTTACGAAGGGTGTTGGAAGTGTTTAGAGAGGATGCGCTTTGTACTTGGCCTGATCGGATAGAAGGTTGCAAGTGGAAGCGGACGAGTGTCAGGTTGGAGGAGGATCGTCTTCGATGATGGAGAAGGGATGGTTTGATCGGCGACAGGGAGGAAGCTGGAGCTTTTTCCGGAGAATAGCGTCCAACCTCGAGATGTTCGTTCGCCCGGGGCTTCAGCCAGTTTCATGGAAACTGGGCAATGTGAGACATTTATATGTGTAACGATGATGGTGTAAACGAACCGACGGACAATGTGAACAAACGATTGAGAATTATGAGGAAAATACGATGCAGAAATACTCAGGACCAAGTGTCTGGCTGTAGTCACCCACTCGAGAGAGAGCGCAAGATTGCTAGCGTGTTTCAGAGAGTGAGAGGCAGAATGGATCAGAGGATTGGTATGTATGAACGAGTGCGAGAGAGAAGGGGTGAGATATGCGTGAAAGGAGAATACAGGGTGGCGACGAAAGTGCGCGTGACACAGCTTGTAGTCCTTGTTACGTTGTGATGCTAATAATGACTGAGAGGTCATGTTCCTGTGCCAGGTACTATATTCTATAAAATAATTATACCGCAGACGATAACTAAAGGTTAAACGAGCGAGCAAGATAGAACGAAAGGGAAGTTTGAAGATATGTATGTATCGCGTATGCAAGGTAGAATGAAAGTACGACGAAAGGATGACAAAGAACAGTAAGAGAAGAGAACAAGAGGAATAGATGATGATGAGTCGAGAGAGCGGGACAATTCGTTTTATTCGACCTCACGGTGTCAAACTACCTATTCTTCTGTATGTAATTTGTTATTTTTTTAAAAGTCTATACACACACACACTGTGCGATTGATTAGCGTGTAAGACCTCTTTTCTTTTCTTATTTTTAACCGGGAAATCGTTCGTCTTTTAAGTTCCCCCTTTTTTTTCTTTTTTTTTCCTTTTTTATATATATATATATATAAATCTATGATTACTTCACTCCATTCTTTTCCGATCCAACCATCCCTTTTTACGGTTTCTTGTGGATTGGCAGGTGGAAAATTGAATTCGTCTGCGTATGATTCTCTAGTTTCCTTTTCTCGGTCGATTTCCATTGCATAATAATGATAATCAATTATTTAGAGAACTTTAGAAAGTCTCAAGGATCTTAACTCAATTTGACGATTAAACGAAGATTCTCCTTCGTGAACGATCTGTTTCAGCTTTCGATAAAAATATTAATCTTCTATATTTGTGTTCCTGTTAGAATAATATCAAAATCAAGGAACTAAAGTATACGGAAAGATAAAAGTATATAAAGAAATGAAAGATTAAGATGGAACAAACTCGAGCACAAGCCAGCGCATGCTTTCGAGCTGTTAATCGACCAAGACAATAACTACGAGACTGTTCTGGCGTCGAACGCGTGAACCAGAGCTTCCATTAAAACGTGTCCGAGGGTAGCCTTGTGCTCGTCTCAGTTCTTCTTTGATCGTTCACGATCGAGCCAGAAGGGGACAAACATACACGCAGACGCGTTGCATTATTTATCAAGCGTCGTCCTGATCGAGCGAAGATCGTTTCTTCGCGCGTTCGCTTCTTCCACTGACCAATCCGTTCCTCTTACTCTTCGCTTTTATTCGTTTTTCCTTTTTATTTCATCATTCTTTACTTGATTTTTGTCTTACGATCTTCCGCGCCAGGAGTCGCGTCGCCTCCACAGGAAATTACGGAATTAATCAAGCTTGATTCTTTGCGACGTCCCTCATTGGAATTAAGAAAATTTTCTGTAAAAAGCGAATTATAATTTCATTTCTTTCTTTTTTTTATTTCCGTTTATTTTTATTCTTGTTTCCCATTTTTTAATTTTCAAATGGGCGGAGGTCGAAGAGATCTTTCTCCGATCTATCCTTGCATAGAAGAGAAAGCGTTCTATTAAAGAAAACTTTATTTGGAAATTTTCTGAATACATGGACAATGGAAATTACGAAAATTCGTCGGTATTATTTAATGATTATGATTATGGTGTGATTAAATGTTTGTTCATCCGGATGGTTGGAGCGACGAGTTTCCGCTGTGCTTTCTTTTGTCTCATTATTTTAACGATGTGTTGTTTTTATGTGTAATTAAGCGGCAATATCCATTGTTGTTATATAGCGGAACGATTAAAAGAGAAAGAAAAATATTTTAGCCGATCGAGCGACCGTTTTTCTTTTTTTTCATGTTTTTTAAATATTTTTTCTGTATTATTCCTTTTTTTCCCTTTCTTTTAATCGGGCTTTTGCGTTTCTCTTTGAATCCTTGTTACTGTGAAATAATGGCGTGAACCGATTCGTGAATTTTATATACGTCTCTGCACACATCGCGACGACATGTTTGTATTTCTCGATTTATATCGTCATTTCGTTTCTGTACTTTTCCGTATTGTAATTGAGATTCACCGACGATCATCGTTATTCGTGTGCAAGAGGAAGAGGCCGACCGTTGCACAACGTTACGTTTTCGTTTTCATAGGTCTTTTTTTCTTCTTTTTATCTTTTCGACAAAGCTGGTTGTGACTTGGTTTTATTTACAATAATCATGAATTAAAGATCCCTTTTCTGTTCATTCAACTTTACAACCAACGTTTTCAATGTTATTTTAATTTGAACAACCTTGCTTCGGTTTAAATAAATTAATCAACGATTCTGTGAAATTGTTAATCTCCGGAAGCTTTTTCAAGATATCTCCATTGTTTTTTTTTTATCGTATACCATGTGTCCTGAAAATATCGAATCCTCGGTGTAATCTCTCTCACATTTCTTAAAAAAAACAGCTTAGGTAAAACTGTAAGAAGAAAATCAAATGTGACGAAACAAAAACGAAAAGGAGGAAACGAGAAAATGAAGCACGCGCCGAATAAGAAAACTATCGAACATTTGTTTCTTTTTTCCCTTTTTTTCTCTCGTGCGTTTTCATTAGCGGTGCAGCTCTTGTGTACATAAGATATAGATACGTTTGTTTAAAGGTGCATTTGTTACGTCTAATGGGAATGTGCAATGGAGGACTGTAACGATGAAGAAGACGACGAAGAAGAAGACGACGACGAAGAAGAAGAAGAGAAAGAAGACGAAGCAGAAAAAGAAGACGTAGACGAGGAAAAAATAAAAAACAGGAGATGCGTTATGTCGAAGTCTCGCGAGCGTATGTGTTTTAAAAGGAAAATAAGAAAAAGAGCGAGAGAGAGAAAGAGAGAATGAAAGTGTATGTGTGTGTACGTGTTCGCAAAACGAAAAACACCGTTAAAAGGAACGTTTTTCCTTTCTTTCTTTTCCTTTCTTCACTGTACTTTATTTTGTTTCTCGTTTTCTTTTTTTTTATATATATATATATCTATATATTCCTCTCTATTTCCACGTTTTTCTTCTCGATAAAAATCTTGACTGAAGCGACCACGAGTAATGCCTGTATAGCGAGAACGTAAGATAAAAAGCTTGTAATACGCGTCGACCGAACATTTAAACTTGAAACGTGCCATAACGACATCATGCCAATATTATAACGATAATACAATACTTTTTTACGATTTACGATCCGTTTTCGAACCTCTAGAAGCCTCTGTCAGTCGTGTACGAAACGGTTGTTTCTGCGTTCACCACGGGTCTGCGCCTCTTGGTTCTTTTGCCGTGTTTTTACCTCGGCCACCGATTTCTTCTCTCCCTTCATTGCCTCGTTCCCACTCGATCGCGAACGCCTCTGCACGCGATCCTTACATTCTAGCGTCACGAATCATGAAGGCTCTTCGAGATCCAGCCACGATTCTCAGCTACCGTGCTCCGTAAATTGATAAATACTGTCTAATAATCCTAGAGGCTGATCCAAGGTTTTGCATAGTTCGACGAACTATCGTGAGATTTTGTACACGAATCTCTGTCGATAATATTTACCCCTTAAATCTCTATAATAGCTGCTTCACGTTGAAACCGGAGAGTGAAGATCGATTGCCGTTGCTCGTTTTAAACTGAAAATTAGAAAGTAGTGGTTGCGATAAATATATTGCGTTTGTACAGCGACGAAGTATAATAAAACGACGATACGCATGTGAAATAAGTTTTGAAAGCTGTAGACGTACGATCGCGCAATTTCTCTTCTCACTGAATAATTTTCAAATTCTCAAATAAATTCTCCAATTTTATCGCAATAAATGGCAAAAGCTTGCCCTATCACGTACAAATAATCAAGACAGTAAAAAGCACGCTTTCCTATAAATATCATGAATTTCGGTTACAAATATTACACTGTCCTCGAAACGTAGAGATCTCGTATTAAATTCTCAGAAGCAGAGATATCTTGCAATTTATATTCTTTGAATACCGAGTTTCAAAATTTCAATCTTATGGAATGAAAGGAATGATCTTCCGAATTTCAATCTTTGCCAAAAAAAAAAAAAATTCAATATTTATCTCGAAGATACTCGGGGGCTAAGAGAACGATAGAATCGAAAGCTAGAAAACAGTTTGAATCGCGGATCGAGATACGATCGAGCGGACGAGGCTTCAAACGAACAAGTACGGGCAAGGACGACCAGCGGTTCACGGAACGATCGCGAGAAAGAAAGAACGAGAGAAAGTTATCGAGCGAGCGAGAAAAGGACTACCGATTGTACTGACAGACGTTAGCCACAAAGAAAAAGACTCGTTAATCCGTGTGATGTATTATTCCGTGTGTATATCGCGTGTATGTATGCGTGCGTGTGTGCATGAGACGATGACTGGTGTGCGCGAAAAACCGAGTTACGGGGGCAGAGATCATCCATGAACGTGTAGACGCTCGTTTCCAACGGCAGATAGGAAAGCATTTAAACGCATTTTCTCGTTCATCGACGAGAGAATTACATTTGTAACCGCGACACAGTGTCCGCAATATCGTCCCGACTACCGCGCATTCGTTCGAGGATTCGCTTATTCGTTCTTTCTATGGTGATACCATAAATAATTTATCGAAAAAGATCTACCATGAATACATTGTGCGGAATTTGAGATCAGTTTTATTCGTGGTAAACAGACGAATCGGTGGGAAAAATGCGTGGACAGTCAGGACGATTATTTTTACCGAATCAAAACCCGCGAGTCTGTCGTTCGTTCGAATTCTGCCCGCGAAACTCGGCGTTAATTCACTTTGCGAGGAACGAGACGACGTCACGAGGGTCCGTCGTGGTCCCCACGAGTGGTCAGGGACGAGGAAGCTATTCCTCACCAGTAACTTTTTAAGAAAAGAAGAAAGAGCAGATGGAGGGAACGTGTTCGTGATCGAAACGAAAGAATGGTAGATAAGCGCGTTATAAATGTGGAATAGCTTCCGGGATCCGCTTGTAAACACGGCCTACAGACCACGTGGAAACGTCATACGAAAAGTCACTCGGGAACGCCCTAACTGCTGCCGATTATGAATCGTGTTTCTTCTTTTTTATGGCGAGGAAAAGGAAGGAGGTTCAGGCGCGGTTAGGCTCGTCTCGCTTCAAGGAGTGCTTGTAACATATTGTAAAGTATCACCGACAGTTCTCAGCTGCGTTGTACAGTGTTTTCTAAGTATCTAGTTTATATAGCGTGTAATTGAAGAGGATACATTGTATTTACACTAAATAAGTGATCTGTATCAAATTCATTCTCGTATAGCCTGTACTCCTACTCATTGTAGATGCTAAAAGTGATTTGTGTCATAAAGAAACCTATAAATAAAATTAGCAATTTGAGAATGTTGTCGACCGCGTCGATTTATTGTCTGTTTTCACCTTTGCCTGCCCGTTCTTCGCGTCCAAGTCAACGTGGCTGCTGAAGATACAAGTGTCTTACTTGGGAAAATGTTTCTAAGTATGTAATTACGTATTGATCGTGCTTCTGATCGAGGCTGGTTTTGAAATGATATTGCACGGCTTGATTGATTCTTTGGACAAAGAACGGTTTAACACGTAACGGGATACAATTTTGGTACGATTCTAGAGAAATTATCGGTTCTATCTTGGAGTTGCAAGGATTAGTGAGGCGTATCGGTTTCTCTATACCGATGCTCGCACTGAACTGCGATGAAACTTCGTTTTCGATTATGTTATTGAACAGTGGTGTTATTGGTGAAAAACCAGGAGAGAAGAAGCGAAGAATGGAATGAAAATTAAATAAAAAGTACTAGTCTTCTGAGAATTCTTGTTTTTCTTCAACGAATACCTCATCATTGTTGTACATTAATTATCGTTCGGTCAATGCTTTCTTAGCTACGATATCACGATTTTTTTTTTGGACCATAAATATGAGTTTTATAAATGTGTTCAATTTATAAAATTATCGAATCAATAAAAGAGTACTTAATAAAATGTTTCTCGAATGCGAAGGATTAATAATCGATTCAATTTATTCAAAACATATTCCAAACATAAATGTGAAAAACAGACTGAACTTTTATTACGATATGGCTAAACAAATTTCCCATCTAAAACCAAAAACAGGACAAAAATAGGTAATTCTCATCATTGAATACACTTGGGCGGACATTGGGTCTTCGCGTCTGAGAAAAAGTACAAGCTCAGCACGTTCACAGCGTTCAGGGTATACACGTTCGGTGTCTTCAAGTTGCAATTAGTTACAAACACCTTGGCCATATTCATAATACTTTCACACTTCATCACACAGGCCGCACCATCGAAACTGGGTCTTCCCTGGTCATTTCTGGCGCAAGGATCAAATAGATAAAACTTCCCATAGTGCTGCATCACTGCGACCGCCATATTATTTGTATGAAGAATCCCAGCACAGTTCGATCGGAAGAACATGGCCAAAGACTCGGACAAATCAAAGGCGTGGAGCAATCCAGCTGTAGTATGATTATGAATATGTATCGTAGCTCTAAAATCCCCAACAATGAAGACGGTCAACAATTCACTGGGAGATAAGTTCCTGTTCCCTGAAAGTGTGGCTCGTACGCTGTCCGAATGTAATAAGTCTCCGTATCTCAAAATAGCGTCGATTAACTCAGGTGTCCAGGTGGATGGCACGTGAAGAAGACCAACGACAATAGCCACGGCAGCGATAGCTGTACTTTGGAAGCCTCTTGTATCCGTACTCCAAATTCTATGATGCATGTGCAAAGTACCACGAAGAACGCTAAGCTCTTCATCTACGATATTATATTCTGTAACTGTCTCCACATCCAAGGTAGTATTTTTCTTCGCTCCTACCATTGGAATTACTGGAATTGGCGGGCCTGTGCAGTCGAAATATGGTCTAAAACCAGCTGGACATGGTAAAGGTTCGATCATGGCGGTCTTGATAATAACTCTGCAGATCTCGTAACGACCATACTTCTCTTGTTCGTCGATGTTAGCGAATAAAACCTCGTAAAGTGGTTCTAAGCAAGCGAACCACATGACGCACGAGGTACCATAGAAATCTTGCAGACCCTGATCGCTTCGTGCACGAGGATCGTACATAAAGTAGACGCCCATATCTTTCCAAATAGCCACTGCTCCACGATCAGTGACCACGATTCCAGCACGATTTTTCTCAAAGAACAGAGGTACACCCTGTTCGAGAAGTATCGGTGGTGGAGGCGGGGCTCGAACCCTTTGAGGTCTTCTACTCCTAGTTTTTCTAGTTCTAGTTCGCCTCGCTCGCTTTCCCTTCTTTTTCTTCTTGTCCTCGGGATCTGGCGGAGGAATCGCGACTATTCCAGCCACTGTTCCTGACTCTATATCGGCTGTCAAAATATTAACTCCTACGTAGAACACTCTGATAATGTCTTTCGGTTTCACACGAACTATCGTTGGCTTTGCTTTCTTCGTTTCTCTGTGAACGTTGATGCCAATGGCTAAAATTTCATCCATAGTCTTCTTCGTCCAAGTAACTGGGTTCTTCACTACAGACATCCCTAGAGAAACGACGCAATTCGCGGCTTCCTGTTTGTTTCTTAATTGTTCAGGGAAGATCTCGTCACCTTGATGATAACTTCCTCTTAAAATCGCTCGAGCTTCGCCACGAACTCTTCTGTAAGCGTTCAAAGGTGGCAGATTCGAAGGACGAACAGCAGAACTAGGGTCGAACTTCCACGGTGGAAGCTTGTTCCAATTGACCACGTCGATAGCAATCATTTCATAGTCACCCTCTCTTCCTAAGAAGTTCTGAAGATACTCTATAAGAGTGGCAATGTTGGTAAAACGTAACACTTTGGGTCTCACTAGTGCTGTCTCGCCTGAGGTGGTCGTCCAATCTGGTATCAAAGCATAGTAATCGTTGTTGAATTTCCAAAGAGCAATATTTCTGTTTGGACTGATAGTCAGCGCGCCTGACTTATACTTAGAGAAGAAGTTAGTTATTCCAGTCTTTAAATCCTGAACTTTAGGTGGCTTGGCTGTCAGACTGCCAGCTTCGACACAGTCTTTGATACTCAAATTTATTCGACGAGACGAAAGGAAGAACTCTGTCATAATATCGTTGATCCTTGGAATCGTACCCCCTCCAAGTCTATCTACACATTTCGAGTGTAGCTTATCTCCAGTCACTATAACCTCATCGAGCACAGCTTGCGTCCAGTATCTCGGTTCATATACTTTCGCAAACACGATGGCCATCACAGCAATGGCAGCGGTTTGGTTATTTCGATTGACTTTTTCGAACTTCATATCGTCCATACCAATTGTGCCATCGATGGACCATACGCCTTCTGTCATTTTGGGGAAATGGTACCACGGATTGTCTCCTGAACTCGGCCTCGCTGGACGTTCTTCTTCAGCTACGCGTGTCTCGTAAGCATTGTCCAGGCTGACCACGTCCAAACTGAAATCTTCGCCGATAGCAACCGCTGTAATCGCGTTAGCGAGTGATTCTATGTCAGTGAACCACATTACAGCAGCAGTGCCGTCTCTTTCTCGAGGCTCTCCTCGAGTATCTCTTCCTTTAGGATCCATCGTGAAGAATACTTCGCCCTCTCTCCAAATAGGCATTATTACGTGATCTTGTCTAAATATTCCCATAGCATTCGTTTCAAAAAAAGTCTCCAATTGCGATTGCAAATCAGTTACCCTGCCAGTAACGTTGTCTTCTTCGAGACTAACGTATATTTTATTCACTCCAACAGCGAAATCTTCGCTAATTTCACTGGGAATAAGATAAGTTCTTGGAGTCTCTTCCTCCTCTGCTCCTTCTGGAAGATTCTCTAAATTGTCTGTAGTGATCTTATCGCCTATTTTAAGAATATCGTCCACCACTTCTCTGTACCATAAATGAGGATTATATAGTTTGGTCATTCCTAATGTTGCCAAGGCACTTCCAGCTTGCTGTTTGTCTCTAGTTTGTCTTTTGAACATCACTTCGTTAGCTTGATTAAAACTCCCTAGTAAGATAGCTCCATTGTCGCCCATGTTGTAATAATTGTTCAAATCAGGCTTCACCGGGATCTGTTTGTCTGCTTCAACTTCTTCTTCGGTCATTTCTTGACCTATAGAGATGACTTTCATACTATGAATGGCGAATTCGTTGTTTGTTTCTGCATCCTGGCCGGCATTCGTTTCGATTATACTCGCCAGGACAGACAGATCCAAAGTTCGAATTACACAGGCTGCGTTCTCTTCATCTTCTACTTCGTCGATTAACCATAGACCCTGCTTGTTTCGAGGATTAGGATCGAAACAGTAATACACGTTCTGTGGCACCATTTCGTCCTTTTCTTTTACTTCTTCTTCGACTTTCCACACAGCCACGCTCATATTCTTCACGTCAATGATTCCATACTGGTACTCTTCAAAAAATTGATTTAAAGCTGAGACCAAATTTGGAACATCGGCATCGGCTGGTGAAGTCAAGTCTCCAACAACAGTTCCTTCTTCCACGTCAATTTTTACTTTTCTATTTTTAAAGTACAGATTCTTCTTCAAATTTGGCACGAAGAAATATCGTTCAACATCTTCACCAACTTCCATAATCGGATTACACCAATTGTAATAAGCGTCTCCTTCTCTAACTACGGTGTCAACGACCTCGTTAGTCCATTTCGCGGGCGGTGTTTCCCTAGCAGCAACTAAAGCTATCACTGGCATAGCCAGTCCCTGAACACCTCTACTTTCGTCCTCGAATCCTTCATCGTCGTTCGATATAGTTCCCTGAAGAACCCACGTTTCTCCTGGCGTTCCCGGCTGGAAATCGTGCCACGGTCTGGTCCCAGGAACGTCATCTGGAATTGTAATGTGTCTGATAGTAAAACGATCGTTTTTCTTCGCCTGTTCCAAATTTTTCAAGAATAAAGCAGCCAATGCGTCGGTAGTAGGGAATCTTATCACGCAACAGTTTCCCTTTTTCCTTTGAGAATTCTCAGCCTTGGCGCCTTTTCCACCCTTTTCCTCTCGAATCCTAACTCCAATCATGTCACACTGGCGAGGATCAAACATATAGAAACAATCATCTTGACTCCAAATCGCCACGGACATGGAAGAAGATTCAATTACTCCTTCTGTGTTAACCAGAAAGAATTCTTCCAAAGCTTGTCTCAGATTCAACACAGTTGGTATCTTGGAAGAGATCGTTCCAGTGACCGTAATCAAATCTACGTCTATAACCAACTTTCTCCCTTCTAATTCGATTTTGATATCGTTCAGATCAGGGGCAGTCATGTTTTTCATCATTGGCTTGGCAGACTTCACCTCGGCGTACAAAACATCGCCCAAAGCCAATATTTCGTCTAACTTTGGCCTTAACCACGTCTTCACCGGGTGAACCTTCTTCATGGCGATAGCCAGAACACAGTTTGCTACATTCTGAGCTCCTTTGCCTTTGTACATCTCACTGTGCTCGTGAGTGAGCCCGTGAAGAATCGCCATATAACCAGGAAGCTCCCTAAACGTCGATGGTACGTTCACGTGCATGTCCTCGTAACTGTAACCAGTATCAAATTTATTCTGATCTACGAGAGGATCTGTTGCAAAACGCTTATCAATACTGTAGTTCGAAATGGTAATTTGTAAAGGCTCTCTGTGAATCTTGGCCGCTACAACAACCTGCTTCTTCTGTCCCTTTGGTACCGGTTTGGTGCAGTCCATTTTATTCTCGTCGATGTCGACAGGATTGATAGTTCTTAAAACGCTTCTATCAACGTACAAGCTGCTTGGTAAACGATCGATATATCCACGACCTACTTCGGTGACCTTCAACACAGTCACCTTGTCAATGCAATATCTGGAATCGTATCTCTGGTCCATACTCTTGAGAAAATGATCGCGAATATCGTTCAGACATTTGAATCTCATGACACAGGCTACACCATCTGGATGGTGAACACCTTCCTCGTCACAGGGTGCCGGATCAAAGAATAGAAAACCGATTTCAGGATGACGCCACATGGCCATAGATGTTCCTTGAGCTGTGATTACACCCGCGTCGTTATTCTGAAAGAACTTTTGCAACCCATCCGCGAAGTCCGGACAACCGACAGTTTCACTCAATAGGTTTCCATAAATTCCTGTCTCTTCTACGCAGACTAAGACTTTGTAATTGGAAATGTAGAATTCTGGATGGACAAGATTGGCTTTCATATATTCGTTGTCTTTTACGTGATTTCTCATTACGCTGGTACGGAACACTTTGTCTCCGTATTCCAACACTTGGTCTACGTATTCTTTCACCCATTCTTTCGGTTCGAATAAACGGCCATAGACGATGGCTACGATCGATGCTGGAGCAGCTTGACGACCACGGCTTCTGTACTTGAAGTGGCGATCGTTCATCGCGTAAGAACCGCGAAGGATCGCCGAGTTCGGCGTCAAAACACGGAATTTGTGCCATCGTCTGCCGAAATCGAAGCGTGCTGCCTTTTTCTTTTTTGGAAGAGCGTCACCCTCGCCGGATGTCCCCGGGCCACCCTTGATCCCTGCCTTCTTCTCGGCCGCCGTGTCCGTCATGTTGTTTCTGAATTTATTTTATCGGAATACTTATTGAAATAATTCTCTTTCTATTATTAAAAAGATATTCGTAATTCGTTGAAATTTCTAGGGTAATTTTCCTAACCAATGCATAATTAAGAGATGAAAATGGAGAATGACGAGTAACTTGCCTGATACTACTTTATATAAGACCAATTTTAATATAAATTTCGAAGAATATTCATCTTTAACAAATCAGAATGAATCGACGAACGTGGAAGGTTCTTCGTAAATTTTTACTTGCAAATTTTCCTTATACATGTCCGAAAAAGATTGCTGTCAGAAAGAACGTGAATGAAGAAAGGGATGAAAATCGGAATTGATATCGATAGTCAATCGATGAGGGATAAGAGACGACAAGAAGAAGGATCTATTATCTTATAGAATTTATTGTAAGTCTTCTTAGTTGCTTAACAATCTCGAGGATACTTTATTCGTTACAAAACAGTATATGTATGTCTTCTTGTGGTATAAAATTATTTGTGTTAGACTTACCTGACAAGCACCTTACTGCTACTTTCTAAGAACAGGTGTACAGTATACACAAAATAGAGAAATATTTAAGCGTATAATAGAAATAAAAACGCGAGAAAACGTATAAAATGCAAAAATTTTCAAATATAAAGTTTGCTAATCTTCGAATTTTCCGCATTCTATAAAAAGATGGAAAGGCACCGATACAAAGTTATTTGCTTGCGCTTAGAGATTAAAACGAAATGTATCAATAGCGAAATGGAGTATATCAATGAATTATTTTTCCTTGTCTTTTTTCTTGACTATAGGTCATTCATGCAGAAAAGCGCCCGCTGCAAAGTATATACCTAAACTTTATTACATCAACATATGAAAAAACGTAATAAATATTATAAATATAGAATATAGAGTATAAAGTAAAATCGATCAACTTGCTTTCGTCTTTATTGTTACACGCTGCATGGATTCATGCATCGATGTAGTGACCTCGGTTCACCTTCACAATTGAACAATCTTGAAGACATAGTAATAATAATAAAATTAATAATAATAGTAGTAATAATGATAATAATAATTATTATACTTATAATAATAATAATATTTATATATATATATATATTCTTTTTTTTCGTTATGTACATACGACCTATAGATCATCGTCAACGGAAACCAAGGTTGTACATATTTGTCAGCCATAATCATCAATCGTTGATTAGTTACGAATAGAATAGAATACGATTCGTATCGATATTTTGTATACAGGCACAGAGAGAGAGACAGAGAAAGAAACACGAATAAATTCGCGAGTCATTGAAGAAGCCTATAATTTAATCGTCGTCAGAAACGTTTCTGTTAGATCGATGAACAAAATTGTTATTTTGATTCGTTATAGTCCCGATCGAAATATTCGGATCGCGATTCATGGGCAGAAGCTTTCTCTTCAACTATAATCTTTTTATATTTACAACATATATATATATATATATAATATGTATACGCTTAACTGATCTAATAGGATTATTGTAACAAGTTACCAAAAAATATCTACACAGTAAAAATATATATATATATATATATATATATATGTATATACATATATAAACGCACATACACAGTATGTCGCTCGCTCGCGCTCGCGCACGCGTACGTGCATATTCATATCTGCTTCTTTCTTCCTCCCTTTCTTTCTTTAATTCTTTTCTTTCTTTCTTTCTTTCTTTCTTTCTATCTTCTCCTTCTCTCCCATCTTTCTTCGATACAACAATTTAGACTTTATAATTATCCTGACTGCCTTCCATTCACTCAGGAAGCGTATATATACATATATACCATCGTTTGTCTTTTTCTTTTTACATTTACCCACTTTACATGTGTGCGTGTAACATCTTCAATCCCCTCACCCGAGTTTGCATACGTATAAACGCATCTACGAACACGTGCATCATGGAGCACATTATAACACGCGTAAATACGTGATACAATCGATGGATCGTTTACTTTTTTTCTTTTTGGCTGATTCGATTGCGCTTATTAATATCTTTCTGGCAGATCGTGACGCGGTTACTCTACTGCTCTAACTTGGACCGACATCGCTTTCTCCACATAATATCAGAGACTTATGGTTATTATCTTTAGTCTATGTAAGTTTCGTTCGTGTATTATCAATATTTATCTGTACATGTATTAGTTACCAAGCATGTCCGCCCAAAAAAGAACAACGACGAGATATTTTGCAAAACGTATTTAGATATAATAGGCATAGTTCGCACGTGCGATAAACAGCGTTTAAGACTTCTCTTGACAATTACACGCTACGTGGTCTCTATGTAATAAATCGTTTCGATGGCCCGTGTATACCTATGCACACGTCCAAAAATATATATATATATATATATGCCTGAACGATTCGTTTTATCTTTTTTTTTCTTTTTTTCTTTTTTTTTTTTTGCTGTTTCTCAAGTTTAATAACACCGTCGAGAATATTGCGTCACTTAAGAGTATCGCTACGAACCACATTTAATCTTATTAAAATATATATATGTATATTTGATACTCGCGTCTATACGAGTGTTTTAACCCCCTACGGTTCATTGTATGTCATTACTATCAATTTGTCAATCGTAATTTTTAAAAGCACCAAATTCCTTAAAACCACTTAGAGAACCGGAAGATTCTATAAATTTCATCGAAATAAAGCAGACCATAGAGGGTTAAGGAGAAATATCAATGGCTGCAATGGGCACGTTATGCGAATCGTTTCACGAATGTGTCTCGTTCCACGATCGAGAACTAGCACAACGACAACTCCTGTCTTTTTTTTTTTCGTTTATCATCACAGACGGAAAAAGACTTAATTATATAAGGGCCAATAGATTCTATTCAATTCATCCCACTCTGATTATTCTTTTTTCGCAAAATGTCTTTTTTCTCTCTTTTGTTCTTCTTCTTCTCGTCGGTCGACCGTCAAATTCGTTCGACCGCGCGCATCGAAACGAAAAAAGAGTTATGAAACGAGAAACAGGATCATCGGCCATACGCGTGGTTGTTCGCATGCACTTCGAAAAATGTTACGCACTTCGAACGTGCGTTACTGGAACGCTGACAATTCAGGCAGCGGATAACGAGATCTTTGCACGAGCATTAACAATAAATCGCGTGTGCAAAAGACAACAAATCGCCGGCAATATCACTTAAACTATTCACAGACTTCACAAGTTTGACGCTTTCGATCACGACGAAGAATAATTTCCTATCACTCTTCCATCGTGCAATTATTTCCTCTTCCTTTATGCAGATAATTGAGATTCGTTAAAACGTTCTTCGTCTACACCCCTGCGTGGCTCAGTAGAGATTTCAAAGCGTTTTTGTGCTATCTATATCTCGGAGGAAAACAACGATAAAGCTGAAGAATCCTCCAACGAATAGAAGGGTTCAAGAATCGCGAGGAATTATTGTTGCGAGTTTACAAGATACCAGAAAATCGGCAACAGAATGAAATCATACAAAGAACGAATTATTAGAAAACATCTTTGTTAGATTTCATTTTGTTACAATTATTATTATTTAGACATTCATTAGCGACAACACAAACTTTCTTTGCACGTTTCGACATCTCCACATCTTCACGTATACGTGACAACATCTGGTGTATATAGACTGTAAAGACGACCTTATTCCGAGAAATCATGAATTTTATTGACACACAGAATAACGCTTGGCTTCTAATCATGTTGACCGTAGGCAAGAAATTTCATCGACTTCGAACGGGAACACATTGCGACGCCAACATCAACGTCGATCAAGACGCTGAAAATCATAGCTTAAAAAATAGAGCAAGAACGTTCGAAAATTGTTGTAAATACTGTTCCGGTTATGCGCGTCTTCTATTGTCACCACAAAAGAAATTATATTCTCTACCGCTACCTCGAAAATTATTATATTTTCCAACAGTTCTCTCTGTACTTGGTCCCACGAAATTGCACGATCATCGGTTGAATTTTAAAACTATGCCAATCATCCACTAATTATTTCTACGATAAAAAATGCTCATTTAAAAAGGGACTCCAATTTCGAGGGAAAGTTCTACGACACGAAAAACTAGAATATAGAAAACGAACGGCAATTGACTGATTAATGAGTTCGAAAATTGCGATTTATTCGGTTGACTTTCATCGGAATAAGGCATGCCGCTATGCATGTAAGTATAAAGAAATTGGTTGTTTCTAAAGTCGAAAGATAAGAACGCATTTCGAATAGATTAGCCAGAGGAAGGTCTCGCGGCAAACAAAACTTCCATATGTTTTTCTCTTTTATTTTTTTTTTCTTTGTTATTTTATTGAAGTGACGCTTCTTTTCTCTTTCGTCTTTTTAAGTTTTCCAATACGAGTCGTTGTTCAAACGAGTAGTTTATAAAAGAAATCGCCTGTTGCTTGTTAATGCTACGTTCAACAAGACAGTTTCGCATTTACCGCGCTCGACCGGATTACTGTAGCGTAACCTCTTTCCTTTTTTTTTCTTTTTACATCTAAGTATTTCACATTCGGAGTATCTGAAAATAGAGATATCTAGCATTTTATTTTATACACTAATTTGTTGGTAACTCTCGAATACCTTCCTCTACGTGAATTCATCATGAGACTAAATATCTCGATCTATCGTTTATCTAGCCTCTTACAATGTATGTATAATTCGTATCAAAATCAAGAAAAAAAAATAGGTTTCGCGATTGGACGATAACGAACATGACGGTACAAGCATCTGTTTTCACTATCGTTCATGTTTTACAATTTTTTTCTCTTTGTTGTTGTCAGTTTTGCTCTTTTTTTTTTTTTGTTTTTTAAGGAAGTGAACACCGCAAGTTTTCGTCAAGTCTCAAAAGAGCGAATATACTCGTCTACAATGACAAGAACTTGCACACACATCTCTCGCACCACTCTCTAGTAAAGCTTTATCTTCACATTTTTGTAAGCCTAGGTACGTATACATATATGTTTATATATATACAAATTACAACAAAGTAACTCCGTTGTTTGACAGCCTCTATCGCGAAATCAAAGACAGACATTAACTGTCCCGATTAGGGTGCTTGGCAAGGAATCGTCGAGGCCAGGGTAAAGGCCAGTCGTATTGTCGTGGCACCGTGCCGCCCACGTTTTTCTCGAAATATTTAAAAATAGGGAACCACCAGAGTCGGGCCAAAAAGTTGTTTGGTTCATATTGCTGTAAATACATTACAATATGTTCTTCAGTTTTCACAATACATTATCTTTGACTCTTTTCTTTATTTTTTGTTCTTTTTCTAGCATAAAAGTAGAGATATTTAACAAAACAATAAAACTTACCTTAAGATGCGAATTATTAGCTAACGTATGATAGATATACCATAAGCGTGTAGTTACGTAGTATGCTATGAGGACGTCCACGGTATAATGTCCGTGAGCCACCAAGACCATAATTACCCCAACAAAAACAGCAATGCCCGCAAGCCAATGAATTGGTTGACATCTTCTTGGAGAATCTGCATTTTTAAACATTCTTTTAGATTCAAGATAATACTTCTTCATACTTCTTCTTCTTCTAGATAAATACGTAGCATACTTGAACACGACATAAATGTCTCCATAACATAGAGAAAATACTTACACTCCTTTATAATCAGGTAACTAAGTACAAGCACGACTGTATGACCGCTGTAAATATAATCCCCGCAGTAAGTGTGCTTGCCATTTATAGACAAGCCGAAGCCAGAAATGAGCTGCAAAACCCTTTTCGTAACAAGGAGCGGACTCGTATTGTTTGCTTTAGGACTGCAGAAATACGTTTTGCTGGCGACAGGCAGTACCGTCACGTACATTGTGATACTCCTCATCATGTACAACAGTCCCATCAAGAGAAATATTCGCCTAACAACGATAAACCTAGAAGAACCAGCATAAAATTTTGTAAAATAAAAATAATTTTAAATATCGCCTACAATAACATCCAGAAATTCGAAAATTTGATGGTATCTTTTTAGCTTAATTTGAGATAAAATAAAATTAAGAAAATGAAATAGATCTTGGAAATTTGAGATAAAGCTAAAAGGATAACCATCTCAAAACTGTTACAGCATGTTAATACTAAAATTACTTGTGTCCTACTTCTGACCCAAGCCTGCCGAGCAAAAACTTTAATTTACACGTAACGGTTTCATCGATGTTTGTGTACAATACGTACCTATGTTTATGAAAAATAATAAAAACCATCGCTGAGTTGGACATTATCATAATTAAAACTTCCGACACGTTAAGGGCCCAATCCTGAGCGGCAACATTGTCCAACACTACATCCGGGAGCGGCCCGTATGTATTTCGATCAGGGACTCGTTCGTGCACCATTGCAAGGGACGCAGTAGTCAATATGAAGTTCACGACCATGAACAGAAATGCTGTAACACGAATTACTTTTTTATTAGAACAAAAAATTTCAAATTTCTAAATAAACAAGCAAATTAAAAAGGAAACCTTATCAGCGATAACTTGAGATCAATTGAAGTGTGAATTATTCATTCTAAAAATTTATGATAACTTTGAAAGCGCAATGAAATAATCTTGAATGTTCTTAAGTTATAATTCATCGGACTTGTTTTAAAAACAAATATTATATCTCGGAGATAGAAAAATATAAGAATTATATTTAAAACTAAGCAAATACTCTAATCTTATCACGTGATCATCAATCATAAAAACAATTTTATAATTTGCTTATATCATAATACTCATCATATCAATATGTACATGATTTTTAGTAGCATGTGTGTATTTGTTCAAATTATTTCCCAGATAATCCAGTCACAGATCGATCACGAATCGATCATGTGCCTTTAATCATTGACGCAACTAATACATAACAGCATTCCAGGAAAATATACAATAGTGTATCGTTTAGCTTGCAAACAATAGTAGCCACATGTATATCAGTCGGTTGAAAATAAACCGGTGATTCAAGCATACGGGTCACCGCAGTTAGTCGTATATCGCACGCGCACGATACAGCACGGAGGTAACAGTCATCGTGGCGCAATTTATCCTTCTCTCTGTCGGTGAACGTACAGCTACTCCACTTTACGCGCCTATGCTTCTGTTCCGAAATTTCTAACCGACAACTCTCTCTCTCTCTCTCTCTCTCTCTCTCTGCGCTTACCACTTTTCCGGAGAATACTCTTTTCTATTCTGATACAACGGATAACAATATGCTCCAAAAGTAAAACGCGAGCCCATGTTTACCAGATGCACCACATACTGGGTGTATCAAGAATTTATAAAATTTGTACACTTTTCTTTCAGTTAATTTCAATGTTAATTTCAAGATCAATTTGTTTTGTTAATTTTTTTTTAAGAAAAGATTCAACAACCTCGAATGAAATGGCATTATAATAATTTATGATTGAGCAGTTATAAAAGATGGTTCATTATTAAAGCTCTCAGTCTTCATTATGAAAAGTCTCTGAAAATGAAACTAAACATTCTATAGATTACTAAAATGACTCTTTACATTAAATTACTGGGCTAGCCGTATTATTTTATGACGAAGGAAACAGAAAATATGCATTTTGTTAAGGAAACGGGACAAATCTTCTATCATCATAAGAAGCTATTAATTATAACGTTATTTCGAAGATCACTTATCTTGGTACACTGGGTATATTAATCAAAAGCTGCGTCGTGAAACCTGGTACAACGATAACACACATTCAGTGGAAGTGGCACGGTGCCAAAATTCAGCTGGTGCTCTGGCTTCCTACCAACAAGGGAAAAGCTTTTCGGAGTCCACCCTCAAAGTCGTTTCCTACATCCGCAAACATTCATGGAACAGTTTACAGTTTAGTCTCCCAATAAGTTACAGAGGACGACGAAGAAATGGATCTGCGTCATTCATTAACATACCGGGTGATGTATTAAGACATGTATTCTAATGACCATTTCTCAAGTTGAATCCAAACTTTCTCCACATCCATAACATGTATCTTCATATGTAGAAATCACTACAAGTTAAACTTAGCAAAGTTTGTTTAGTCCTACATATAAACTTGAAACATTCTATAAGATAAGTCATATATTTATCCTTAATCCCTTAAAAGCAAAGATAAATTATTGCTTAAATTATCAATGATAATAAGTGAAACAATCAAATGCGAACAATCTTTTCCAAACGATTAGACACTTTCACCAATCGACAAATCGATAACATGAAACGTGTGCATGATAATACGGTTGAAGAATCTTGTCACGCAACGATCTAGTTCAGAAGCAGAACGAACCTAACGGACATCGAAGGTAGTCCGTTCTAATGACTCCATCGTTTTGGATTCATCGTTCAAGAACACATGATCGAGCATGACTCTGCATTAGAGCAGCGTCCGAGCAGATCTGCATCGGAATACCAGGCCACGTAGCGACCTCGATCTCGATCTCGACGGACACCCCGTCGTGTGAATGAAGCGTACATACAGGAGAGGAGATCCAGCCCTAAAGAGAGTTCATTGCCGACGAAATTACAGGAGAAGTTTTTCTCAGCTCTTCTCTTTACATAACTCGTCGTAGCGCAGTATCTTGTTTGAAGATGCTTATCATCCCCACAGTATCTAATCAAAATTTTATCACGTGACAGATATCGCTAGATTGAACGTTGGCTCGCAGTACAACGACGGCATTTTCCTCGCGCAATTCCGTAAGAAACTCTCGCAATTTCATAGTGGACGTAAAATCGTATCTTCATGGCTATAGAGGCCTTAAAATCCCATCTTCCAAGTTAACAAGTGTTCTTCACAACAACTCTTCTTGACCGTTATGAAAAACCTCTACACGCCTGATGCTATTGTGAACGATACTCCTAGAAGAACAGCGATCTACTTTCTCAAAGGGATTAATATTATACCTCAAGACACATGTTCGACGCGTGTACCAGACTATGTAAATGGAAAGTATAGGAAAGATTCTGGGTTTATCCTTACCAAGAAACGTTTTCCACTTCTCTTTAGGGAAACGGGGCTCTTCCCGAAGAGGCGCGGGTATGTCGAGCTTAACGACACCATTCCCAGAGCCATTTGGTATGCCAGGATGCCGGCCAAGACCGTCGATCTTCTCATCCTCGTCATCTACGTAATAGTCGGAGCCTGATGCCACCCCGGACCACTTATCCTTGCCCTTGGTCGGTGCACCAGGTAATAACGGTTGCCGCTGGTAAACGTCGCTCGATTGTGCCATTCCGTTGCTACTTCCATCAACCGTCGCCTCGACGTCCCTCTCGTGGCCCTCTCCGGCACCCAATGGTCGATCGAAGCTTCCGTAATCACTGTGCAGACTCGTGACCTTGGGGTCCAATACCATCCTGCGAACAGAAGACGCAACTATCATCGCAATTGCTTGCCGTTCCACGTGCCGATTTACTGAAAGCTCTTTCGCGAGGAGTCGAAGGATTCCACGACGATCAAATTATTTTTATTTTCCGAAAGGAAACCGGCAGATCTTGGCAGAGATACAAAGGTTTTCCTCTTTCTAGTTTAGTTTCTTTCTATGTCAGTCTCTAAGATGAAAGGTAATTGCAGCGAACGATAGTGTGGAATTTTTCGATCGACAATTACATTACGTAACATCGTAAACGATTAACTACCATTAAACTGGTGGCTTCTTGAGATCGTGAAGTTCTTCGAGATCGTTTACGGTAAGTGGAAAATGTTTTCTTTCAGTTTTCGGTGTTTTTGACTGTGAAATATTTTTTAAATAACGCGCTGTCTCTTCTTTCTCTTATCCTATACGCTAGAAATAGTATAGAAATAGTACACGATGAAGATTTATTTTTAGACTGCTATACTATACCATTTCGTCAGAAAATCTTATTGCCTTTGTTCAATAAAATTGCGTTGTTTTAAACAGCATTTATCTACAGAAACCCGGTGTATTTATCGGTTATGCGTTATTAATAAATTCTTTATCTTTCAGACAACCGAAATGAAGCTCCGGCTCGAGATTTTCTAATCGAAGGCAGACGTGTACTCGCCTGTGGGGCTTCGTGAAAACCGCTGAACAACTGAACAATTTAATGGCGCCACGGAGAACGATCGGTATCAATCTAAATGCAGATGAACCACGATTATTTATAGACAGCTTGTACGCTGAATTCCAAACCGTCCGTCTATATAGGCAACTTTTTCTTTGCCAACTATTCGATCCGGCTAGACATCTCTGTCACAGCTTCCTATCTAGTTTTTAACAATCTTTTCACCTACCAAGGAAATTCGTAGCTTACTCTTTAAAAGCAAAAATCAGGCCAAACTGTTTTGTCTGCGTCGCTCGATAAAACGTTCGAGAAGCCCGCGTTTAACCGGATCGTTTGACGGTGTACGATGCAGCCGGTATAACGTTCTACTTTTAGTTATCATCGCACTGCTGGAGTAAAAGGTTATCGTGTTAAGGATACGTGTCGACGTGGCTGGCTTTAAAAGCAACCGAGCCAGCCAGACTTTGAAATCCTGGGATGGGCGAGGCCAACCAGATATCCGGACAGGAAGTTTGCAGGAAGTGCAAAGACGTTTCGCTGATAGTACTTAGCGTCCGTGATGATGGACGGAAACGTTAACCGTTACTAACATAACATAGCAATTTGTTAAACGAATACAGTGGCTCATGAAAGCATATATGTACTTGTATACTCGTAGAAACCTTTCCGAATATGTTATGTGCGTTGTATGAACAAAATTTTCTGACATATGACGCGATACAAATATCACGCTCGTATTGAAGTATTTGAAGTGTCAAATTTGAAACAATTTGATTTTCAATGACAAGATATGATACGGTTATCATTTTTATATTGTTAGAATTTAGTACAATTTGATTTGATAAGACTATTATGGTCATAATGATAAAGAGTCAAACGAAGATGTTGAGTTTGAAGATTGAAAAGTCAAGAAAATGTTGCATGAAAATGTATAAGAGTTATAAGATATTTGTTGGAAACATAGTACGTATAACATTGATGAGCCTCGATATTTAATACGACCATTGTTTTATGGATTTATATTCATTTTTTTAACGTGTATATTAGCAGTAAATGTCTTCTAAGTTTCATATACGCTTCCAGGTTGATTTCAAACACTATCAGTATAATCATGATAGTGCTAATGAAATTTCGACATGTTTTGTATAATACACATAATACATCGTTCAAATATTTCGTGAGTCACTGTATGCAGAAGAATAACATATCGTAACACGAAATAAGAAGAGAGAAGGGAGTACAAAATGAAAGAATGAGACAGGAAGTATGTCAAAGTTTCTCTGGCAATTTAACTTCCTTCGTCTATCGATTTTAACGTTACGCTGATTTATAATTTCCAACGTTAATCGTTCGACTCGGTAGTAAATTCTTCGGAAAATTATTTGAAGACGGATCTATTATCTGATAATTCGAGTTTAATTAACTCCAAGCCAGGAGATCTCGTTCGTCGACAAGCAATGTGAGTCATAGTTAATTACTGATTTATCTCTCGAAAAGGCGAGAACTCGTTCGAAAATGCTATCCCTCCTGATGGCTCACTTTTTCTCATTTTTTTCTGCGTCCAAAAGATCCTTTGCTGTTGGTGACGAGGCGTAAAACGATGCGAACGAAGAAAAGCTGATCCGTGGGTGGTACCGACCGATAAGGTGATTTCTTGTAGGCGGATCTCGCGTTCTGCGCGCTGAATAAAGCGATAAATCCTGCGCACATAATTCGATGGCTGTTCGGACGACATGAAAGCCAGCGGTACTTTATACCATTTGATAAGACGAGAAATTACGTATCAATGCCAAAATAGCACGATAAACTGAATTATCATGGAATATTACTTTCAGCGTGCACGTCCATAAGAAATTATACCAGCTAACGACCAACGTTTATGTAACTTCCTGCGGATTTGTGAGAACCTCTAGAGTCTCGGTAAACGTTCAAATGGCATATTATTTTTTATCTTACTGATTCGTCAAATTACTCTTTGCGATTGCTCGTTTGTAACATCGATAAAATCTTTTTTTACTACGCTTGCGAAATTAACGGCAATTAGGATTGTAGGCGGCAATTTATTAACAACGTCCTCTAGAGGCACGAAGAAGGAGAAATTCCAGAAACAATATCCCGACTTTTATGTGACCGTTCGCAGAGGAACTCAGGACTTAACCTCCGTAACCCGATAAGCGCCCAAATGAGACCTTTACAACGTCACGTCGTTCCAGACCAACGACCCTTTTGACCCAACTGGAGTTACTCTATCGACGAGTTGCTCCACCACGTGGCAACCAAACTTCTCGTAACATTCGCCACGACTACCTCATGCTACTCACGATAATCTCCACTTTACCTTCGTATTCCCTATCAGAAGATCTGGCATGAGATAAAAAGGAATCTGGAAAATGATTGTACCTAGATTCGGATCTCCATCCATTCCATTTATCATTTCTTGAATAGCTACTCCAGTTTGGGTAGATATTGAAACTCCTCCACTTTATTTTTAGAACTTTCGACCGCATAAATTTTCTTAAACAGCGTCGGATGCAAAAAAAAAGCGACGTGAAATGACTCGCGCGTTCATTTAAGATTTAGAATAGTTTTTTACGACAGCGACAAAAACTGATAAGTTTAAAATGTCGAAGACGCAATGGTCGAAGTCAATTTAAGTGAATGTCTAACTACGGAAACAAACAATAACTGGAAAATAGTATAAAATGAGACTTCTTGTAGGTAACTTTGAATAGTTGCGAATATTCGGAATTTCTGTAAATAGTAAACGTAGTACGCTGCGAAAGTTCAATTTGTAACAATTTGGATATTGATCGCGTAACAAGTACTTCCTTTCTCCATAGTTTTACCACATAAATGCTTTCATGAGTCCACAAATGCACGAACATCCATAGGTCTTGATCAACTTAACTTGTATGTGACTCACGTCCAAAAAATCTCAATGATCTACAAGACATCCATGTTGAGATCGAATGAAATAGCGAACAGGTCTACCTCGACATCGAATCTTGTTGGATTAATCTCGATATCCTTGCTCGTTCCTATCGCGTTCTCTTTCACGAATAGCACCTTGGTTTTCGCGAAGGTCGCTCCGAATAACTGGTTACTAAGCGTGGATGGAAATATTCTTGATCGAGCAACACGCGAAAAAGCATGCGTCAATTCGTTTCTGCTTCGCGATCGTGGGCGTTGCGTTCCGATTCAAAGTGATCCTGACTTTCTTTTTTCTCCTTCTTCCTTTTTAGTTTCTCGCTCGAACTGTTCTTAGCGATCGAAAGACTAAAAACACCGACAAGGATGCTCGACCGGGATCTCCTCGATTGCTTCCTGCTCGAATGCCTGTATCGAAGCTCGTCGGAAACTGGGTCATTTTTTGCCTCCATTGTCGACCGTTCGCATAAATTACACCAACTCGCGAGTAGTGAAAAATATGTCACGCTGCGTCGAGGAACCGACTGCCGTCTTAATATACGAGGTGAGCCATAATTCGTAGCGCGTAATATAGCGGAGCTCCCTTTGGAAGAACGAAATTTTAGTTAGTGCCCGATCAATCGATCGCGTGCATTTTCTGCACTTTCTTCTTTCCCAGCCGTTTAAGAATACAAGCAGAATGAATTTCGAAGAATATGCAGTTTAAAAAGAAACTGATAATACACGTGCACTTGACTAATATCACTGATATCACGCGGTGTACTATTTCTGTTGCTTTTTATATATACGTTCCTTTTTGTATAGACACAATGGTTTATACAGCGTTAGAGCTTATTTGCCACCGATAGTTGGAAATATCGATTATTGGTACTAAAATGGACGGTTCGTTATCATCATTTATTCTTATTATATTCACAAACCGAAGAAGTAATTACTAGATAAATATTGATAGCAAATAAGCCCTATATTAGAAGTCACAATCTATAATCAAATTCTCAAAGCCAATTATCGATGGCGTGTACACGCGTATACAATTGACTTTCAAATGCATTTTTCTCCGAAAGAACCTTCAATGCAATTCTGTTATTCTTTCCTTTTGCCTTATTTTCAGCCATAGAATCTCCCTCATTCCACTTATAGCACGATTTATGGACGACGATATATAAACCGGTGCGCAGTGCAGTTCCGGTTACAACGGAGAAATCTCGGATGTCGAAAAAAGAAAGAAGAAGAAGGGATTCGCCTCGCGTCGAATGAAATATAACAAAGTATTCCGAATAAGTTGACTCCGTTGACTTCCGGCGCTTCACACTCCCGTACGCACAAAACATAGTTGAAAATTATGTAGATTATAAATAACCCAATTTCCACCTCGCAGGCTGTACTTGCAACTGTTTCCGTCTTTCCACGATTAATCTACTTCTGCCGTGCAAGTGTAATTCGGGGAAAATGCTATTTTCCGTTTGTCGAATAAACAAGCAAATAAAATGATAAATGCGTCACAGATTCTAAATTATACAGAGAAATGCGAATCTTCGTACAATCTTCTGTATCGTTTCAAGAACGATAGAATGTATTTTTCGTAGGTTACACAGAGTTAGGTCTACTGTGCTTTCATGCACGCTCTTTCGATTTTCCGACCGCGTGCGTAAGTATTTAAATTTAGTTCCCGCTACTATACGGAGAGTCATTGTTTATCGACTGATGAAAATGTAAGAATATCAGTCAAGTTTAGCTGATCCACTATGTATACATTTCCTGTTATCGCCGTCGCGTTAGTTCATTCAAAGTCGAATTGCTGAAAAACGATAACGTGAAAAAGATGTTTCGCGGTGTTTTAAAAGCGTTATATAAAATTTACCGTCATAATTGCTTTTAATATGCGGACTATCGGTTACGAGTGTTATTAGGCATTCGCAATTATATCATAATTATACTAAACTGTCGTATAAAAAATAATTTCGTAATCATTTTCTTTCTTCCGAGGAAGGTAATACGTATTTAGCATTCTAGCGTTTCATTAATTTTGTTTAGCTGACAAACTTTTATCGACGACTTAGGTGATTAACATCTTAGCGGACAATTGAAGAAAATTCCAAAATTAACTGTGACGTGAACATTTTTTCGATTTTTAATGACAGTACGACTTCGACCACCATTCGTAAGTATTAAATACTTTGACTATTAAAGACACAATTCTAATGACTTTCTCAAATGACTTTGAATGTTAATAATGACCTCTGTAATGCTCGTAACCTTCAGAAGATTTTACGCGCCAGTTATACAACAATGACACAATCTTTATGGCCCTCGTGATCTTCGGGCGACTTTGGATCATATCGACGACCTCGAAAAGCTGCGTCCGAAAATTTTAGAAATATTTACAAGGGGATATCTTCGTTCTAACGGAAAACATACTGAAACAAAAATCTGCGGAAATATGTCGTCTACGTTCAATCTAAACTATTGCCAAAACACGATATTACTATATTACCAGCCGCATTTTAAACATATATACAAATATCTCTAACACACTGGATTCATTTTATTTTCCCAAAATACCCAAAGTTGCACTGATTCGATCTTTTTATGACCAACTTCTCCTTTAACAAAGAACCTTATGATATAATAACATCAGCTTTAATAAGCTTTAAAAAGATATAGGTTAATCAATAATTTAGAAAATAGGATATGCAGTTCCATTTACGTATAACGATATTCTATGTGCCAGTAGTGATTTGAATGGTGCCAGAAGAATTATCGCAATCCAACGATATTCCTAAAAATTGTCTTGGTACATATCGTACTACTAATCTCTGAAGGATTTAAATGAATAAAAGAATAAGAACGAATCACACGAACAACTAATTTCCCTGTAGTAATTGAATCAATCACCTCGTAACAAGAGCAATAGTTCGATCAGTAGATGCCGCGAATAACACGATGACGCGTGGTTATAATTAACGATGAGCGCGGGAACGACAAAGAAATTATTGTCCGCTGATGGAAGGCTTCCCAAGTTTGCAGTTCGTATTAGGGTTAAGCTTGTCAGCCGATGAATTCGTATGATTGCATTTAGCAAATCGCAGGAGCAAAATAGATCGAAGTAAACCAGTCGACCGGCCGGCCGGCTGGACAACGTGGATCCGTTGATTCAGCACAGACCGGGTAAACACAAATTTATTAATCCATTTACACACGGTGATGCTTCAAACAGTCCTACCTCAGCTTTTAAGAAGATATTTTAGTAGTCGATGCAAGTGCTTCTAAAATTACGCGTAGCAAGACTCGATGCTTTTCCGAATTAGTTTGCTTAAGAGCTGCTGTAGTAGACTGCGAATTTTTATGGACGTTTTTATGAACTCAATTAAAAGAATAGAACTAAGAAAAGACGAGTAGAACAGGGATTCGTTTCATCCGTTGAAAGTCAAAATGAGTACTTTACTATATAGCACTATGCTTTAGATGTTATATATATTTATGTATCTTTAAATTTCCTATAGATGAATGAACATCCGCAGTCTACTTCTGAGAAGGCTCGTAAGCTTGCCAGTCGTTAATATCGAATTCTTCGAAACGTTTCTCCAAGGAATATCGACAGAATAGAAAACGAAGTCACGAGTAACAGGATTTGGCTCAGTCTCAATTACCTAACTCGCTATTGTGGAAAATTCAGGATGGAAAAATACCACACCATGTGGATAGATAATATTTCAAATATATTTAGCTATGTATCAAGGAATTTACGAAATGTCGAACCAAGTATGTTTATATTTGCTCAAGCTTGAACACCGCCTTGATCCAAAGAACCAAAATACATCTAATACGGGCCAACACTTGATCTTATCTATTTACTTGTGATCAAAGATAATTCTATGTTCTGTAGAAATAGCAATTCATCAAATTCATCAAAAGACCGATTGTATTAAAAAATCCGCGTGCATGACAAACCAAACAATGCTTCCGGCAGAGAATTTGCATTTTCGACGAAAGGTCAAGTAATTCGTGGAAAACCGAACAAAATAGCTTGAGCCGATTGTTCCCAAGGCTTTCCATTCTATACTTTTCCCACGTCGTTCGTCGATTTCGAATCGATATCAACATTCTCGAAATTGAAACCATACCGTATCGAGCAACTTTTACCGTCAACATGCCGAGGAAACCCGCATTCTTAGCGCATGACTGTCTTTTATCGGATATTGAAGCCCGAGGAGTCAAGCCGTCACTATTTTTTCAAACGAGTCTTTTCGAAATATTTATCACCGACTTCGTAAAATGCAACGTCAAACCGCCCGAGTGATGCAACCAGTTATTTCCTATCGATTCGACGCTATATACAAACAAGGTGTATAGAACTGTCGCTATGAAAGACACTTTAGCAACAGGTTAATAAACCGTGGGACGGTACAATCGTATTTATTCTGAAATTAAACGCGGAGGAATTAAAAGTCGTGAAACTTTCGTGTGAAAGACGAACAGCCTAATTAGCCGATAAAAAGAGAAAATGAAATTTTGTCGTGATTTCTATTCTACCAGCGTGACTGAGAAAATGATAAGATAGAAAAATATCTCCATGCTTTACCGTAGATTCTATATTGATGTGTTTTTCAATTACCTTCTAACGTCGAGCACTATGCCAAATGGAATGTTATTCGCACACCTTATCGAATAACTTTCCGGTTGCACCGCCTCATTTTCACGACGAACCAGTAATCCTCTACTTCTACCCGTGACTGCTTTCTCACGAACGTCCATGAGGCGAAACAGACTAATCTGATTCGTTCCATCAAATGCCGTTCCATCATCATGTTCATCATCCTTCGAAGCAATTGCAGCACATGGACCGCTCGTTGAACAATTCGATCGAGCCCAATCGAGCAAGCTGAAGCGATTCAACATCGTCCAACGCTCGACTCACTCGTTATTTAATCACCAGAGCTAAGAACTTTAAACCCGTAGCAAGTAATATTTTCATAAGCTATAGAAATACTGACGGTTTAATCGTTGGTAATCCGCAACATCGTCGCGATACAGACGGTTCGACACAGATGATACAAACGTACCATTCGTCTGTATAGGTATCGGGCTTATCAACTCGAATATATCGCAAAGTGCACAACGATGAAGCATAATGTAAACAATAGCAAACGATTACTTCGATCAACCTTTCCACGAAATGCAGACGATCTTTTTGTTCAAAATGAAACGTTTGCACGTGTCGAATACCGTGAAATCGATCAAGAAAGATTAAGATGACCAACCATATATATATATATATATACTTGGTATGTATGTACTTGGGTCGTTTATACAGATAAATTGGAATTTCGAGAAGAGAAAGAAGAGAAAACGAATTAAACGGTGTTGATCGAATTGGAAAAATAATTCAGGGAATGAACTGCTTCGAGAATGGTAACAATGAAAGAGGGAATAAATATTTATCGTGATCTCTTTCACGAACGATCGTTGCGCTTTCCAACACACAGCAGAATGCATCGAGGGTAACTGGCTTTTTCCACGAGCAGTTAATTTCCTTATCGTTGCCAGGCAAAGTTTTCTCGATACAATGAGCCGATTAAAAATCGTGTTCGTAAACCGATAGTCTAGCTAAACAATTGTATAGTCAATGTGCGTTCCTTTACCATTGGTCGGAGATATTCCTTCAACTTTTTGTAGTTCTAACAAGTGCTTTGGTTTTGTAATTCTAACAAGTGTTTTGGTTTTGGAATTGTATATTCAAAAAAAATTCGATGTCTTTTGCTATTCTGTCAATTTTTTATTAAAACTGAACAGCTTTGTATACAGTAGGCCAAGTAGCTTTCACTTGGCACGATGATGACCGATTAAGAATCGCCTGTCGTAAAACAATTAGCTCATGCTTTCAACAAATTGTGGAAATGCAATTCTATATAACTTCTTCCGATAAAAATATATTGCAGAGTAATATTGAAGACGGGATGGCTGACACATATATAATTTCCTAGTGCCATTCGATAAATGTAAACAGACAAGATGAAGAAAAACTATCAATTTATAATCAAGAACTTCCCGTCGATATATAAATCCTCATTTAACTCTAAAAAAAAAAAAAAAAATATTTATATTATAGGAAACTAAGAAAATCCTAAATCTACATAACCGATAAATTATCAATTTAAATATACCTTTCACAGTTTCCTATATGATTACCAAGTAGAAGAAAGATTTAATTGAAATAGTGGTCAACAACAAAGTAAAAGCGAAAAGTATAAAAACAGAACGTAGCAAACATTGATTTAATGTTAAAATTGCATAATTCACCTCTATACGGGTCATTGCTGATCGTTTATGTCTGACTTAAACTTGCGATTTTAATTATTATCTGGACTTTGATAATTGCCACATACCTAAGCAACATTGGCGTAACGTCGCGTGAAATCAGAAAAGATGCAGCCAACGAGGTAAGCAACAATCGATAAGGCACAACGCAGATACTATAAGAGGTATTGATCCAGCTGCATATTTCCAGATCACCGCAATTCTAGAACGACAAGACGTAGCTGGCTTGGACAAGAAAAATCCAGAAGTTTGTACAATTACGCAGCAATTCGCCATATTGACCTGCAACATGTGCACAATCACAAAAGAGCCGCGTCGACGTTTGGCGCCGTCGTAATTGTCCAAATAGCTAATCGCGCACAGGAAACATCGTAAAAATACTGTACATATTCCGAATATCATTCGAAGAATTCTAAAATTCCAAACAAATTACTAATCACTCGATATTAAATAAAATGAAGAGTTTATGTATATTGTGTTTATAGTTTGTGTATAGACTGGGCGTTTCGAAACGATAAGATCATCAACAGTTCAGAAGATATTAAAGGCAATTAAAAACAAATTACGAACTGTTTTAACTGAATCTTTTAGCGATAATAATGATTTACGTCTGATAACGATCAAATAAAATTGGTAAGCACGTTAATCTCGCTGCTAATGTTAAACAATCGTTATTTAAAAGCATGAAAATTTCGAGACATTAATAGAAAATTTTCTGAAACGTTTATGAAACGTTAATGAATTTCTTAATGAGTTTAATGTCCTATATATCCAAAACATTTACTTCTCAGAGTATTCATAAGAAAATAGTTCAGCAGACGCGAGAACGCAGTATGACGAATGTAAAATGCATCCAACAATAACGTCATCGCAACTGTGATTCCGGTACGGCGCGGAAACTCAAGAGTTCATTGTAAAAGATGTATTTACGTCACACCCGATCTGTGACTCATTTCCTCTTTCCCAGTAATTGATTCACAGTTCCACCTACAATAACTGACATTCGAATTTTCTATTGCAGACTCAAACAGATCGATGAATCGACAGATGCACAATTTAGAACGAAATTAATAAAAGAAGAGTTCAAAGTCTATTTTTTCCAATAAAATGTTTTTATGCAAATACCTTTTCTAATCACTATTTATGTACATGTTCCCGTGAACCTGTGGCTCCTAATATTTCCTATATTTAAAAATAGCTTTAATCTGTTACGAAGTATCTGATATTGCGTGGTCTCTTATCAAAACAAGTAATCACGATCACGTGACCGAACAGTCTACGTTCAGGGAATCTGATATAACTTAAATCACGCTATCGCTATCACATTCTATTTGGTCTCACCATTTATCATCGGTTCAACGATTCCTAACTCAGTGCTCAATAATGCACGCCGTAAATTCGGATCCCACCGTACACGCGAATTGCTTCCTTAAGACTAGTTAAACTATCCTGATACTTGTTTACCAGTGTCATACACACCTCTACAATTTAAACGATTAATGGTTTTGCACATATGTAGGCTACTGCGGCATACATAAAGTGGCTCACGAAAGTATTTAACTTACTGTAGAAAACTTTTATGTACATATTATGTGCATAAAAAATTTTGAAACTCCATTAACATTATATATAATGAGACGCGACTACCATGATTGTATTAGTTAAATTTGAAATTAATCAGAAAATGTATGTAAAAATTACAAGGTACTTACTGCAAACATACATTTACTAAAGATATAATATACGGTATGATTAGCCACCTTAAACATATAATAAGTGTTAGAAATGACCTTCCTATATATCGAGGCTTATTGGTATAATGGATAATTGATTGCATAAATACCTATGATCTCTGAGAAATATTATATATATTTGCGGTAAATATCTTGTAGCTTTCATGTACATTTTCAAACCTATTTCAAACTCCACTAATATTATCAATTCTCACTATAATGTTAATAAAATTTGAAAATGTTTCATGTTACATACATAATATATTCATAAAAATATAGTCGTGAGTCACTATATACATAGTACTAACGATGGTCCCAACTTTTCCTCAATTTCCCGGATACTATAGGTATGTATCGATTTCATTCTATAGACACGGTTTCAAGTATGAAGCATTGTTCGGGAAATTACTTTCTGACAAATGCAAAAATCGTGTAGGGTGAGTCCTGTCAATTGTTAGACGAACAAATAAATCAATGCTAATAATTCACAGCCGAGCGAATCGTATCAACTAGCACAGCAAATTTACGATCGGTTATATACGTTTCTAAGTTATCTAAACAATACTATAACGTTTTTAAGAAGTAAACGATAGTTCTTTTCGAACAAACTCAACTTTGCTTCACCTTGACGCTCTCTAAACTTCAAAACACGCAGAAACAAGTTATGGCGTAAAAGTCAACAAAAAGCGACATTCTCGATATTTTTCTCTATATGTAATAGACATGTAATATTATAGACTTACATTTTGTGGTGATACAAAAATACGTCGTATTTCGATATGAATATTTTTTTCCAATTTGCATTACACAATTGAATTATGTCAAATATATTTCTAATCGTTAATGACATTGTTTTGGCTTGAACTTCGATATGCCAACTAGAATACTTGTCACACCTTGCCAATAAATTACACTAACGCTTTGTATCGCCTCTATCGATCGTTTCTCATTTTTTCAAACACATGTTTTCGTAACACATACGAGTCTAGCTAAACAAAAAATAATTACTTTCTTACGTAAGTTACTGGTGAATAAGCGTCCTTCGCTGGTATGCAAAGGCATTCATAAAAAAAAAGAAAACGATACATTCAGGGAAGGCTGTCGACGAATAGTCACTGATAATACGCATAAGTAATAAATGTTGTTGATAATACGCATCAAAATTTATTAGACGTATATATTGCAAGTGCATTAATACAAAAAAGAAAAAGAAACGAAACGAAATCTGTCCAGCAGCAGTTCTATCTACTTACATGTCCAGCAAAGTAACAGTTTGCACCGGTTTCATGTTCGCGCGCTACGTAAATAATACTACTAACCGACAGAGCTTCATAATTAGGCGAGAGAAAAGAGGAAAGACGGAAACAGAGACCGAAATAGGCACAATATCCACAAGAAAAGGAAACGCACTAGATACGTTATGGTACGTGACTATGGTAGACTAGCAACCACATTATTAGAAATAATACTATAACATCCCTATGTGCAGCTCAATATGGACACGATTAGTTTCCTTAATAAACCAAAATACTTGGGAATCGAACAAACTATTGTTTCGTATACGATCAGGAATTTCATTGACGCGTAAACATTGAGGGAGTGCCAGCAAGTAGGTTAGCATTCGTCAAATGCATTAATCGTGAAATTGACGAAAAAAGAAAATATGTGTACGAAAGACAAAGATCGTGAAAATATATATTTAATTACATTTACACCGTTCCAGGACGATGAAAGATGTAAATTTTGACACATGTTACTGACGATACTTTACGTACTTGATGTCTCGAAACTTTTCGACGAAACTTAATGGTAATCGTTCACGTCAATCCACACCATTAACAGAACTTGATTTGTCACTTGCACAAGTAAGAACGAGATCACCTTAAGACTGTCATGATTTCCGCGACGAATGTCCAGCAACACAGCTTTAAGCGAAGGTGTCCGAATCGGCCTGTACCAAGGTCTCGTGAAAGGTGCGACACCAAAAACTACCCGAATCACGTAACTGTGACTACATTACTCGGCCAGGTTCGAAGGTCCCTGCACGATTTACGTTACCGACAGTACTTCAAATAACTTTATTTTCAAAGAAATATATAAACAAGAGCGTTCTGGGAAATCTACACTGTTTAAGCATACACATATCGTCAATAGTAGTGACTGTAACTAAACTCATATCGAAGAATCAAGGTTCAAACGACAAATACTTCTCACGGTATAATCTTTGATTTACATTAATCAAGCGAGAGTCAGAATTGGCCGTACAAAGTTTCGTGAGAAGCACGGACGCCAAAAATACACTGCGAGAAGTAGCAACGTAGGTAAGCAACTGAGAGTCGAACGATTCGTACTGTTCTCTGGTCAAGCCGTTAGGTGCACGTGTACCCAGAGAAACGAACACGCACGCGCGCATTCGAAACATACACAGGTGGTTCAGAGGGATCTCGCTTTTACCTCGTCGCCCTTCGACAGAGGACCAAGACCGATCGATCACTTTCTTCGAAGAATGTACCACGCAGGATACGCCAATTCTAAAAAAAATTGACGTCCTATTCTTTTAACACATTTTGTTTTCAACACTTCACTTCCAGCTTTTCGTTGCACTTCCGAAAATTTTGTAAGAAACTATACAAACAAAACTAGGAAGCAATTATTAATCTAGTTACCAACTTCTCAGCTACCAAACTGTTGTATTGAGTATAGTTCTCATGGTATGTATGGTGCAAGACCCTTTTAAAAATATAAAGCTGAATAGTTATAATTCTTTGTCACTAACGCTATTGTAGAATTATATCTTTCGTAGAACTACTCTAACTACCAATCGACTTACATGAAACACGGTAATTACGAACCGCGGTTAAGGCGATTTCCCGGAACATGGGAGACACCGTGCTTGATGTTTCACTAGCAAAGTCCACAGAGAAACTACTCGAAAGGTTCGAGTTTGACGTATCACAGGAAACGAGGACTTGGATGGTAGGAGAGTTAGATCGAAGCGGGTAAAGCCCTGCAGCGTGCATTAGGTTTTATGACTGCCAAGGTCAGCTGCTTTCCATAAGAATGGCGCCGTGAACATCTCAACAACTGCAGCTCAATTGGTAAAGGAACAAGCACCAGCTTAATCCAGATATGATTATCATTCTTCCATAAGAAAGATTTTGCAAGATAAATATATATATTCATGTTTTGCGATTTTCCAATGTTGACGCAGCTCAACGTTCTTCTGGAAAGATGGAACATTATCTGACAATAATACAAAAATTGAATTAATATATTCGATTTAGAATCTAAATAGAAGAAAAATTATTTAAGAAATACCACAAAAAATATTTGAACATATGAACTGAACTGTAGTGATAAAGAATTAACGTCTCCTAGCGTGTGACCTATGTATATGAAGTTCTCAAATTTGCTCTCAACATAGAAACTTTGTAAATTACAGTTTTATGAATCCAGTTATGAATCAAATAAATTTTATGGTTCGCTTCAATTAAGGTTCCTGAATTGACCGTTACAACTATAAACAACAAATTCCTAAACGATTTTCATACTAGAAAATTTTAATGCATCAACTGTTACTTCTTATGACAGAAGTAACAGCACATCACAATTGCTTGAAATTAATATTATGGCGGTCATCAACCAGTTTTCGAACGAAACATCTGTCTAGGGGGAAACATAATCAAATCACGTGTTCGCCCACACGTGCTGCCACATCTTACAATTAGTAATAATAGATACGCGTAAATTTCTTTGTTATCTTCATTAAAAACAGCGTATATAAGCCTGGTTGGCTTTTTATACATTATTTTTATTACTGATATTATTATTTAATAATGTCTAATAATCGTATATTGGAGCAGTTAATAATGAATCCAATCGATAAGATAGTAAGTTTGTTTATAAAAAATCATTATGCTTGAAATGACAATATGATGATATATAAGAAAAATAGTTGGATTATGAGTGAAAATTACATAGTTATCTTTTAATTAATTAACAAAGACGAGTTAATAAAAAGAGAGATGAGTTAATAAATGCATTAAATTCTTCAATTCACTGAACTCCGATACTATAATAATGCATCCTATCCTATATAGTATACGTATACGTAACGGTTTCATGCTTATTCCGACGAAAGCAACAAGAAAAGCATGCACGATACAATTCTGAATTTGCATGACTTGCATATTTATCGCTACAAACATGAACAAACATTATTGTTAATATTTCGAAACATTAATAAACTTGAGCAACACTGTATCGATACTAATATGTTTGAAAAATATTACATTCCAGACTGTTATAACTTTATATAACGACAATGCTGTATTTACATTTAAAGCGAACAATTACTCTAACTACTTTGAAGTGTTGCAGAAGACATAAGTAGGATAGTGCATATTGCGAACTCTAAACAAAATTATGTCGTACTTTACAATATTAGAATAAAGATCATTAATTTTAATGTGTTCATCATCGCAACACGATTGTTTACAATCTGGAAACATATAAATTCGAGACACACTCGTTTTATCTATTACGACAATACGTAGAAATTGAGAAAAATAGTATCGATACCTGTAGATCAAATATCTGCATACCTTGTTAAAGCACTGGGCAATTCAACCTTGACAGGTAATCTTAACTTGTGCATTTTATTTCTACGTATGCACACACTACTTTACGTTTTCAGTTTTATCTTTTTTTCTTTCACTACGAGTAACGTGCTACAGAAGCGTGCGATTTACGGCAAACGATTGTAACAAAAAACATAACCAACAAACGTGGGTCTCGACTTTCCTCGGATTGGACAATGCGTTCACGCGTGAGTGCAACAGAAAGGCAAAAAAAAACACATGTATCAAATAACACGTAAACTAACCAACAATACTTGAAAGGGGAAGAATTCAAGTGAATGACTTTTACATGGACACTTGGATGGCTAACGACTCCTTTCTGGTTCACAATCTTTCAGGGATGGTTGAAGACTAGATCTACGACGCAAACTCATATCGCGATCACTTTATCATTTCAATTTAGATGACCGGCCGTACGATGTTCGTTCATTACACTCACTACCCACACTTAACGTTTTTATGAGATCCACTGTGTACCATGCAGTTCCAGAAAATTGACACTTAAACAAAAAAAAATTGAAGATGGCGTCAACCAAAGGGCTGTGAAAATGTAAAACGAGAAGGACTGATCGAGAAAGCCAAAGCGTTCTGAATCATTGTTGCATTTTCCTTCGGGTACAAGCCATCGCATTCGTTAAAGCGACACACGCATAGCGGCGATTCCTGTAGTCGATTGAAGTTCACTACCAACAGTTGTTAATCGTTGACTTTATCGACTTGCGTATTAGCGGTATATTCAAATGTATTTTGAAAATTTTCTTATTGGTGTGTTAATTTTCTATGCCATCGCAAAATTAATTGTCAAATAATTGTTTTAAAACCATAATATCTATATTCAGAAAACATAATGATAAATATTTCTGTATAAAAATCTATAAAAATATAAAATGAATATGTATCTTAAATTTACGCTTTCAATAAATGATTACAATAAATGATTCAATAAATACTTACAATTAAATGATTTCCAACAATCTAATTTAACCCTATAATTATTATACTTAGAAATTAATGATAGTTGATATCTGTTTCTAACAAACATTAATGTTAATATTGCTGTATAATAATTGATCGTATCTTTTGTTATTCATTGAACTTAAGTTTAAATGTTTGAACACAAATGTCTTATCATGACAGATATAATACAACATAATACAATTATCTAACACGATAAGAAGACATTGATATTTAAACATTATATCATTAAATAAGCTTAACATTAGTGACAAGTGCTAAAAGCATAAGCAGCTTGTTCAGAAATCCGCGTTCACTTACTTACCTAAGCAACGCTTTCCTCCAGCAGTAATCCGTTTCGATTACAAGCAGCTGCAATTTCATCATATACGTCGACGCTGCTCAAGACATATAATATTGTCGAACACGTCGGTTGATGTTCGTTTTTGAACACCAAATTTAAAATATTTTTTCAACCTTCTGTTCACAAATTCTATGCGTATGTTTCTGTCCAGGGCGCGACTCGTGGACGACCTAATTCACGGCTTATCGATCAATCAAAAACAAAGTGCTTGTACACATAGAGATAGACGAATAACTAACGGCAGACAAAACACATCGCGGATCTCTGTAAATTCCTTTTCAGTCCCCGAATATCGTCGCACGTTGTTCCAAAATTTCGATCACGATATATAAATATATATCGCGCACCAGGACATACCACGACGGAGCTTTTCTTCGTCTTTTCTCTCTATGTCTTCTTGTTAAATGTCCTTACGATCTCGTAGCCGTTTAACTTTCTTGAAGAAATACTCCGCGGATGGATACCACGGTCGCATTTCGTCTCGTTACGGTAAAACTCGAATTGTGAATGAAAAGACAGTGGAGCTTTCGTCGAGTCTCCACTGGAAAGCCCATGAGCGGCGCCGCGCACCAGGTCATTTTGAAAAGCGCAAGCGCTCTTTCATAGATCGCGCTTTTCTCATAGGCGACTCGATGGACTGATGGCAACCACTGACGTCATTACAAAAAGAAAATTCATTCAGGAATGTTCGACGCCTCCGCGTCTGTAAAGCCAAGGAGCTTTCCTTAAAAATTAGTGGCCATCTATAACCAAGCCTCTTGAAAAATACTTTCATATAAGCAGTAGATCGTGATTTTATTTTCTATGATATTTTAGGACTATGTAGTATATTTAGTATATAATAGTACTTCATTAACTTGTTACGGGTTGGAATCTTCCTTAGCCAGTTGTTGAGAGAGTCATATTTCTAAGGAATTTTGAACATCTCTCTTTTCTATTGATAAGTAAGATATGGATATGTCCATACTAAAACACATTTGTTGTATATTGTAACACTACATCTATTGTAGAGGCCGAGTGCACGAAGTTAGTTCCAAGAACTACTATGGCTTAGGGATAACAATTTGTTAAGGAAGTACAATCGCGTCCTTATTAAAGTGGCACTACTGTAAATACGAATTCCTTTCTTAGATTTATCTTACATGAATTGTATTTATTACAGTTATATATTTTCCCTAACCTTAATATTGATGAAATATGCGAATGTTATGAAATAAAATAAATTTCTTTTATAACAATTATGAAAATTAAATTAATATTTATAAAGAGATAGTAGGTTGTAATATTGTACATAGTACCTGTTGATATAGTAAAATTATAATTGTGTATTTATAAATATATGTTCGTGAATTATTGAATACATCTTTGAATTAAACATAAATTTAACTTGTTCATTACCTTAAATATATATAATAATTTAACTATATTACTATATATCCTTGTATTTTATTTATCAATTTGATATATCAATGCATGAGTAGGTATTCAAAAATATTATCTCTGATTTAGAAATTCGTAATTATAGGATAAATATAAAACCAATTTATGATTGGTTAAAGAAACAAACAACGTACCAAACAGAGTTTGGATTTAGAAAGAAGAACCAATCAAATAACGTGTTTTATATGATCATGTTGTCCGTGAATGTCTACCTTATTTTAACTTTCTGCCTCTAACCTGAGGGACTGCAAGTAAACAATAATCAACAAAGCAGTATTGTAAAAAATCCATATATTAATTGTCCTTGTCAGTCTAAATATATAGTTAAATTCACAATGGTATATTTTTGTCAATATTCAATTATTTCTTATAGTGTATCTATGATTTATCTCAAAGTAAGATAACCTCAAATATAATCGAGATTTTCTTCTTAGGATGTATTTCTAATGATTCGACGAAAAAATATGACCATATTTACCGATGCCAAGGATAATACGACAGTTCTTGAACTTAAAAAAATTATAGAAGGTGAGGAATTCATAATTTACATATATTTAACTTATGGCAATCACATAATATGACATTTCATAAGAGAAGCTTTAGTTACTTTTCTTTCTTCCCTTTATCCAAATTTTTATGAAATTCACGAACATCTGTAGATTTTGAATTAAAATAATTTAGGATCAAATAAAACTGCCTCATAGGTATATTGAAAATACCACCTGCAAATCAACATCTATTCAACAAGGACAACGTTTTAATGTCAGATAGAAAATTTTTATCTGATTATGGACTAACATCAGCAACTGCAAAGCCACAATGTCCTGCATTAGTAGGATTAGCTATACGTCGAGAAGATGGTCGCTTTGAAACTTTAGAGATGACACCATTTTCATTACCACCTAATTTACCAGATATTATGAAAGCTCAAGAATCCAATGGACAAGAACAGTCACCTTGAAACATTGTGAAACAATTGATGATAAAGTGTTGAATTCAATACAATTTTATAATTGTCAAATATTTCCAAAAAGGCTAACAGCTTAAGCAAACATGATGTGAATATTAGGTACATACAACTTTATATGAATATTAAAAGTGTCCTGAGGCTTTTTAACTTTATTAAGTGAGATTACTATTAATTTTTGAGATTACTGTTAATTTTTTCATTTTTGTTGTTTTCTTGTGAGCAATTATCAAGTATCTTATACTTGAACATTTGACTGAAAAAGATAATAAAAAGTAAAATTTATAATCCAGTACTTCATTCAAGTTTATTATAATCTTTTATAGGTGCGAAAATATTTCAACACTTTGTTATTATTGCCAAGATAGACCAAATACCTCAGTCACATATAATTTATGATTGTAGATTGTATTTTATCTTAAAGCGTTTTATAATATTTCCAGCCAAATCCACTCTTATTTGAATACATATTCTAGCTTATAAACTTCCATGAATTTTTTTTATTAAGCTTGAAATACAAATGCCTCAAATTTTGTAAGATATATATAGCAATATCACTTATTACTTAAAGTGCAAAATTAAAAAATATTGATTGTAAAAACTTTGAACATTAGGTTTCACAGTTACAGAATAGAAATTTGAAAATGTGATAAATTATAAATAGTGTACGTAATTTTAACAAATTTATTACATTTGATACATTACATCAAGTAAATAATCACTTTGGTATAAAATACGATACTTCTATCAATTATATTTTACTATACCATAATACCTTGTTAACTTTACTTACGTATATCCGTTAATTTATTTATTTGAAGAATTGCATGTATATTTATTATATAGAATTATAAACTTAAAAAATTATATGCAGTTTATATGTAATGTATGAATACATTGAATGTATTCATAATATGAATGTTATATTATAACATTTAACATATAAAATGCTCCTAAATATATTACAGTACCATTATTCAAAAATTACAATTTAATGCATTAAGTAGGTCTAAATTGCTTAAACTAAACTAACAATATTTTTAAAAAATTAAGATGTCACTATAGTGCAATAAGTTAATTTAATTACTGACTTATATACATTCAAGCAGGATATTATTAAACAATGTTTAATACTGTAGGCAGTTCTAAGAGAATTTAAATAACAAGATGTTAACATTTATAAACATACACTACTACAATGATAGACTATATAAATCTACATATCTCGGAATTAAAGATAATAAGTAATCAAGCATATAAATCAAGGCAGTTGATATCTACTTAAGCATTTAACTTGCTATACATAAAATATATACATAACATAACTTAAACATGGAATCATAAAGTTTGTATGAAAGTATGCATGAATAGTTAACCTAAGCAATTAACACATTCTACTTTAATAAATTGAATAAGGCACTATTTAATACATTTTTAATACACATGTAATTTAAGTTTCCAAATACTGAACGTTTAAAATTTGAGTGCCTTTTATAAAACAATTAAACAATTTTTAAGGATTAATGTAAAACGATAAATAACTATGTATTACTTCATAAAACCATCTTGATTTGTTATGTTCTTGCTCTCTTATTTCAATTGTCATATACAAGTTTAAATATAAAATGTTAACAAATCTCATCTCTAGTACATATAATGTACAATGTACAATGTTTACTTATAATTAATTTGAATAAATTTACTAATACCGCTCAATGATGCTTATACTTTATAGTAGATTTTTATTATTGTATAAACTATATTTTTTTTTTTATATTCACGTAATGTAGAATATGTAAACATTACTAATTATTTTTGTTTTTATTTAAGAACATTTCCACAATAAATTCTCTATAATATTCTTTTTTACTTGGTATATAATGACCACCTTCATGTATTATATTTGTCCTATTTATAAACAGTTCACTAACCTCCTCTGCCATTTCTATAAAAAAAGAGGATATGAAACAGTTGTTTATTTTATTAATTTACTAAAAAAATATCTTTTACCTGTTGGTATAACTTGATCAGTCTTCCCATAAATATGTAAAGAGGGTATGCTTATTTTTCCATCATAATATATTGCATGAGGTATACATAATGATTTGAATCCAGATATAATAATTGCAAACTCAAACTTGATCTGCAACACTAAAAAATAATTAATTATATTTAATCTATATCCCATTGAATTAATTATATTTAATTTAATCCCATTTTATAATTACTATATTTGTTTTAAATGTATATTTAGACTTACAATTTTTTTGTTGCATAAAACAGAGTAGAGTAGCAAATGCTGCACCTTGTGAAAAGCCTAAAATACCATCAAAAGGACCAAATTCTTGAAATGCCTTTTCTATTAGAACTACACTTTCTTCAAAACCTACAGCTAAATTGCTTGGAACAACTGCTTTAAATATGTGATCTTTCGTATTGAACCACCATCCATATGCTATAATATTGAAAATATTTATTTTTTAATTCTAAATACATTAATTATAAACATATCACTTTCAATATTTAATTTAATTCGTAAAATTCATAAAAAAACAATACCATCTTCTTCTGCATCGATATTAAAATTACTTTTCATTGGAACTTTATGTGGGGCTCTTACAAATGTAAAATCAACCTCTTTTTTAAATCCTTTTCTTAAAGAGCCCAATTTTGTTTTAAAAATAACATCTGATTGAGCATATCCATGAATTGCAAGTATCTAAAACATATACGTACATATATATAGATATATTTTAAAGAATATTTTTGTCTATATATATACATACATACATACTAATATTAATGATGCTGATTTCTTACCCGCAACTTAGTTGTTGAATTATTCATAATGGTATTAATAAATCATTTAATTGATATCAAATATGAGATATATATTTAATTATATATATAGTTTCTATATATTTCTTATTAAGTTAAAAAGGTTATAAAACACGACTTTTTAAATGTTAATCGAAATGGTTAGAAACAATTTTACTTCGTTTGTAATAAAATAATTACAAATTAAAAAAGCTTTCCAAATAAATTTATTTGTTTGACTATGGATGGCTATTGACTCTGGTAAATTATAGGAAAGGATATAATATATGACAAAGTCAGACAACATTCAAACGTCAAAAAACTGGATTCAGTTCAATTTGAACTATACAATTTGGTTACAAAATAAGAATGAACACATAAAGAAATAATATCAATTTTATCAAAGATGTAATTTATGAACATTTAATTAATTTATGAGATTGTTTCAAATTTTATGTTAAGATTGCCTTAAATTAAATTAAAACACAGAGTAAATTAAAAATGATTTATTGATATTAAAGAAATCATAAATAAAATACTAGAAGTAATAAAGATGTCATATTTCTTTTAAATATGAATTTTAATAATAAACTTTTTAAATAATCTTTTACTATGTAAATAACAAAATGAATACTAAGTATTCATTTTCTTGGAAATCCATGTTAAGAAAATAATATTTTTTTATACCTTTAAACAAAAGTATTATCCTTAAAAATAAGATAGGTACATAATTTACAATGATGTCCTTAATGAATTATTTAGATATGAATGTTTAAAGATCACTAAGATCTACAGCTTCAACTCGTGCACTAATATTTTCCTCATTTTGCCTATCTTCTTCAATTTCTTTTTTAGTTTTTCTAGGAAAATCAAGCTTTGCCCATGACCCAGGTTCTGCTTTCTTTAACTTAATCTCTACTTTAGTAGGAAGCATATTGACACTGCTTTGTTTAATATCAACAATCTATAAGAATGAAATTTTACAGAAGTTAATATTTCAGAATTGTTTAAAAGTATTATGTACAGATTTTAAATACATACTCCGCTCAATTCTATATCAAGATTATATCTAGAGTTTTCTTCTACAAAGACCAAATCCACAGTTAATCGTATAGGATTCAATTTAATAGATGATTTATCTGTTCGATATTTCTTAGCATAAAGTGAAATTACAACAAATGTCTCTGTTTGATGCCAATCCACCCTGCATTTAGCTGTCTTACCAATATCCTGAAAAATAATAAATTATTTTTTACATAGCAAACTTATTACAATATTTAGATACATTACGAGAATCTATATCATTGAAAAACATAAATAAAAAATTTTCAAAATACGGAGAAACATACTTCAAAGGTCCAGTTGTGCGTTCCTTGTTCACATCCTGGTTGTTCTAAAAATGCAGCGAAGTCTGTGGTTTTCTTTCGGCAACAAGACCAATATTTCATTCCTTCGTGGAAGATAGCTGTACCAGGATGATAAATACATACTTCATCATCAGATGCAGGGCCATTGTATGTAGCCTTACATGAATTATTCTTGCAACTTTGTCCAATTTGAACTTTACTTTCACATCTGTTTTGTGGTACACCAAAAGTTAATAATAGCATTTGCTCTAATAAAGCAGATGACACATTTGGCATTAAAGTAACTTGTGGAGTTTCAAAAGGAGGTCTTTCTAAAGCAGGTCTATTGTTAAGAGGTTGAACAATTACTTCGATTATTTCATTCGATTTTGATTTATCAACAACAGGCTTTTCTGGCTCTGCTGGCTTAATATTTGAATGATATGATTTCTCACATCCCTTGATATTTAAAAATTCTGTAAAGTCTGTACATTTCTTATTACAACAAGACCAGCCTTTATAAGCATCATGAAATATTGGATATCCAGGATGGTAAATACAATCTCCTGAAAAGATGACAATAACAATAGTTGTAAAGCATTTTGCATGATAATATTTCTAATCTAACTATTAATAAGGAAAACAATTAACCTCTGAAACTATATTATATTTTCAAATTTTGTAATATATTTTAATATACCTTCAGTATAACATACCTTCCTTATTATCGTTCGGATCAAATTTTTTACCGCAGCCACGATTATAACAAGGCAATAAATTTTCCTCTTGCGACATTTTTAACTTTATTTATTTTTTAACTTAGTTACACGTTATATAGGATCACAAATACGATTACGTCAAGCGTACAAGTTGCACCGAGTATAACGAGTAACTAGTACACACTGTAAACCTTTCTGTTTTTATAATTTCGAAAAGCTTCTAGCATGTTCTAGAGAATCCAAACTTGTTTTCAAATAAACCATTGGTAGAAAAAATTTGAATCGATTGTAATCACACTATACAATAAACATATTGCCATAAAAAATATAATAATAAGACAGATATACTAACATTTATAACAATTATTATACAGATTTTAGCAAGTTAAAGAACAATTTTTGTCAAAAGATTACTGACATGTTCAATATAAACCTCAGTTTGTAGACAGTATTTCGTCAATGAAAAATGTAATAAACATTCGAAATGTAATAAAATTGATTAATTAAATCTAAACATTGACTTTATTATCTTCTTCATGTGCATTGTATTATAGTCATTATTTATTTTTGTCAAATAAGAAAAGACATAATAAATTGACATTTAGCTTACTTAAATTACTTTATTTATAAATTCTCTTTATGTAAAAGAGTGATATCTGTCTTATATTTGAAACTTTACGTAGTTATAATTGATCACCACTGAGTGAACACATTTCGAAATCAAGTAACAATTCTATGTATTCTATATTTTAAGAAGAACTGTTTAGAGTGAGTATCGAGGCTTGAAAACGTAGCATAAATAATGCAACCGATGCAATCTAATGTATAACGATAAAAAAATACCTTTACTATGAATCATAATCTTTAAAGTATTATAATAAATAGGATTCAATAATATGTGATATTTTTAACAAATATGGAATTTCAAAATATATTTCTAATATATTACGTTTTATTTACTGTACAAAACACATGTAAGTTTTTTATTATATATTAAAAATTATATATTTAATTTTATTATACATTAAATTATTATGCATCTAATTTCCAACTTATACAATTTAATATAATATCCAAATAGTAAAACACATTTTTTCAGATGGTCTTCATAGAAATTTAAAATATTATGAAACTCTTCATATATCCCAATTGCAACATAACATTGTAAAACGGGGTATTCAGCATAGTTACCATCCTTATAATAAAATAAATGAATTAGAGTTTTACTCCCATGGACGATACTTTCGATTAATTTTAACGCCAAGAAGAGAAGTTATTCATTCCAAATTCAAAGCATATGAAGTAAATGGTAATGGAGAAGAAAAGACTATACATTTAGGTAAAATAGTATCAATATTTATAAATATATTTCTTAAGTTTCTAGAATATATTTTCATAAATGATTAATAATTATTTTATTTAAGATCATGAAAGCTTTTATCATGGACGAGTATTTGGTGAAATTGACTCTCATGCACAAATGCATATTGACAATGGTGTTCTTACAGGCAGCATTACAATTTCCGATGAAACATTTCACATTGAGGCATATAGTTAATTCTTTAAGTAGTATATTTCAACATAGCTAATAGAATTTAAATTACAATTTATTTTTGTTATCTATTACAGCCATCTTGGAGACATCTTCCTCATTTAGGGAATGAAACAATGATTATTTATAAATCATCAGATGTTAAATTAAGTTGGGAACATTTTGAACATGGAGAAGGGCATACACATGGTGCTCCCAAAACTTGTGGATACGTAAAAGAGGAATTAGGTCAATTTAATGTCTTAAATGAAAAATTATATTAGAGAGTATTATATTTTTATGCAAAATTTATATTGTAGAGATCCCGGTAAATAACGAGGAAGAGAGAGAGGTAGAAGAAAAGTCTGATTCTAAATCACATAAACATTCCAGGGCAAAGAGACAGACAGAAACTTATGAATATACTCCAACAAAAACAAGATGTCCATTACTATTAGTTGCTGATTATCGTTTTTACCAAGAAATGGGTGCTAGCAGTACAAAAACTACAATTAATTATCTAGTAAATAGTTGCATTACTTAATACAAATAATTTGTTTTAGATAATAATTTGTTTTTATATATGTCTTTTAGATAAGTTTAATTGATAGAGTGCATAAAATTTATAATGATACTTTATGGCAAGAAAGACAAGAACAAGATGGATTTAAAGGAATGGGCTTTGTCATTAAAAAGATTGTAGTTCATAGTGAACCAACTCGTGTAAGAGGTGGTGAGACACATTATAATATGGTCAGAGAAAAATGGGATGTTCGCACATTGCTTGAGGTAAAGCAATTCTTTATTTAAAATGCCATAATTTTAATTAATAATTGATTGGCTTATATAAATTATACCTAGGTTTTTAGTCGAGAATATAGTCACAAAGATTTTTGTTTAGCTCATTTATTTACTGATCTTAAATTCGAAGGTGGTATATTAGGATTGGCATATGTTGGGTCACCTCGTAGAAACTCAGTAGGTGGAATTTGTACACCAGGTATATTAATGAATATTTTTTTTCTGTTTATAGAAAAATCAATATAACCTTTAATGTTTTATTTTAAATGTTCCAGAATATTTCAAAAATGGTTACACATTATATCTCAATTCAGGTTTAAGTTCTAGTAGGAATCACTATGGACAAAGAGTTATCACAAGAGAAGCAGACTTAGTTACTGCACATGAATTTGGTCACAATTGGGGCTCTGAACATGATCCAGATATAACAGTAATCTTTTTAACTTATTTATAATTTATCAAACAGTTTTTAAAAAATTAGTCTAACAGAAATAGATTAATTCTCATACATTAAACAAGTGATATTTTTTAATAGGAATGCAGTCCAAGTGCTAGTCAAGGAGGTTCATACTTAATGTATACGTATAGTGTTAGCGGATATGATGTGAATAACAAGGTACATCTAATTAACATAAAACAAGAATAATATGATGCTAAAAAAATACTTATCATTAATTATTTATGGGCTAGCGTTTTTCACCATGTAGTTTAAGATCTATTAGAAAAGTATTACAAGCAAAGTCAGGTCGCTGTTTTTCCGAGCCAGAAGAATCATTCTGTGGTAATTTACGGGTTGAAGGAGATGAAGAATGTGATGCAGGATTGCTTGGTACAGAAGACAATGATGCTTGTTGTGATAAAAATTGTAAACTTCGTAGAAGTCAAGGAGCAGTTTGTAGGTAATTATCCATTGTTATACAAATTTCTCTCTAATCTATTTTTTATAGATTAAATATATTTTCTAAATATTTAATATTATATATCTTTCCAGTGATAAAAATTCACCCTGTTGTCAAAGTTGTGCATTCATGCCATTAGGTGTAAAATGTCGCGATGCACAATATGCTACATGCGAACAAGAATCACGCTGTACAGGAGCATCTAGTGAATGTCCTAGATCTCCACCAATGAAGGATGGTACAGGTTGCCTTGAAAGAGGTCAATGCAGACTTGGAAAATGTGTACCATATTGTGAGACACAGGGTTTGCAGAGTTGCATGTGTGATACAAGTATGGTTTTTATATACTGCTACAAATAATAATCAAAGATATTATATCTCTATATCACATATTTATTTGTAGTTGGAGATGCATGTAAAAGATGCTGTCGAATGAGTTTAAATGAAACATGTTTCCCCATAGATCCACAAGATATTTTACCTGATGGAACACCATGTATTCAAGGCTTCTGTAACAAGGTAGGATTGAAAAAATTTTAGTAATTTGAAAGGACCTTACTACACTTTGTACAAGTAATTACAGAACCTATAAAATATTTCTAGGGTATTTGTGAAAAAACAATTCAAGATGTAGTAGAGCGATTTTGGGATATTATTGAGGACATAAACATTAACAAAGTTATGCGATTTTTAAAAGATAATATAGTAGGTGCTGTTATAATTATTACTGCCATTGTATGGATTCCCACTAGCTGCGTTATTAGTTACATTGATCATAGACGAATTAAAGAAAGTGAAAAAAAGTGGCGTTGGAAGCACACAGATGAACTTATTCACCCAGATGAGCAAAGACAAATTATCCGTATTGGTGGACAACGGCAGAAGATACCCCAAGTTACGCAACAATCGTAAATAATAGATACGATTATTTCATCACGAACGCGAAAGTGTCGTGGTTTATAAAATTCTAGTCATAAATATCTTCAATTTTTATATTACAAATGGTTTTCATTCGTTATGTAAATAAAGAACGCAAATGATATCAAAAATAAATTTATTAATATTAATAATGAAGCAAAAATTCTATCTACTTAGCAGTAATATATGTGTACTTATATAATTTCTTATTTATATATGTATATGTAAAATTTCCATTAGATTTTATTTTATATATTGTAAAGGATACCAAAATAAATGTCAAAATTTCTAACCAAATTGAATTTCGGAAACATAAAAGAGTATAATTTTTATTCAGTTTGTCAATTTGAATGTCACGTTCATCTTTTCAAAAACATGTGTTACAAATCGTAGTAGCGCTAACCTCTAAAATTTTGTTACGTGTAATTTTGGTAACGTGTTTTCTCTGATACATGATACTCTGAACCTCATAATTGCATCAACGTACCAGCCGGTATCAAATAATTTGTGAAGTAGTTGTTGAAATTTTCAGAAAAATGATAGAAAAACTTCCGGAGACGATTAATTTTCCAAGAGAAGAGGAGATCATTTTAGAATTGTGGAAAAAGTGTGATACTTTCCAAAATTCTTTGAGGTTGTCGAAAGGAAGACCAAAATATTCGTTTTACGATGGTCCACCGTTTGCCACGGGATTACCTCATTATGGGCACATACTTGCAGGAACAATAAAAGATATTGTAACAAGGTATGCTTATCAATCTGGTTATCACGTGGAAAGAAGATTTGGCTGGGATACTCATGGTTTACCTGTCGAATTTGAAATAGATAAAACATTAAATATAAAAGGTCCTGATGATGTTGCTAAAATGGGTATAGCGAACTATAATAAAGAATGTCGAAGCATTGTAATGAAATATGCAACAGAATGGGAAACAATTGTAGGTAGAATTGGCAGATGGATAGATTTCAAAAATGATTATAAAACATTATATCCTTGGTATATGGAATCCATTTGGTGGATTTTTAAAGAATTATACAATAAAGATCTTGTATACCAAGGTGTTAAAGTAATGCCTTTTTCTACGGGTTGTAACACACCTTTATCTAATTTTGAGTCAGGGCAGAATTATAAAGATGTTGTTGATCCTTCTATAGTTGTATCATTTCCTATAGTGGATGAACCAGGTGTTTCTCTCCTTGCTTGGACTACTACTCCTTGGACTCTACCCAGCAACCTAGCACTTTGCTGTAATCCTACTTTTGAATATGTTGAAGTTAAAGATCATTCATCTGGTAATGTTTATATTATATTAGAGTCAAGTTTAGAACTTGTTTATAAATCTAAAGATTCTTATACTGTACAAGGCAAAAGAAAAGGATGTGATTTGAAAGGAAAGGTATATAATCCTCCTTTCCCATATTTTCAAAATTTAAGAGAGAAAGGTGCTTTTGTAGTATTAAATGATACCTATGTCACAGCAGAGACTGGAACAGGTATTGTTCATCAAGCACCCTATTTTGGAGAAGATGATTACCGGTGTTGCTTGGAAGCTGGTGTCATAACAAGAGATCAGGAAATCATATGCCCAATTGATAGTTGTGGATGTTTTGTAGAACCAGTATATGATTTTATTGGAAAATATGTAAAAGATGCTGACAAGGATATCATTAAGTATCTCCAGATAAATAAAAAATTAATTCATAGTGGTACTACTAAACACAGTTATCCATATTGCTGGAGATCTGATACACCACTAATATATAAAGCTGTACCCTCGTGGTTTATTAGGGTAGAAGTCATAAAAGATAGACTTATCACAGCAAATAGTAATACTTATTGGGTACCAGATTATGTTAAAGATAAACGATTTGGTAATTGGTTAAGAGATGCTCGTGATTGGGCTATTAGTAGAAACCGATATTGGGGTAACCCAATTCCTTTATGGATTTCAGAAGATGGGCAAGAAATTGTATGTGTAGGAAGTATAGCAGAATTGGAAAAATTGACTAATACAAAAGTAACAGATATTCATAGAGAAAGTATAGATCATTTAACTATACCATCAAACCGACCAGGATGTCCACCTTTACAACGAGTACCTGAAGTATTTGACTGTTGGTTTGAATCTGGATCAATGCCATATGCACAAATGCATTATCCTTTTGAAAATCGGAAAGAATTTGAAGAGAATTTTCCAGCTGATTTTATTGGTGAAGGTATTGATCAAACTCGTGGATGGTTTTATACTTTGTTAGTTATATCAACAGCTCTTTTTGGGAAAGCTCCATTTAAAAATCTAGTAGCTAACGGTTTGATACTTGCATCTGATGGACAAAAGATGTCTAAACGTAAAAAAAATTATCCAGATCCTATAGAAATTGTTAATAAGTATGGAGGAGATGCTCTTCGTTTGTACTTAATTAATTCTCCTGTTGTAAGAGCAGAAAATTTGCGTTTTAAGGAAGAAGGAGTTAGGGACATTATAAAAGATGTGTTCTTGCCTTGGTACAATGCATTTAGATTCTTAATGCAAAATATTGAAAGATTTGAAAGAGAAGAAAAAATTAATTTTGTATATGATGAATCTGAAAAAATATGTTCTATTAACATAATGGATAGATGGATTTTATCTTTTACACAAACATTATTACAATTTTTTAAACAAGAAATGCGTGCTTATAAGTTATATACTGTAGTACCTCACTTGATAAAATATATAGATAATCTTACCAACTGGTATGTAAGAATGAATAGGAAACGTATAAAGGGAGATGGTGGTGCAGCTGATTGTCAACAAGCTTTGACAACTTTATTTTCTGTTCTTTATATAATGGTTCGCGTAAATGCGCCATTTACACCATTTTTAACAGAATTCATGTTCCAACGATTAGTTAAATTACTTCCAGCATCTAAAACTAACATGGATAGTGTTCATTATCAAATGATACCAGAATCTAATTTACAATTAATAGATGAAAAGATTGAAAAGGCTATATCTTATATGCAAACTATAATTGAACTAGGACGTGTTATCAGGGATAGGAAAACAATTCCTGTTAAATATCCATTACCAGGAATTGTAGTAATTCATCAAGATGCTGAAGTATTAAAAGAAATAGAATCTCTGAAATCATATATTCTAGAAGAACTTAATGTAAAAGAATTAACTGTTACTACAGATAAGGAGAAGTATGGTGTTAAATTGAGAGCAGAACCAGATCATAAAATACTTGGAGCCCGCCTTAAAGGAGAATTTAAATCTGTTACTCAAGCTATTAAAGAGCTTTCTGATGAAGAATTGCAAGTGTTTGTTGCAAAGAAAGAAATTACTGTACAAGGTCATAAATTGGAAGAGCAAGATTTACGACTGATGTTTAGTTTCACAGGACCAGCAGCTGAACAATTGTGTAAACAATATGAGGCTCATAGCGAAGGAAATATTTTAATATTACTAGATGTTACTCCTGATGAAAGCATGCACAATGAAGGAGTGGCAAGAGAAGTAATCAATAGGATTCAAAAACTGAGAAAGAAAGCTCAATTAGTTCCATCAGATGAAGCCATTGCATATTATGAAATACAAGATCAAGATAGTAATTTGGCAAAAGTAATTATCAGTCACAAAGATTTTATTGAAAATGCAACTAAAACTTCACAAGAGAATATATCAAAAATGCCAAATAATGCGAATGTAATTATAGAAGAAATGCAAAAGATTAAAGGCATTGACATGAAACTTGTTTTAGTAAAAACTAAAATAGATAAATTTGAAAATAACAAAATAAATGTGGAACCTTTTTTAAAATATGTAAATATTGAACTTATAGGTATAAAGCCAAGATTTGGAGCAACTAGCTATGTAGGAACTGTATTGTTAGAAACTCCTAATTCATTAGTTCCTATTTCTTACAAACAATTAAAACACGAAATTGAGTTAATATTCGGTATTTATGATTGCGCTTATAATTTACACATCGACAATAAACCAGTATCAGAGGAAACAAATATTTTATCATTACATAAACAAATAATAAAAGTAACGAAAGTAGGTTTTGCTGAAATTGAAACATCTACAGTATTAGAACAACCAGTTTGTAATTTTATTAATATCAATAGCACATTAGGAAAAGGTACTATTCTCCTAGAAAATCCAAAAGGAAATTTTTGTTTGAATAATATAATGTTAAAAGAACAATTAAATATCTTCTTTAATAAACTAAATGTTTCTGAACCTATACCTAAAGTGCTAAACGATTTATGTGGGAAGACGCTGCAATTAAGTTAACTTCTATTTAAAAGCAATTTTTCATTAATTATTTATCTTTTATTTACGTATCTCATTTTAAAAATGTTTTTCAAGATTTAATAATTCCATTTAAATTTAAATTAAGGCTGGTATTAAATACATTATAAATCATACATTGCATATTTAAATATCAATTCTGGATTGGTGGTAACTTTATTCATGTATTATATTTATTTATTTTATACAAGACTTTATAATTTGTTCAGTTTTTGTAAAGAACAGTATGTAATTGCAACAACTTTATAATTAAAAATAAATGATTATTATATTATGAACTATACAATATACAAATATACCTTCTTCCATTGAATTCATTTTTTAATATTATTAAATTCAAATGAAAAATAAATTTTTATTTACATAAAATCAATTAATAAACTATAAAATATACTCATGTAAGAAAACATCAAATAAATAACTATTTATTTCGCATTTAATAAAAATGGTGATAGTACCACATAATTTGATTTTTCTATAAGCTACTATAGTACAATGTATTGCAGAAGTAACGATAAATCAACGACATCATTTGTCAGAAAAAGTAACGAATTTTCTTTTCTGGAAGTAATATGAAGTGCATCTTCTAATAAGTTACAATTATGATTGCTTAATACATTATGAGTTATGTATGTACACACTGTTAATGACTTTTATTTTTTTTTAACAATTCACATAATAGTACTTAAAAAACATTATCATTACAGGTAATTTTCATTCTAATGTTAGAAATTTTGGAAGATTATAAAAGTATAATGATTTTGTCCTAATAACTGTGATTTATAATAGTTACACAGCATATTCAAGTTTAAGTCACACATAGGTAATGTAAATTTCAAATTCAATAAAACAATTACGAATATATAAGTATATAATAAATTTTTTGTTCAAAATGATATAGTGCCATTGCAATTATCGTCTATAATATTTATTATGACTAATTCAACAGTTCAGTAACATTTATCGAAAATTAGTTCATAAATATGTATATTTAAATGAACAAGTGTTGGCTAGTTAGTAAAATACTAATCGTCCAAATTTATTTAATGTTATATGTGTTTCCATTTATAATTGTGATATTTTATATAACCCAAAGAAATTTTCTTATTAAATTAAATATATAAATAAAAACATTGAGCTTAATGCACATAAATTGATTTCAAATTTGAAATGCAACCATACTATCTAAGTATACTTCACCTCTTATTCATTTGAATTCTTTTATACATTGCTAAAAATCACAATAACTCTTCATGTTCTCCTTGATGTCAGGAACCAATGTGTTCAAATGATGTTACACTAAAAACACATATCGATGTTTACAAAATCATGTTCCAAAGTAATATCTTGATCAGTTTCTTTCTTATAAGTTCACACAATATTTCTGTTGTCTTGATTGAGAAAGAAATTACTAACTAATGACATAATATTAAAGCTACTGACATTGCGAAAATTGCAGTGAGGGCGTACAATGCGAGCGTAGTACTTGCAGTAAAAAATTGAGCATAATGGTATCGGGAATACCAAGCGAAACCTAACATGACAGTCAAAATGACCACTAATGGTCTACTCAAATCCCATTCGTTATGTACTGAACTAATTCCTGTGCCAACAGGAATGTCAGAAAATGATTGAGGATTAAAATATATTGGTGACGAATTATCTAATGTTGATGTTTGAGATGGTACAGGATTTGGTCGTGGTTGATGAACCAAACAATGAACTACACAATTGTTATACAAGCCACATTTTTCCAATGTTTGACTATCAGGTTGCAATACTCGACCATTAAAAACTAGACGCACTAATTTTTGTGCATCAAGCTCTGTTTGAAAATGTCTCCTGAAAAATGTAAAAATTCATTATATATATTTCACTTGTAAACATTTTTTTAATATGGAAAATCTATTAAAAAAAAAAAAATAATAGAAACCTCTTAAAATCCCCAAGTAATTCTTTCAGGCTACCAGTAACCATTTTTTGATCATCATTTATAAACTTTAGTTTTATGCTAATTTCATTTGCATCAGTGTCTGAAAGATTTTCACATTCATGTTCTATGGGTTCATTACACGTTGATGTTGATATACTTGTCTCTTTAGGAGGGTTTATTTTGGTTTGCTTTTGCAACTTTGTTGCACTATCATTATTAAATGAATCCATAGCTTCAATAAGTACTTCCTCTGTAGCTGTTGCTTCAGACATTCTATGTGTGTCAGGAGAAATTTCTCCATTTGTGTCTATTGTGACAGACAATAAATAATTCTAATGTTTCTATTATGTTTTTAAAAGTATTTTTAAATATGACATATCACCTGCAATAGATGGTTCAGGACAACTTTGTGAACTGCCATTACTATCATCTGTGATTGGTTCTATAGTTTCTTCATCGGTTACCTCCAAATTTGGAGGTCGTGTAAATGAGCTTGCATTTTGATGAGTAGTTCTAAGTTCAGCAAGACGTGTGCGTGTTCGATGTATTACAAGTACTGTGCGTATTAATGGTTGATCTGTAATACTTGTGGAATACCAGGCAAGCCATCCTACTAAGAGCACAACCACAACAATACAGAAATCTGTTACTTCATCTCCTACTCCTTCGATCAGAGTCATTTCTATGATCTAAAATTAACCTGTATAAATAAATATAAATATATAATGACAAAAATATTAATGCCATTACAAAAAGTGAAAAGATTAAATAATTATAAGTGATTTATAGTGATTCATAATTCATTAGATATGTTTATATTTGTTATATATATTATGTTTGTTACATGTCAATTGCAATTATAAAATATTACATATTAAAAATACTTAGAATTATATTATTCAACTTTCATACCACATAACAATAATGTTACTTCCTTAAAAATCTTTTTATGCATATATTGGTAATGAACAAAAAAAATAACCCTGATTTCTGAGTTCAATGTCTTTAAGGTGAAATCGATATTATTTTTTCTACATAAGTTAATATATGGGAATAAAATTCCATAATAAAACGAGCAACACTTTGAACAATTGTAATAAATTTGCATTACTTTTTCAATGTTTTCTAGAGTAGTAAGCGAATGTTATTATACATTTTAAGGAAGTTTGAACATAGATAGTAATTTCATACGGTTTACTTTACATCGTAAAGTAAAATTTCCGTTGCCCCATATTATTCTTTGCCACTCTTGCAAATTACTTATTCTTACCTCAATTTATACGAATTAGACAAAACAGAACAAAATTAAAGCTTCACCAAAACTACTTATAAAAATCTCATCTACAAACATCTGGAGATGACGTAGATAATTTATGACAACCAGCGACATACAAGAAGGCGCGAATTCTTTTAATTATTTCAAAATGATATATAATATATAAGGGTATAATTCGGAATTATTTTTTATGCTCGTATAGAAATCAAAGTGATATAATAATATATAACGAGTTACATCATGTTAGTACTACATGAATCTTACATATGTAGATACATGTATTTATAAACTTGTTTGAAAAATTAAAAAATAACGTAAATCTATCTATTCCATATCATAAATCACAAATCAAAATTATATTACTTTATATTTATTAAAAATGAAAAAAACTTTAAAATGTATTATGTAAAACAATAAAAATTATGAAATAATAAATCTATAACGATATAAATAGCTCAGTTCTTAAATATATAGCGTAGGGCACATTAAATCTAATAAATTCATAAAAATATATATTATCTTTTAATTTATAATAATCTTATAACAAGATAATTTTTAATATACTGAAAGAGAAATATTGTTATGTATATTACACAGCAAAGATATCACATGTCATAAATGTCATAGTATTGAATGCGGTAAGATATGCATGTATACCATATACCTCAGATATAAATATGTATGTATGTATCAAGATATACTATTTTGTTCGATTTCAATCACACGACTTACACGTCAAAATGGCTGAGCTAATTGCGGTACCGTTGAAGAAACCGTCTGATGTTGATGTAATTAAACCACTTACAAATGTTATTAAATCAACGTATAATAACGCAAACGATCAAAAAGATTATACAGAAGCAATCGCAGATTTTAGTAAATTAAGGAATAATGCTTTGTGGCGAGCTTTCGAGAAATACGAAAGTTCTTTGGAGGTTATATACAGGTATGACTCATCTTTAATTATTATTTTAATTTTAATTATGACAGTACACTAAAAAATGTGACTACTTTATTATAATCTGCTTCATGAAATTTACATTTAATGTGAAATATTCCAATGAAGAAATTTTTAAAAACAACCGAAAATTAGTGATTCGTGGCGTTTTATTAAGTTTACACTTTTGACGTAATTTTGATAAATTAGTGCTGAAAGATATGCAATTATTATAATATAATAAAATAATATTATTAATAATTCATAAAAATTTATTTCTAATTGACATCTTTTTAAATTAATCTTATGTTTTCTTCTTTTTTTTAGTTACTATGATCAATTGTGTGCATTAGAAGGCAAGATACCTGCTCATGAATTACAAATTCCATTTAAATGGAAAGATGCATTTGATCGTACCATATTTGGTGGAAAACTCAGTTTGAGTAAGATATTTTAAATATGTTTTTTCATAGATCCTTGACTGATTAATGAATAAGAACAAAGATAAGATAAACTCATTACTGATTACATCAATATTTTGAATTATGTTTCAAATAATATTAGTTTAGTAATATTTAAAATAATATATGATATTTGATTTTTTAGCAATTAGTACATTAGCATATGAAAAGGTCTGTGTATTATTTAATATTGCTGCTTTGCAAAGTTCAGTTGCAGCAGCACAGTCTTTAGAAAGTGATGAAGGATTGAAACTAGCTGCAAAGTTATTTCAAGTAAATATTTTAATTCCATTAATTAAATATGATATAATTGGAAAATGATATAAATATTTAGTTTGCTTTGGTATAAAAAGTGACCCATCTAAATATTGTATGAATTTTAGCAATCTGCTGGTATCTTTAATTATCTTAAAGCAAATGTTATGATGGCTATTCAACAAGAACCAACACCAGATATCAGTCCAGAAACATTAGGAGCATTATCTGCATTAATGCTTGCTCAGGCTCAAGAAATATTTGTACATAAAGCAATCCATGATGCTATGAAAAATGGGATTATTGCTAGGCTATCTGCACAGGCGGAAGAACTGTATGCAGATACATTAAAATTATTTCAAAAGGAGATTTTCAGGGCATTTTGGGATAAAGAATGGGTTCCTTTAGTAAGGATTTATAATTTTATTTACATGGAATTTATACAAAATATGTAAACTAATTGTTCATAATGTAATAATAATAGATTGCAGGAAAACAAGCCGGATATCGGGCAATGACTGAATTTTATCAATCATTGGTATGCAAGAATAACAAGTTAATTGGAGAAGAAATTGCCAGATTAGAGGTAAATCTCAAAAGCTGGAAATATATTAAATAGGTAAACATGAAAATAAGTAAAAATTAATTAAAATGCACATTTTTAGCATGCTGTGGAATTATTTAAAGCTGCGCAACAACGTTCAAACAAATCTCATTTATTCCAAGACTATGCTAACAAAGCACAGAGAAATCTAACAGAAGTAAAAAAGGATAATGATTTCATTTATCATGAAAGAATACCAGATATAAAGTCTTTGGAACCAGTTGGAAAAGCTAATGTTGCAAAACTGTTATCAATGCCTGAAGTTCTCAGCTCTAACTTTAAAGGTTTGTTGTATATAATAACAAATTTAAAGAATTTTTTTAGTATAATTTTTTTTATATATATATTATATATTTTTAGATATTTTTGCTGATTTATTACCTGTTAGGGTACATCAAGCATTATCATCTTATGAAGTTCGTCGAAATGAATTGGTTAATTCAGAAATATCTAAATTACGCGAAATGACACAAATTTTAAACGGGTATGATGATTATGTAAATATATTTAAATGCTGAATTTTTATTTGATGTCTAATAATTATGTTTTTAGTGTATTGGCAAGTTTAAATTTACCAGCTGCTATTGAAGACACAAGTGGAACTGAGTTACCTCAATCTGTATTAGAGAAGGCTCAATATGTAAAAGATGCAGGCGGAATTCAAGCTTTGGAAAATTCTATGAAAGAATTGCCTGATCTATTACAAAGAAATAAAGAACTTTTGGACGAGGTAAAGAAATGCATGAATTATATACTTTTTTTTCGATATAACTGTTCAATCATTAATGTTTTTATAGTGTGAACGAATGTTACAAGAGGAACGTGAGTCTGATGATCAATTAAGAGAACAATTTAAAGAACGTTGGACAAGAATACCTAGCAGTCGTTTAACAGAACAATTTACTATTACTCTACGGAAATATCGTGAAATTATTAATAATGCTGTATCCGCTGATAAGGTAAACGTGTATGAATATATGCATGGAAGATGATTTGTAAAATAATTATTTACATCAAATTTTTTAAGATTATTATATCTTATAGGTTGTTCGCGAGAAATATGAAAATCACAAGGAAAGTATGGAAACTTTAAGTTTACATGCAAGTGATTTGATCAATGCTGTGCCAACTGGATCAGCGGTTCAAGAAACCAATACTGTTGTTCAACTTAGGAAGTTAATGGAAGATGTAGGTATCTTACACAAAGTTATATTTTTTATATTATTTTTTTAGATTACTTATGTTATTAATTTCTTTTAAGATTGAAACACTAAAAACAGAACGCGATGTTATAGAAAGTGAACTGAAATCTGCTATTACTGATATGAAAGCAACGTTCTTGTCAGCGCTTGCAAAAGATGGCGGAATTGATGAACCAAATTTATCTGTTGAATGCATAGGAAAAACTTATGGACCTTTACAAAAACAAGTGAGAGATAGCGTTGCTCGCCAAGAACAATTGATTGCTGAGATTCAGGTATGTATAAAAGATTACAAAATTATATTGTAATAATTATTTTGCATATTTACAATATTTCCTATGATACATACTAATTTTCAAATCAATTTTAGATGTGTCATACACAATTTACAGCCGAACAATCTGGTAGAGGTAGTTCAAGAGAAGCAATGTTATGTAAATTAGCAGCTGCTTATGATGCATTTAAAGAATTGAAAGGCAACTTAAACGAAGGTGCTAAATTTTATAATGATTTAACACAGGTAAATGGCTGATCATAATACTTTCATGCTATATTAGAATTAAAATTTATAATTTTTTATATTTGTATAGTTACTAGTAGTCTTCCAAAATAAAATATCGGACTTCTGTTTTGCTCGGAAAACCGAGAAAGAAGAACTATTGAAAGATTTAACAACAAATTTGAGTCATACTGGGCCAACTCCAACTCCTAACATTCCATCTCATCACGGAGGTATAGATTAGATTTTTATAAATAATATTGCATGTATTCTTTACACAGTTAATTAAAAAAAAAATGTTTAATATTTAGCAACATCCGGACAAAGCCAATCAGGAATAGAACAAAGTGGATCATCGCAATTACCGTATCCTACGCATTTCCAAGGTGGAATGCCTGTACCGTACGGAACTGGTCCCACTACACCATATCCCACATATATCTCCCCTCCTATGCCTACAGCGTATAATCCATATGCAACAATGCCTTATCCCGCGCAAGGTAATATAAAAAATGCAGAATCATTCATATTGTTACATAACATTTCGGAATATACTTTATATTTAGAATTTTACTTTTAGGAAGTTATAATCCGTATCAAAATATGCCTCCAACTCCTTATGGTGGATACGCGACTCTGCCACGTTATGGCGGTAATCAACATCCTCGCTAAGGACATCCGTTTTGAAGAGTGAATAATATTTTATATACGTATACTGTGATTGCATAATATAGCATGTGGAATTTATAAGAATGAAAAAATATTTATATGATATAACGTCATGGAAGTTAATGCGAAGTACGTTTCAATCTGTCCAATATTGAGCAGTAAAGAAATTATACGTTTAAGATCAATTTTGAAGAAATTATATTCCTTAATTGTTATTGTATTTCATGCAGTTAAATTTTGATACAGAATGTATCAATACGTGATATGAGTTAAGCTTTAAACGTTGCTTCAGGAAAAGAAAAAAGATTTAAATACGATAATGCTCGTGCAATTTATAAATATATTTTGTAACATAATATATTATAGTCAATGGTTAGAACACCTACAAATCGTAATTATTTCATTGTTGCTAATGTTCTAACCTTTTTTGTATTTATAAACATGCAGTCCTATGTATTATCAGTATTTCAATGCATAATAATTTGATGATGTTTTTATTCTTAAATTGTATATGATAATTTTCTGTAACAAATTGAAACAATATAAAATTTTTAAATATGATTACTGAGGAACTCATTACATTTACCTTTGATTTTAATAAATATTTATGACACTGCATAATATTTATACATATACCTTTTTTCCCCCTCAAGTAAAAAACTAAATTGAAAAGATTCTGAAATAGAGATTATTTTCCTAATACATATGTATGTATTTCTGCAAAAGCCTATCAAATAAATCTGTAGATGTCAGAAGATTATCTGCATATGTCAGCAGATGATCACATACCTAATTTTGTATTCTATACGGAAGTAGACGAAATTATTGAAAGTGAAAAATTATGGCACTTTTAACCAGAACCTTTTTATCAATAAGTTTATGTGTTCTGTTATTTCATATAATTGCTGCATTTAGTAAATATTCCGTAGAAGCAAATAAACCGAAATATGAAGATCCTTTACAATTCCCAACCTCTCTTCGTGAATTGGATAAACCATTTCGTATGGCAAAATTAAATGTACTATGGGTAAAGGCGAAAAATGTAAGAATTAATATATTATAAAGATACATTACTAATATATGTAAAAATATATACATACAGATTAATCTTTTTTGTAGCGCTTGACAGATACAAAATTGCAGTCAATATTCAGTGACCTGAAAATCCACGATAAAGAAGAAATTGCGTATAAACATTTTAAGTCTGAAGGAAAAGATCCGAATGGCGAAGAAGAAGCGCGTTTAAGGAAAAAATTAATTGGTAATTTGGAACAAAAGATGACTTAATATATTTATAACATGTATTTTGTATCGAATTTTTGTTTGTTTAAAGGAATTATGAGCACGTATGGATTGTTGGAGTACTTTGAAGATACAGAGAATCCAGAATTATTAAAGAGACATAAAGCTTTAAACGATGGTAATAATTATATTTCCAAAGATGTTTTTAAAGATAGCAGATTAAACAAACTCTGGGCTAAAGCTGAATTGGCAGGTTTTTCACGTAAGTGCCAAGAAAGATTATTTACATTTTTAATCTCAACATTGCTTAATTGTACTTAATAAATGTAATCAATAGATGAAGAACTACAAACTCTAAAGGAAGAATTTCAGCATCATCAGGATAAAGTGGATGAATATATGAATCTTTTGAAAGATGTAGAAGCTGGTGATCCAGAAACATATAAAAGTTGGTAATTTCATCATATGTATATTATAAAATGCAATAATTTAAAGTAAGTAAAATAAATTTTATATTTGTCATTCCATATATACAGACAGTCTACATCATAAACCAGAGAGTTGGAACGAAATAGATCACAAGGAAGAGATTTCCAACAAGATACCTGAAAAAAAGTTAGATTATTTAGAAAAAGCATCTTTACTTAGGTATAGGTATTGCACATATATAAGTAGTATTACAAAAATGTAGTGGATATTTCATAACTTTTAAATGTATAATTTCAGAGGAAAACATTTGGAAATTAGGAATGGGTTTGATCGTTTGGATATATTAACTGCAAAAGGACCAAATCATAAAGAATTTATAGAACCAAAAGTTCAAGACTTATGGCGTATTGTATTAAAATCTCAATTCTCTCCAGAAGAACGTGCTTCATTAAAGGTATTTATATATATGTATAACTATTGGAATTTTATTTTTATACTTGATATATTATTGATATTGTATATTATTATTAGGAGGAACTGTTACACTATGAAGGAAGATTGTTGAAATTGCGTCATTTGCACACGGAAGCTGCTTTAGAAGCTGCACGTCAAGGAAAACCGTATGATGTAGAAAATTCTACTATGGAACATCACATTAAAAAACATTCGAGAACTGTTCAAAAGCTTCATGCAGATCTTGAAACAAGGATTTTGCAAAGACATTCTGAATTATAATATACATATCAATATACAAAATTACAAAAACGTTATTACTTTTAAAATAATTTAATTGTAACTAAAAGTTATCTTAGTAGTTTTAGTAGAGATATTAAAAGGTTTTGATACGAATTTGAGATTTACAAAGATCTAATTTGAAAATTGTATTATTTTATATTGCATGTACACGATATATTTTTAAAAATAATTACATACATAGGAGAATATTATATAAATAATTTATATGATTTTTATCATGTTTACAATAATAAAAGTTGTATTATCTAATTCATATTCTTTCCTAATCTCTTATATTAACTATATTTTACTTAGTAACATATGTTACATCAATATTGCTATGACAATTGTTCATAGATTCAAACTCGCTTTATAGTCCAAATAAACAATTAAATATTTATAAATGCCTGTAAATGATTTCTTTCTTCTGAATATATTGACTATTACACAATACAGTCCGGATAAATCAGTAATATAATGGCAACAGCAATAAAAGATCGCGCTATTCCTACTATGGATACTTTGGTTAAATACGATAATCCAGTCTTAGTTACAGTTCGTCCAGAAAAGGTATAATATTCACTAATAACGTAAATATCATTTTTCTTATTATTATCAAACTAGTTATATTTATAATTTATTACAAATCATCCAACGTTTCTTATTATAATAGGCACCTAAAGAACAAGCACCCAAAATCGGAGTAACAGTCTGTAAAGTTGAAACCACTATTCCTACGCTTGATACAAGACATGAAACTTCTGAAATTCTCAATAGAATTTTGCCACCTAAACAATGGGAAGAGGATGGTCAAGTTTGGACTCAAAAAGTATGGTATTTTTGTTTTGATAAATAATGTACTACAATTTCTAATGTGTTATTCCATATTAGGTATCAAGTATACCAGCAACAAGACTAGATGTTATTAATTTACAAGAACATCTAGACATGAAATTGCAACAAAGACAAGCAAGAGAAACTGGCATTTGTCCAGTACGTAGAGAGCTTTATACGCAATGTTTTGGTAAAAGTCTTTAATTGGATGTTAATTTTAAGTATCATATTATTGAAATTATAACTGTTTAATAATACTGTTTAATAGATGAAATAATACGTCAGGTGACAATAAACTGTGCAGAACGCGGATTACTTTTACTTAGAATTCGAGACGAACTTAAGATGACATTAGCTGCATATCAAACTTTGTATCAAAGCAGTATTGCTTTTGGTATGCGTAAAGCTTTACAAGTATGTACTGTTTTTTTTTAATACATAAGAAGATGTGCATTAAGAAATATTATAACTTCAACATGATTTTTAAAGGCTGAACAAGGAAAAGAAGATTTAATTGCTGCTGCAGATGAGCTACAATTACAGAAGGCTGAATTAGAAAAAACAGTTATTGAATTAAAACAGAAATCTGAACAGGCTGAAAGGAGGGCAGCTGAACTACGGGAAGCTGAAGAAAAAAAGCACATGGAAGAAATACAATTTTTGAAAAAAACAAATCAGCAGCTGAAAGTAATATTTGTATACAATTTTTATATGAATCCTAGACAACCGTAAAAATTTCATTAATCAGCATTATTTTTATTTCAGGCACAGTTAGAGGGAATTATTGCGCCAAAGAGATAAAATAAACATAAATGATAATGCACGATAGAAGAAGATACATTATTTTTTATGAATACTTTCAATTCCATTTATTTTAATTTCGTAATAAGGCCAATATAAAAATGTTAAGATATTTTATTTATTTTCTTATTTCTTGAATTAATTTGCACTTACATATATCTTTCGTTTACAAATTTGTTGAACATTGTAAGACGTATAAATGTTGTTCAATAGAAAACATAGATAAATAAATACATTTTTAATTTGTCAACATATAGTAGTACCACAAATATTATGGTAATAGTTGTATGAAATGTTTTTTATCGTATTGTATAAAATACATTTTTTAAACTTTATTTATATAAATTAGCAGCTTCAGTTTATTATTCAATATAACCAGATATACTGTATTATCAAAATATAAAATATACGTGACAGAATGTAATATTCCTTTTTATAATTAATTATTAAAGTAAAGATAAATACAAAGATTCCAAATATATATATTTGGATGTATAAAAAATTGGATATTATTGGATTTAACGTCGATGTAAAGTACTTCTAAAATAGGAGTTTCCAATTGTAAGTTTATCATTTATAATTAAGAATAATACAAGTTCATAACATGATATGATTTGTCAATATGTTATAGTGTTAAAGAATGGTGGGATTTTTAAAAAATTCACATTTTTAATTTAGTTATAAATTTAATTTCAGAGAATTGTTTTAATAAAATTTTATAATTTGTTAAAAGTAATTATTATGTCAAAATATTCTATACAATATTTAACACTATAACTATTACAATGTTTTCTATATATTATGCTACCTGTAATATTATAAAAAGGTTCCAAATCCTATTTGAAAAGTGTTTACGCTTTAAACCGTTTTTATAAAGATATAGTTAATGTTGGCACATTATAATTTTCATACAATTCCAAATTGTTATGCCAAGACTGATTATAATGTTGACAATAGACAAAAAATTGTATATAACAGTTATATGAAAAAAAAAAGATATTTTGCATATATTTTTTCTTTTACAATCTTATGAATAATTTCATAAATTGGTCCCGCTCCTTTAATCGCACTTTACACCGCAGTTAATAGTATACTTGTTTCAATTAATGTTTACTTATGCTACATATTTAATTTTATATGTATAATTTGTAAAGATCTTAATACTAATAATGTGGTCTGTTTCATTGAAAAATGTATATGATCTATATAAAATGATATTTTTATATTTAAGATGGATCATCTTACTATTGCAAACATATGAAGAATATAAAAAATTATATCTAAAACGCAAGTAGTAAAACTATTATGATTTTCAATTTTTTTACCTGTGTATGTTGCAATTCCAACATAGGTAAGTATTTTGAACTACATGAGATTACAAATATTATTAGTTTATATTATCAGATAATACACGTACGAAGTATTTAACATTATCATAGAAGTTTCTATATAGAAATTATATTTTTTGTAACCTCACACATACATAATTATTAGAAGGTACTGTTATAGTCAGCAATAAAGAAACAGCATATATTTTACATATTTCGCTTCTTCAATTATAGTCGACATTTTATTCTTTTAATAAAATTAAGATTTTAATCTTGCTTTAAATTTTCGCCATTTTTACATCTATTTGTTACATATTGGCTAACTCTTTTTGTATACTTTTGAATATGCAAGAACATTGTTTAATCATGAAATTTTTGAATATATTGTAAAATAAAATATGTCAACGATAAAATATAGCTATCGTTAGTATAAATAAATTAAAACAACAAAATTTTTAAAAGAACGAAATCATGAATATATATAGTAATAATATATTTTAAACAATTAAAAAATTTAATACTTGGTATTCATTATATTTTAGTGGCAACTTTGACATTAGGATGGATAATAAACTTTAAATAAATTTCTTCCTAGTGATGAATGATCAAAAACTATGTCGATATTTAACAATGAGATTAAATATATATGCTTTTTAAAATGAACCTTAAAGTATATTAAAACAATTTTACATAACATATATATTAATATACTTATTGCTAAAGGAAAATAAATAAAATACTTTACAAACCACAACAAATGGCTGTAGTTTACGTTATTTTTCATTTTTAAGCTAACTAACAACATATTTTACATATGCCTGAAAACCAATTGTTTATTACGATTTGATTAAAATCTTTTCATTTGTATATTGTTCGTTTCAGTGATCAAAAATACTGCTCCTGTGTTCCTATTTAAATTGAGGAATTGCCTATATTAAAATATATATTTAAACTACGAAACAAAACAAAAATTGTAAAAAGGAATGTGTATCATTTTATATAGAACAACGTAGTATTGAGTCACATGAATTTTTCGTATAAACTGATTTCAGTAAATATATTTCATAGGATATATGATCATAGTACTGACTGTAAAAATACTATTTTGATATTATATTCTAATTTTTTCAGAATTGAAATATCTTTTATCGGTATTACGCAGGAGTCAAATATTATGAAACAAGTATAAAATACAAATTCTATAATGTATAAAGAAATAAGGAAATCGATTGCGCTAGTTACAATCACTACGTTGCACCAATCCAGATAAAAATATGACGCGATAATGCTAATTATACATGCATTATTTCACTGTGTTAATATCAGAAACATAGCACGATCTATGAAAGAAATAAACATAATTCTGCATATATCTAATCAGTTACATTAAATAGTGAATATGAAATTATATTTTATGTATTATGTATATATGTGTGTGCTTCAAAAAAAGCAGCACGCAATGAGGAATCTTTTAAATATTATATGCACCAATATAATAAGAATTTGAATTCTGAAATGTATAAAGTAGATTGATGTAATGCAAAGTTTGCATTATTAGAACACACATTCACAATGATATAACAGAAAAAAAAAAAAAAAAACAAAGAATATTTCACAATCGTTCTTCCATATGTCTTTCTTCATTTTGCACCAACATTTTCATCTGAGGTCAATGACGACCTTTTTTCGAACGTTTTCGTTTTTTTTTCTTTGAAACAAGAATAGTATTTGCACTTATTTTAGGAGCGGCATCTTCAGTGGCACTTGTAGGTATAATTGTTTCAGTTTTCTCTTGCATGGTATTCACATTAGAAGGCTGTCCAGTAATTTCTTCGCTTTCGCTTTCAGCGTCGCTTGCTCCTGTTCCGATAATACTTTCTACTTCATCTTCTGCATTACTTAGTTCCAATGATATAATTTTTTCTCGTAGAGTTTCGACCTAATTACATAAATATATACATTGCAAATGCTAAAGTAGACCAGAGAAATTTCTGCATTGATACGTGTAATTATTAATTTAATTACGATAAAAGTACGACATATAACGTACGCAAAAAAAAGATATATCATAGAACCGGATAAATCTTATAACATTTTTACAGTAATAGTACTTGATATATAGCAATACCACCAAAATAATTATAGTAAAATATTATTTGAAAAGAAAATATTTTTATACATGCTTAAGTAAGTGGATAAGAAAGATCAATAGTAGCATTACCAATAGTACGAGAAGAGTTTGTTAGTGATCAGTAGAAATAAAATCAATTGCTCAAGGTGGTGCAGGTTGCACTTCCATGGTCAGTGCTGGATTCTTGGAACAACAAACACAACCATTGAACTAGTGTTTCCATTGGTTTCTTGTGTATTAAAGCAAAATACTTTTAAAAGCAACATGCATATACACACGCATGATTATTCTAAAACTATAAATATATAAGCGCACACACACACACAAATAAGACACAATACACAAGCAACACATATTCTCTCTTTCTCTCTAAAAAATACTACTTTATTTCCCTTTTCCCTTCAAACTTTTGTAAATATCACCTTTTTCTAATTATGTTAATTGGAGCATTAATATAGTGCCCCAACAAATCATGATTTTGCCATATTTTAATTTGAATTTTGAACTTTTTTTTATTATGCCATTGCTTGTACTAAAACTTCGAATTGTAATTATATTTGTATTACACACCATAGCAATTCTCCAATAATTTTAACTAGTTACAATATAAGCTTCCATAACAATATTATATTGGTACTTTTTCATTCATCAATTAAATACCAATTATAACATAAGTTCCAGTATAATGAAGTTCCAGTACAACAGTTAAAAAATTGAATTTCACTCAAAACACGTCTCGAATCGATGATGTGAATAGATAATATTCGGTGCTTAAATTTTGTGCAAACTCTAGAATTTATAATACCTGTCGCTCAATGAGCTTCTCGACGTATTCGACTGTACGGATACGCCGTTCACCCGTCACCTCATCCACGTATTCCTCGGTACGTCGAGTGACCTTCTCGTCCACTACTTTCTCGGATTCGCGTATCTCTTTAGGGGGACCCACCTTGCTGCGTACAGCAAGTTTGGGAAAATCTGCACTAGACGGCCGTAACGTAGTGAACTATGATAGTAAGACAGACAAAGGGGGTACCACTGTAGTTAACATAACATTGTAAATGTACGAACACTAAGTTAGAACTACTGGCGAGCAAAGAAGTAATTAGTAGTACAATAAAAAAATGCTGGTTAATCTGTTTTAAACACATTGTTAGATTATGTTTATTGTTTTAGTTTGCTGGTGGTATGACTAGAGTAAAGGTACATTACAAATGCTTACATCGGCTGTCTTTTCTGTTTCAGGAACAGCAGTAACAGCATCTGTAGAATCTTGCGTAGGATCTGCCTTATTTGTAGTATCCATCATTTCACTCATTTTCTTAATTACCATCTGTGCTTGAATAGCGTCCTGAATATAACCGTTTAACATGCGAATAAATGTAAATACTATTTAATATATGAATTTTTAAAGTATGAAAAAGAGCATTATAAGATAATTACCTGTTCCAAAGATTTTAAACGTGCTTGTCTCCATGCTGCACGCTTCTCTGCTCTTAGTGCTCTTTGTTCAGCAGGGCTCAAATGACTTTCTTCATCTTCGTCGGAAATTATACCCTATGCAATAAAAAATTGAATAAGAAACATAAATATTATATCCGCGTTAAGTTATTTTAAACATTAGTGTCTCAACACAATTATTTAAAATACAGAACAATTTGGAACATTTAATTATGATAAATGAGAAGTTTGAATAGTTAAAAATATTTTAAAAAAGTAATACCTCCTGTATCAGTCTCTCTTTCAAGCGACGTTCTGCTTTTGCTGTCCTTACACTGCTTGGAAGATTCTGCAGAAGGGGGATCGAACTTCGCGAACTCAGTCGGCTACTGCAAGGTAACGAGCATGCACACTGACAAATCATATACATGTGCCACAGTTTTAATGTTTATTCATTAAAAGAAGAAGTACAAAAGCAACGTTCAATACAAAGGCTAAAAAATATTGTACGACTTATATACAAACGAGATAACAATACAAAAAAATTAGACTACACCACACATCAACTATAAATCTATGAATAATGTGATTGGGTCGGTGCTACGAGATTCCAAAAAAGAATTATTTTTATATTATGAATTTAAGAGGCGATAAGACATTCACATAAATGAAAGTGAAAGCAAATATTAACATTAGATAAATAATAATTATTCTTTGGAATCTTTGAAGTGCGCTTGCAGTGCGTGTGAAGAAAATGTATTAAAGCGTGAAGTTTTTGTGAAAATTATATTCCGATGTACATAATCTTTATAAACTTATGATTTGGTCTTATTGAAGAATGGAACATGTAATTATAATGTCCAGTAAATGCCTGTGTAAGCACAACCACAACCTGAACTGCAATGTACAATGTGAATGTGAATTTCATAAGCCTATGTACAAATATACGTTATTTTATAAAAAAAAGCAGTCGCTAATTCCTAACAAAATCATTTATACGATAATTATAATAAGCATGCACACTTTATGATGAAGTAACAACTACAACAAAAAGCACTGATATAAATTATATATACATATAATATTTATCGCAGGTATAAAAATACTGATATATACACGATGTCCAGTCATTTTGTATGAAACGTCGGAATACTTTTTAAACTACAACTTTACTATAAAAATACAATTTTGCTAAATATATAAAGAATATCTATTTAAACTAACAATTAATACTCGTAAAACATTTGGTAATTATATAAACACAATCATTTTTCAATTGAAAGATAATTGCCTGTCTTGTACAATGCGTGTATAATAGACAGATATGTTTATCATCTTACAACTGGAAAACAATTACATTATTTCATAGTTTCATATACAGAACACGTACTACAATGGAAAAAATGCTATAATACTCATTTATGTAAAGCAAATTAACTCTGTTCTCTTGTTTTTTTTTTAAATACATTACTGCAATATTTTGTGTGGGCATTGTTTAAAAAGTTATATTGTTGCAAAAAAATTCTATGGCCGAGTAAAATTTGTTGAAATGAGATTGTATTATTACATTATTAGATTATTAGATATTATTTTTTAGAGTTGTAAAAATTTCAAAACATCAATTTTATAGCCATCATATTTTTCAGCATTAATGCATCACGTATGCAATTTTTTATTAGGCAGTATTTCCTCTCTTATTTTTCTTGTTGTAATATGCAAACACAAAGAAATGGAAACAAGAAAGAAATAATAAGGTAAAAAGTTTTAATAATCACACGTTCAAATGCGTAGAATGAGTACAACTTAGCTTACTTAGGTCGTCGGTTATCCCGATCTAATGTTTCCTCTAAATCTTCCAAGCCTTCGTTTTCATCAAGTTGAGCCCATGATTTTAATTCATCCCGCGTTAGAGTAGCTATCTTTTTTTCTGAAAATGCACAATAATATTTGTTAATTGTACGAATTAAGAATATAATAATATAGTTAACGAATACTGTACCTTCTTCTTGTTTCATTTTTTCAACTTCATCTTGACTTAGAAAACTGAATACTTTTTCTAGAAAAATGATAATGTATAAAAAAATAATATATCGTATTTAAAATTCGTTTATATAAATATATAAAATAATATCTACCTGGCTTAGGGGAAGGTTTCAAATGTTCCTCCATGGCACTTTCAAACAATTTCTTTTTATCGCTAACTGACATCTTCACTAAAGGTGGTGTTGGTGATGGTGTTGGTGAAAGCTGTATTTTAAAATAACACATTAATATTTCATAAAAATAATTCTTACAAAAATATAAATTTTAATCTATGTTTTTTTATAACAATTCCACTTTCAATATGCATATTTGAACCTACTACATGCATTTGATTTGTATTTAAATAATACCAAATAAATTTGTTAACACAGGAGTTATAATTCTTATGCAATAAAATTCTGCGATTTAAACGTTCCAACATTCTTGGTAAAGAACAAGGAAAGATAGTGCATTAGTGCTAGTCTTTTTAAACATGCTTCTTGAAACCCACCTCAACCTGATTACTCCCATCAACAGAGCGTGCGTTCTGTCGTTTATCAAAAGGAACTGAAGTGCCATAATCTCCCATGGATGGAGGAGCAGTCAAAGGTGTAGGAGGAAGTTTGGAACGAGATGAGTACTGAGTAGTTTGGATAGGATTTTGATAGACTTTCTTATAAGAAGTAATTTGGGGATCAGAAATATATCTATTATCATGCAAAGATAAAGGATATTTATTTGTTGAAGTTGGATAATTAATTGGTTCTTTTCTAGAACTGGGAGGAAGATCAGCAAATGTAATACTACGTTTCGGTATGGAACTTTTTTTCTTTGGAGAGGGCAAGCTTTGGACAGCAGTAGTGCGATCAAAATTCATTGATGAAGTAAGAGTAGAGACCGGAGACTGGGGCGATGGACTGTCCACTGATGTTCCATCTCTCTCTTTGCTCAGTGACTGAGTAAATAACATGAAGATTAGTATTAGTAAAGTTAACATAATTTTCTACTGCAATATAGAATACGGTAAAAATACAAAATTATTAGTTAGGTGCTATGTAAATATATAACTATATACAACAGATTAACAAAATAATTTCTGACAACTAATTGATTAACAAGAAATAAAAATGTGTAACTCCTATATCATTAAATAAGAAAACATTTCTCATTTTTGCATCCTTTGAGTTTAATAAATTTACTTTTTATAAAATTTGTAACTATACTTCAAAAAACAGATTTATTTCCAATTCTACATCTCATACAAAATCTATATTAGAATTAAAAAGGAATCAGTTTTGAACTTATTCACTCAATATTTTTCTTTTTTACCATTTATACATTCAATATTATATCAATTGTACTATTATTGCAACAATTAATGCAGCTTTGCGCATAATTTTTATTTGTATACCCTTCCAATGATTTTAAGTATATTAAAATCGATTTTATAAAGTTACCTCACATTTGTACCCTCTATCCACCACCTTTTCATATATATCAATGCACCATAAGATATTCTGAAATGTCATAATTAGGTAACTTTTATCCCAAATTATAATTTAATAACAGGAACTGTGATCTTTGCGTTACTAGATATGAACATGAAAAATGTATTCTCTTGTAAAATGCAATTCACTTTCAGAAGAATCTGTCGCATTGATACATTTGAATAAAGCACTGCATGTATTTCATCTTTATGTCGGTCAACTGGAACTTCAACATTAACATATATATATATATATATAATTCTTTTTTTATAATTAGATAAATACTATCTTATCTTTATACTTTGTAATAATATATAAACATCTGGTCCATTAGATTTATATCAACATATAACATTTATAGAACATTCGTAGAATACAGTACATTGATTTATATTTTAATAATGATATGAGTTTACTGTAGAAGTAACCATCCAAGAGTACTGGCATTTATAACTTACAAAAAAATGTTAGATGCACAAATACCTTATCAAATAATATTTTATGTCTCAACAGACTTTGTATTTCACTTTTGTTTCTTTTACTTTAACTGTACATTATATAGTAATATAAATAATTAAAACTTGATATTTTTTTTTGGGTACACTCCCTATTTAGTGATACACGCATTGATTATTATCTTTGTTTTCAATGATATACAGCTTTAAATGAATGAGACATGAAATGAATTGTGAGTTACAACATAAAAGCTATCCTCTATGTTATAATAATGCTTACATTTCTAGAAGTAGTAAAATATTCTAGCTTAAAATAAAAAAGACAGTTCTAGTATATTTTCTACACAGTATACCAAAATATTTGTAAAAATATCAATAAAACTAATTACTAATTTTTTCTTAACACTATATAAATAGAGAATACTAAACAAATAAGATCATTAAAAATAATATATCAAAAGTACCCTAAATATAATAATTTGGAAGTTATTATTTTTTTAGATAAGAATATAGACTCTTACTTTTTCAGTCATCAAGTCGTGTATCACAAAGGAAAAAGGTCAATAATGCCTGTTTTCAGTGAGATGTAAGTTTCAAGTATATTATTATAAAAATTTATAGAAACATAATATACTTGTTACTTGCCACTCACATTGGAACAGGAATCATTCGCTGTCTTATATCTTTTCTTACTTTCAGTAATTCTTGATCCAGTACCCAGAAGTTCATCTAATTTTTTTAAGCTTAATCAATTGCAGTAGTCACCCAATGTACGTTTCCAATCTTTCAAAATAGATTGTGAAATAAGTTTAAGAATGTACAAATATCGCTAAAAAATATTCAGTAAATACGTGGGAAGTTCTTGTTGTCTATGACATCTGTCTACCTATCACAGAAGTATCTTTTCATGTTCATCTTTCAACCGATATTCATGAACGAAGGAGTGATGAATATGTACACAAGAGTCTGTAGTTAAAGACGATATCACATTTTCGTGATGATTAAAATCTTGACCCCATTCTTGGACCAAAACAAGAAACCAATCACAGAGAATCAACCTAGCCAGTCAGCATATTCGCAATAATTACACTTAATATTATAATGGCAGTATCAGTAACAAACGGAGTAACGATAGTTAAATTGTACAATAGTGATACTCATGAAACGCAATAAACACCATGATTATGCGAGTTAACGACATGAATTCCTTAGAATAATTTTATTATGGCACAGTCCCGCGGATTCAGAGGTATGGACGTAGACACAGGGAAAATGAGTAGAGGGTCGAACGACTCACTCCTGTTAGAGGGCAGCCAAAGTAGCGCTATCACCTTCCACTGTCTGCAAACATGTGAAACATCTCTTGTTTTGCTGCTCAGGAGAGCATGCGACGCTAAGAACACTGACAAATGTACATTTCATGCGTCATATATTAAAGTAAGTAATGAGACTTATGATGAGTGTATGAGTACTGACAAATAATAAAACTATTTGATATCAAATTCAGAAATTCATATAAACTCATGTAAAATGTACAATCATTCGAAGGACAACAAAAATTAAAAAGTTAATATTGTTTCCTCTTTACAGATAAATAAAAATTAGTAATCTGTTATTAGATTATGACTTCTTATTCTTTTCATAAGGTGTACAGAAATAAACATATAGGTCTATAATATTTAATAAGAAGAAATAAAGTATGTTTATGTAAAAACTAACGTCCATGCTTATGCTATCATATAAGAATGTACACAAGGGGAAGAGCAACGTTTTTCTTTAACACCACATTGTACCATAATAATATTTCTTGATCAAAAGTTATTTATTTTTTCAACTCCTCCCTATATTTTTTAATTTGTAAATTGAAATTTTCAAACGTCTCTCCTTTTGTTCCAGTGCCATTAATAAAATGTAGAATATTTTTGTTAATAAATCACATGTATAGTATATGCACCCGTGAACACATGTACGCATACATACATATAATATGAGTAAATAAATAAATAGTGCTCAATAAAAACGTGAGATATTAAAGTCATGCATCTTATGTAAACAAAACGTAAAATCAAAAGTAGCAATTTTAAATTATTTGTAAAAAAAACAATATAAATAAATAAAAAAAGGTAATAGCTATATAAAGTTAAGCATCCATTTATGCAAGTACCATTATTTCTAAATATGCATTGAATATTTAAAATGATTGTAAGGTTGAATAAAAAAATTAAATAATACAATTCAACAAAAGAATTCTTAAATATTCAAATACTATAGCTATTGTTATTGTTATATACCAATAAAAGCAAACTACTGCCTGCAAGTTAATTTATACTTATAGAAACATGCAGATATAGTAATATTTTAACTTTAAATTTTTATTGATTTAATATGATGAAAGATACTTACATTTGTATTTTGAGGTGCTAAAGTGTGTTTGCTCATCACAATAGTGGTTGTTTTGAGATCTTTTGTACCACCTGGCGATTTTGGTGGTACAACCATATCAACCGGACTACTTGATTTGCTTACTAATGATTCAGCTGCTCTTACTACATCTAATACCTGCTCAATTTGAAAATATTTGACGTTAAAGTTAATACCACATGGATTAATAAAAATTGCTTATATTATTTAATTTTTTTAATACTGGGTCTTACTTTTTCAGGGGTAGATTTTTCTCTATGCTCAAGCAAAGCACGTTCTCTTTCTTCTTGTTCCCATGCTACAAGCTCAGCTTTCATTTCTTGCTCTTGTCTGAGAGTTGCTGCTTCTTCATCATCGCGATCCAAACTAGATATACTTTGCGATAATGATTTAGTACCCTCTGTTGCAGGATCCTTCAATTCCTTGGATGTCCTAGATTCTTTAGAATCTCTACCATCGGATAGTGGCAATACTGGTTCAATTTCACTTTTATCATATCCTTTACAAACTACTAATGTAATTGTGTTTCCTGAACACCGTAATATATTTACTGCTTCTTGATGAGTCGCACCTAACAGCGACGTCCCATTGACTTCTAGTAGTCTCATTCCAACCTAATATCAAGTACATAATATAAAAAATTATGATATAAAACCCTTATTCTTACAATGAGCATTAAAAATTTACCTTCAGTCTTCCATCTCTTTTAGCTGCACCACCTGAATTGATTTTGGATATAAACACCCCTTCATCCGTGTGATCAAGGGGATTTCCTTTTTGTCCTCGAAGTCCTCCTTTAATGTGCATACCCAATTTTTCGCCTGGTTCTTTTGTAATAACTAATTCCTAAAATACCACATTATTTTTAAATATACTTTTACCATCTTCTACATATTGCTTTGCTTACTTTTTACAAAATATTTCCTAGTTTTATTTTCAATGTAATATACTTATATAAAAATTACGAATACATGATGTATGATTGTTGTATTACTAAATTCTTTTAATTTACCATAAAGCATATAAAGCAAGTAAAAAAACTTTTAAATTTTATATAATCTCAGCCTAGGCAGAAAAGCAATTGCTCGTGATTCAGTGCTGGGCTTACTTGCAGCCTTAACAGAGGGCTAAGCGTGGTATCAAAAAATAAAAAAATAACAGGTCAAATTAATTGAGTACTTACTGTCACAGGGATGTACTCTATTTCGACCAGCTTGTAGGACAAATTATAAATAACAGCATTAGGAAATGCCACAACAAAACGGTTATAAGTGAAGCACTTGAGTGCCATTGTTTGCAAATGATAAGCATTTCACTTGTGAACATAATGCATTAAGTATCAATGAGTGAATTGATTCTATTCTATTGTTTATTTAACTGGCGATACTATTTTATATATATATTTAAATATTCTAAATGTATGCGCGTTTACGAATTTTGACTAGTGTTGATCCCAAACTTGAATATTAAAATATAGTAAGTTCTGAGAATTAAGCGTGATAACATTAATTGTGAATTTGTGATTTATAAAGTTACATTTTCATAAGCGTGTTTTATTGAAAAAGCTATTTTGTAATTAAGAAGCAAACCCTCTATATATGTGCAATAACTAGCAAGCAGATAGTGATTAAATTATAAATGGCTTACCTGATAATTTTCTGGTAGTGGATCATGTTGGACAGTAAGCACTATTTGATCGCCTGGTCGCAAAAGTTCCATCACAGCCTCTTGATGAGTAGCTTTTGTTACATCAGTACCATTTACCTTTAGTATCCTATCACCCATTCTCAATTTACCAGATTTTGCAGCTATACCACCAGGCACAACCTAATATTAGCACAACAAATGTATATTATACAAATTCTGAATATTAACAAAGATATCAGAAAACTTACATGAGATATAAAAATTCCAGGCTCTTTTGCACCAAATGGAGTACACGAGTGATCTGTACCACCAATAATACTGAATCCTAGGGATCCTTCTTTTACAAGAATTACGTCCTAAAAATTAATATTTAATCATTAAAACATCGAATATATAGAATCTTTATTTTGTTTAAATTACACGTATAAATTATTTTAAAAATATAATGCCCTGGATATTAAAGAATAAAAGATGGAATTTCATAATAGTGGAGGATGCATATAATTTGGTATTTGATAAAAGAATACATATTTAGCTTATACTACTTACCTATTTCCATGCCAGAGAATAAGCACCCAAGGTATAAAATAATATAACATTTCATACAACCAATTCCTACCAAATACATTTATGTATGTGGTTTGATAATACACACACAGAGAAATTATATTTACTGAATCAAACCAATAATGATCAATTTCAAATACATAGACATGCAATGAAATATAACTTGCCATGGAGATGATAAAACGTACATATGCATAAATAATATCCGTAATAATGTTTAAATTGCCTTTTTTTAAATAATGAATAATGTTATAATTTATTTATTAATTAAACATGCACGAGAGGAAGAAAACCACTTGACCACCATTTTTCAAATTGTAATTATTCCGAAGTTAATTGATTGCATTGGAATATGTTTACATTTAGTAGGTTTGTGATTATCATCCTAGCATGGAAATAAGTTAATATATTACAAATACTAAATACTTAATTTTTACCTAAAATATTTAAAAAGTGCAAACTATTCCGGTACTGAAGAAAAAATAATTATAATTGTAATATTTAAAAATTATAAAATAAATCTTCTAAACTTCCTTTTCGTCATGGTTCTTGTTAATTGAAAAGATAAACAATATGTTTTCAGCAATTTTTATAACTTTTTTCAAAATGTATGTGCAACATAATCCATGCATCTAGCTACCAAGCACATACCTCAATAATTACTGGTGGTACCAATTGATTTTCAGTCACCCTAGTTACGACGGTCTCGGTGAGAGTGCTCTTTGTGATGGTCTCAGTAACTTTACCAAGTGTGGTAGGAGCCGGAGGAAAATTGACGTCTCCAGGTAGATTATCAGGCTGCTTTATTGTCACTGTCACGATAGGGCCTTGATGGGAATCTGGTGATGGTGAGGAAGTAGGGGGACGAAGGAAATGAGCAGGTATCATGGCCTGAAATTCTTCGTTGGTGATAGGCTTCGGTACCTGTATGTCTTCCTGGGGTGAGGTTGACCTAGGTTCTGTAGAAGATGTGGGCGTTGAGCTTGTAGTTGTCGTGGGTGTAATTGTTGGTTGCGAAATGCTATGCCTGGGGGCAGGTTGTGGATGTGGTTGGCTATTTGTCGGACTTGGTGATATCGAAGAAACGTTCTTAATATTTCCTGTTTCTGTAACACCATTCATTTTCGGCAGCTCAATAGTTTCAATTTTCATAGGCGGAGGCGTTTTCGAAGTAGGACTTGGCGATAGAGTCCTATCAGCATCGATAGAACGTCGATATCCGGTGTAACCCGGCCTATTTGCTATATAACTATTGGCGTTATATAATCCTGTATATGGTCTAGGTGCACCGATCACTCGTGGTGACTTTTCTGAAGGTGTTACAACTGTGGCTGCATTTGCTTGCGAAAGTGGAATTTCACGTTCGACCACTAATCGAACGAATCTTTCCAAACCTGTTAATAAAGCAACTGCTTGCTCATGTTTGGCTCCTCTCATTTCAACTCCATTAATCTATAAAATAATTTCATTATGTGAAAGATAAACAATTATAATTGTACTAAATAATATTTTGTGTAATAATATTACACTTACAGATATTACTTTGTCTCCAACTAATAATTTACCATCTTTTTGTGCCACACCACCATCAGTTATTCTTGAAATATATATCGCCTAAACATTATATTTGAAAAAAGATGCTAAGCATAATTAACGAAAGAAATAAACATAAGATATTTTCATAAATTAAAACTCTTACATCGCTATTGTCTTTGAATGGTGGAGAACCCTCTCCACCAGCAATACTAAATCCAAGTCCATTTTGGTCCCGTATTAATGTCGTATGAACAAGAACAGATACCATTGGTTCATTGCCCGCCTTTGTTGATGATATAGGTTCAGGAATTTTCTTAGACTTATTGAAATAGAAATTTGTTGATCTTTAAATTTTGTACTTTAGTTTAAATTGTATATGTTGCGTCTATTAAATCTAAAAAATATATACCTTAATAGCATCATGAGGTAAAGCATCACCATTTTCTAAATTATGCGGTAAACCTGTAGATGAAACATGAGACGTCGCACTTGGAGCTCTACTGGTACTTAAACTAGAGCACGCTGAGTCTTTTCTCGACGATACCTGTTAAATATAATGTTAATAACAGCATAAATGACTTGCATTTCATAAAATAGTACCTGTTCATATGGCGGCAGTATCCTCGTAACTTCTCTTTGAACCACTAATACAAGGACACGTCCACAAGCTTTCAAAACTTCTACAGCATCGTAATGACCTACGTTTACTACTGAAACACCATTTACAGACAATACTTTATCCTCCACTTTTAAACCTGCTAAGTCTGCAGGTCCACCTGTAAAGGAAAATATAATGACCACATCATGAAACTTCATAATTAACATATTTTGCGATTGAAAACAGGTAGGTTTTTTTATTTCAATTTTTACCTTCCGTGACTCTGGAAATAAAAATGCCTTCATCGTCACCCTTAAAAGGGGTTGAACCAATTCCACCAGCTATTGATAAACCAAGACCACCTGTCGTTCTTTCGATATGAATTTCGTATTGTTCCTCTCGTACTTCTATCGTCGGCTCAGCATCAGAAATCGCACCTATTTAAACAATAAATTTCATTGGCGTTACTGCTTAATTATGTAATCGGGTCACATTTTACTAACTTTTGCTCTTTCTTTTTTTTCTTACAAAACATCTATATTTCTTTGGCATTTTTAACTATACTCTTTATTCACAATATAGAATGTTGGTGAAATTTTGAATTAACTATTTTCACTTCGCAATTTGTTTCTACGCGTGTACGCTTGCTACATCGAGTTTGATAACGGATAAGTGATAAGATAGCAGAACCAGAAAGGAATATCTTATCGTGGACTATTTAATACCATTGATTACGAAGCAATGATGCTAGGAAGTTTAGGAAGATTCGTTATTTAATTCAGTTTACGTGGAAAAGATATGTTACCTTTTGAAGTATTTTATTTTATACGTGGTATTTGAATGTTATAATTTAATTTAAATTTGATAAATCTAGAGGCGATATAAAGAAATGCAACAGGTAAAAAGTGATATACTAATCGTAATTGTTTTACCTTGACTTTGAGCGTCAAAATTTTCTGTGGGTTCTGCAGGTGCTGACGTGGATGTGGAGATTTCGTCATTTTTCTTTGTAAGTGCCTACCACATATTAAAGACTGTATAAAATTCATCTTAATTATTTAAGTAACTTTAAACATGTTGCTTTTTCAGGTAGCTAATAATTACCTGTGCAATAATGGAAGCTACTTTTTCTTTATCTATTGCTGTGTGGATTCGTTTATTTTTCAAGTGATGTGGAGTATCTCTACGATGAAGCCTATTTGGTCTATTTGAATCACCACTGCCATCGTAATCAGTACCTTCTATTATAGAAAATTCTACATGTCTTTGTGTTTCTTCATTTTCAGATTCTTCCTCGTCTTTGTCATCTATATCCTTTGATTCAGATATTGAACCTTCGGTCCTCACATCCTAAAAAAATAATTTTTACAATGTACGAATCAGTAACAAATAAGAAAGTAAATAAATAAATAAACTAGCATTAATATAAATACTTACAGCACTAGATTCTGTGATATATTGATTAGAAACTATTTCTGGTTCATTACTGGACTGAAAATCTGCATTATCAGCTGCTATTCCAGGTATGGTTTCTTTTTGTGCATTTTCTATAGATTCAGGTTGTAACGATTCTTGTTCTGTAGTCTCTGTTGTCAAATCGTTGGACTTTGTTGAAATATCAGTCTCAGTTTTATCTAAACCAAATGTTTGAGAAACATCCTGAAAGATATTATTAACAACTATGTTACAAAAAGGTTGTATATGATATCTCTAAAAATGAAATTAATAATTACCTGCTCATCTGTAGATGCTGATCGGCTGTCATTTTTTCCTTTACTAAATAATTTATGAGCTTTTGCTTTTAATTCTTTGGGATGAGGGGTATTTTGTCGTACGAATGGTGTCTGAAATAAGTGTAAACTTTGTATTTACGTAGTTAAAAAAAAAGGGGTGAATGGTTAGAAAAAAATAGGCTTTTGTTTCATTTTTTGTTGTAATTTTAATACAGTGAATCGTAAGAATAATAACGTTTCCAACACATTAAATATCTCGAAAATACTCTGAACTTAGATATAGTAAACCTAAAAAGTCTAAAAGATTTCCTCATATGCAACGTGCTCACCTCCTTATCAGTTTCCGGAGGTTCATCCGTAAATTTCACGGAATGCGTTCGCGACGCTTCTTTTTCTTGCCAGCCTTCATCATCGCTACTACCAAGTTCACGTATTTCGCCATCTTGAACAGCATTTCTCATACCACCAAGCATACCAATTCTTCCTGAATCTAAATCATAGATCACATATAACTAAATCACATATAATCCATAAAGTATAGCTAAATGTACTAAAATATACTTTCATGAAATAGATTTACTAACCATCTGGATGGATTTCCAATTGTGGCAAAAGAAAACAAATTAATACTTCTTGTCCTGTTTCCTCATCAACGTCTGTCTGAAAAGTAAGCATTGGTTGTGCTTGATTCTTACTTAACCATACTGCCTTTAAATTCAAATTGATCAAGGAATATGGCAAGTACTGTAATCTGAAAAACGAATATCATTACTAAATATCGTTAACAAGACATGAAGAAATTTTGATATTTAAGATTATATTATATACCTATTGCCAGAGACATCTAACACATGAAGAGCTGTACATTGTCCAACTTCGATAGGAAGATACTGCAGTTTGTTATCTCTTAAAGACAGTACTCCCAATTGTTTTAAATTTCCTATAGAAAAATAATAATATTCAATAAAAAATTATTTTTAACATCATAAAATAATATAAATAAATATTAACATAAACTGAAGTTCTAAACGACACTTTTCTTACCGATTTCCGTAGGAAGCGATTGCAAACTATTTCTATCTACATTTAGATTGTTTAGATTATGAAGTTTTCCTATAGTTACAGGCAGTTCGAGGAGAAAATTTTCCGTAAGAATTAATTCTTGTAAATTCTCACACCTACAACGAGTAAACATTAGTTTTTGTTATCAAGTTTTACTGTATCAGGACCCTTATAGGAGAAAAAATTAATCTCACCTGCCTATATTTGAATTTAGAGTAGAAAGCCTATTTTGATCAACTTTGAGTATAGTAAGTTTCTGTAACTCTCCAAGACCATCAGGCAACTTTTCAATAACATTTTGCGATAAATGCAAATCTGTTAAAGACTCTAAACCTCCTATTTCGTCCGGAAGATCTTCCAGGCGGTTTTCAGATACGTCCAGGCATGCTAACGTTTTCAGTTCTCCGATTTCCGGTGGTAAATGTTGCAACTGATTATGATCCAACCATAATTCTTGTAATGCTGGTAATTTTCCTATATGTGCTGGCTAAAATAGAAGTCCCAAATTTATAATAGATATTATGTTAATAGATAACGAATATTGTTTTGTCCATAATTCTCTTTACAATGATTAATTTAATATCTATCTTACTAAAACTTCAATGTCATTGTCACCAAGATCCAGCCGCTCCAATTTAAAGAGTTGGGAAAGCGATTCCGGTAAGGATTTGAGCAAATTTTCCCTCAACTCCAATGACTGCAACGCCTCCAAGCTGAGAACAATCGGTGCACAAACTTGTTAGTACTAGGCACGATGTAATTCAATTAAATCATTCTAAGTTTGAATGCAATTAAAGCGAGTTCTTGTTGCTATTACCTTCCGAAATCAGGCGGTAGATTCGTAAGGGACATATCATTGAGTCCCAAAACAGTTAAGTTCCTTAATTGCACGAACCCTGCTGGAAGTCTGCAATGACAAATTTGATCCCCCTTGAATTTTGAGAATAAATGTTTTCAACGACTTTTAAAACGAAATATAAATAGCTGTATTTCTCACGAAAAGAGATAAATGTGAGACGAATTTATTGACCTTGGAATTGGATTACTGCTGAAATCCGCCACCTGAAGTGCCCGTAAATTCTTGATGTTCTCAGGAATGTCTGGTATATCTAGAATAAGAAAGAACACTAAGTAATACTTATGTTTTACATCCGATTTGAAAAAAATTATTAAAAGTCTGTATATCTAGAACATATTATTATACAATTTTTTTTTCGTTGCATGGATAGAAAATGTTAAGATGGCCCAAATATAAATTAGATAAAAAGAAAAAATCAAGAAAAGTAGATGTTTATCGAATTCATAATTCTTCTCTTATTTCAAAAAATTTCCATGGCCACACGTAATTCGAAGAATTTTCTTTACGAAGAAAGCAGTTTCGATTCACTAAAGCTTTGTTCTTTCGACTCGTCATACACGTTGTATTACAGAGCATATACGTACAAATGGAAAGCTTTGCTGATAATTTCCTGTTTCTTTTATATCCAACCTTTCGTTGGGATTATTCAATGAAAAAAAAGTTCAAAGGAAATCTCGACATATGCTACAACGTATTGCATAATTGCATCGTTTAATGATACCGGCTAATTAATTAACAGAAAACCGATTACTAGGCAATAACAAATTCCTTCGTTAAAAAATAAACGCTACTTGTTGTACTAAACACTGCTATTGCATAAGCATGCAGGATGCTGCATCGTGGATGAAATAATACCGTGCACGCATTCCTCCTGTTGTTTTCCCTGCAAGGCCGAAGAATTTCACGAATTGAAGTGAATGGCGAACTGAGCGATTTTAAACGTAGAAACTCTTCGTTATAACGTACTGAGTTTGACTCGAATACAAAATAATATTTTAAAATTTCAACGTGTATTATCTGTATCTTAATAATATAATGTACATATGAAATAAAACATAAAGAATAAATCTCAAGCTTCTTATATACATATGATTCGATTAACCAGAATATGCATATTTTATAGCGAAATATAGTAAGGTTTTCATAAAAACAACATAAGATTCTTGAAAAATTTATTGTGCATTTAATTATTCATTATGTATGTTCCTTTTATTTCATTATGACTGTTAACACACGTCATAATAACATCAAATTATGACGAAAACACGTGCGTTTTTAAACGTATTATGAATCATACCGCGATTATGCATTCTCGAGTCAAGAGATGAAACACGGAGGAAAAGGAGGAGAGGAATGGAGAACCGTGTATCGCATAGCAAACGAGCCGATAGGCTTTACGAGCAAATCGAACCTTGAAAAACCGCTAGTTACTTTTAACACAGTGGTTCGCAACTACAGAATGTTATCATAGCTGTTTTAAACATATTATCGATAAGTATGTAACTCCTAAACTGGTCTTTTATTCTCAGTTTAACCACTGTTTTTATGTTATACTTCCTCGACTTTGTCAGCTCTACAACCAAGTGTTAAATCTAAGAAAGGAAAACCTTTTGAGTCGATAACATCAAAGGCGTAGTAACGCGCGTGTTTGCGTGTAAAAATGAACGCCTGCATTTTGATTCGATGCAATTGAAGATTCGAGATACTTTGAACATGATTCAATATATGAAACTCAAAGTTATTGACAAACGTTGAATCTTGGTTGAAAATTGGTATAAATGTTGAAGTCATAGTAGGTTTCAAAGTTTAAAGAAGTTTAGATGTATGCTATACACAATCTTAATACTACATATATATGTATTTAAGTATATATCTTATGTACTATAAGATATTGAGTACCCGCTGAACTTTTAGAACTTTGAATCTTATCAAGATTTCCAATACTTCCAAGATACATCAAACTTTTAATCTTTTTATAGCTAATGAGAATTGTTTTCCACAAACGTACATACCGTAGAAAACAAAAAATTGAATTTTATTGAATATTAATTTTATAAAATCTGTCTAATGTGGGCAATAGGAATCACAATACTCACCTATCTCTATTTGCAAAGGGAGCTACTGAAGCTCTATGTCCGTGGTTAAGGACTCAAGATCTATCAAGATTCAAAATTGATCGAGACTTTCCAGGGTTTTAGCTTTTTAACCATCGAGTTGAAGTGATGCGAATTTTTCGGCGTAGACATATATTCGAACTGATTCAAAATATTTCAGGCTGCATCATTACATGCACGTACACATACTGCGTATCGCGAATGCACGCATGGTGTGCGCGCGGGTTGAACGTAACGACAACGACGTGGAACAATTACAAACTAACCGTGATTCCGCCAGACGGAAGAGACAGACCCCTTCGTTCATCGGATCTCTTTGTTCCCAAAAGGATGTTAATGATCGATGAACAAAGGTATATGTCTGAGGACTTTTATAGCGAGGAATGGATGCACAAAAGAGACAGCCTCGTAATATGCTTGGCTGGAGTTTGAACGATATCGAATATGTGGCGACCCGTTATCGATCGATAACTTTCTGTCTGGCTACACACCGTATGGCCAAGGAAACGATACGCCATCTCATGGGTTTTGTGGTTAAAATATCTCTGATCGAGCGATACGATTACCGTTCTATATATGTACCACTAATAACGCACGTGTGTACGCCCGTGCGAGAATATTTTTAATGCGTCGTACACCGCTCCGCCAGCGATTTCGAACATTTCCGCGGCGAACGATGACGACGACAATCATGCGCAATATCGCCCGTCCAACGATGGCAATTTTTTAAGAGCGTTTACATGCACATAATACACGATGATTGATTCAAAGTACGTATATCGAGGTCAGATTATAAAAGATGCTCTCGATGAGAAAATATGTTATGCTGATTACGTTATAGTGGATGCGTTTTCTGGACAACTAACATTCTGACAAATACGTCAGAACAATCGAATAGCTACGGTCGTTCTTCAGATGTTTCATTCGTCAAAACGAAAGTTCAGAACGTGCAATCGTTCTGAACATAAACTGCGTCCCCACTGAGGCAACAATCAGGAACTTGCTATTAGTGTTTTACGTTTCGAGAAAATGCTGCATATTTCCCCGTGTTTCTGTTGCCAGTAATAAAAGTCGCTGCTTGCTACCTATTTCTGGTTGGAGCGATAGAGGCAAAGAAAAATTAGAAGCAGGCAGCAACAAATTGCGACTGAAACAAATGTTTCTTCGGTGTATACTTGTTGGCTGGGAGCAAATGCATTGAAATCGAAATAAAATCCAAATATTCCTTTAATTACGTTGTTCTAACGCGGATAAAATCTCTCTGCAGGTTGATGTTTGTTTGATACTTTTTAAAACATGCAGCAACGGGCAACAGAAAGTTCCTCGTTACTACTTCAGTGAAGATTCAGCTTTTCGCTGTCACGGCTTTTCCATCGAATAAAACGCGGCGCGGATTTAATGGGATCGCAGAACTACTGATACGTAATGCGTGCTCGATAATTGTCACAGCGCTCTTTTTAAACGACCAAGTAAAATAGTGCGACGCGATTAACCGATACCGATACCGACAATGGCGCTTCCTCTCGTCGAAAGAATGAAAATGTTTGCGGAAAAATTACTCACGTTTATTACAAAATCGTTTCCTACCGCGCCCTACGGCGATAATTTGTTGCCACGACTGTGGTTACACCTTTTTCTTTTTCCATCGGACCGTTCGATTTTTCAGTAGTTACGGAATTGCGCTCGATTACCACACCTATGGGCGACTGCGGTAACTTGTAATTAAGCAACCAGTAAATAACACAAAATAGCTTCTCTCTCCTCTGAACGTGTCGGCCACTGTAAACATTATAAATAGCGCGAAACATCCACCCTCGGCCTTTGCAATTTACCTTGGAAGAAGAGGAGGCCGCGGAGGCCGTGTAAAACGCGCCAGGGTGGGGAAGACTAGCCGTCACATGTGAACACGCACTAAGTTTGAATAAATAGAATTCATTGTGGTGAACGTGGGAACACAAATCTGTCTTATTGCTTAATCTATAATACTATATTTTCTTTTTATTACACGTATATAGTAATTTCTAATATGAAAGATATAATAATAATTAAAAAAAAGGGTAGAAAGAATAAAAAAAAAGAGAGAAAGATGCAAAAATAAATCTATGCTGAAAGCTAATTATAGTCTATGAAACACAAATTTCTTTCCATCCATCGCATAAACAAATATCATTCTATAATACTTTCATCTATTTTTAGATTCATCTTCCGGCTTGCATCGCTTCATTATCAGAAGCTAACCCCATGTATAGTCAGGACTATATCCGACACAACGCTGTTTACGCTCATCAAGAGACTACTCGTTCGGTCTTGCCGGGAAGGAAAAAAAATGCAATCGGGTAAACAGCCTTTAAAGCCGAAGCTTTCGTGACGTGTAATTTTATGCCGTATAAATCGCAAGAGATATTCACTTCTGTGGTTTTCTGGCGCGGATACGCAACAGGGAACAGGGGTAATATCGCGGTAAGGGTAAGAGATTACACAGTGCACGTAGCCTTTTTTCCCCTTACATAATATCCGCGGCACACGTGAAGGAATTGATCGAGTGATCGGAACGAGGAAAAAGATCTCGTCGACTCGTTCAATCAGTGATCCTTCGTGGGTTCGTCCAGATTCAACATTTATTAATATTAAATCTCGCGCAATGTTTACCTCGTTTCTTTTTTTAATCCTGTTTTCCTCCATCTCAGATAAGTTTCCATGCCACACGTTTATCGAATAATAATCGCGGGTGATTGGAAATCTTTATAAATTGTCTCGAATGGAAAAAAAGAAAGAGCGGGGAAAAAAGAGAGGAATAAAAGGATGAGGCGAGGGTAACGAGGGTGACATGTCGCTTTGCGTCGCGCCTGTATGCGCGATCTATGTTCTTATGTAATAACGTGCAACACGTGAACGCACGATGAACTCTTTGGAAAGTTCGCGAGCTACAATTTCTCCTAGACAGAAGTCATTCATCCCACATTTCTTTTTTCTTTTTCAAAGGTGAAAGACATCTTCTCAGCAGAAAAGTGATGAAGGATATCATCGTTTAATAAACCCGAGAATCTAAATGAGGTCGTCCATAAGAAACATAGAGGTACATTTACTGTTAGCTCGTAGAAAACGGTACTTCCCAAAAAGACAGGAAGGAAATACAGTTTTATCGTGAGTACTACATTCCAGTCACGGTCGATTGATCATAAGTCCACGACGTGCATTTCATAACACGATTTTATTTCGCGGTAATATCTGTAAATTCAGAGATCAAATGACAAAGGAACCATTTTCATCAGAAGAGGATAGAGAAGTGTTTGAAAGCCTACGAAGTCGAAGGTGATATCGAGCTATCGCAATTACCGATTATCCGTCGCAGGGAACATCAATTTTCCCTTGTCTGCACGTATTTCCCTATTCTGACCATTTAGAAAAAAAAAGAGGAAAAGAATTCGCTGATTGGCTGCATTCCAATCAGTCGTATCTTCTCCGTACGTTGCACCTACACGCGAGTGCAACGCCTTTCATTAATGGGGTGAGTTTTCTGAACCTGTTGCTATAAACTCATATTTCTTACACGCAACGAGTTTTCACTGTCAACCAGTCTTGACTATTCCAGATCCTCTATCTGAATCGGGAAGCCATACTCTGGTATACGTATAACGCGTTCTACCTACGGAGATTAATGCGAGAAAAATACAAGCTTTCATACCGCGTTTTCCTCATGACTTATTTACGAATACTTCTCTTATCCTGTAACGAAATTTTGCTATTTGTCATTTTTATTGTCTTGAATAATCGTTCAGGGAACTTCTTAATATACTTTTGATAACTTTTTTTGGGAGCTTTTTGATAATATTTTAAGGTGTCTTGCATGAGCATTAAATAGCGTTCTCTAGTGTTATTTGAAATACTTTTTAAAGAAATTTTCCTGTGTTTTTCATATTTTAGGTTCTTTATTAACAGTAATTTTGAAGGCTGGTTTCTGCGGCTTGATATTCAATTTTCCGACAAGAAAAGGCGCAGTGGAAATCAAAGAAATTCCTCGATTAAAATCGAGTTCAGGGAAACAATTCGCAAACAATAATAGCGATGCAACGTAACACTCAACTTTCTCGTTACAAAGTGAACAATGCATTACAGGAAGAGTCCGTAACTAATTCGAATCTTGCAGCGGCAGTTGTTTCTAAGAAAATAAGTAAAAATGCGTTTAAATCAGACCCAACGACGTAGAAAAACACACGATGTAATTTTGCAACGGAATCGAAGCGACTCCGCACGCAACTTTGATCACTGATAATTAAGAACAATCGCCACCGCTCGTTACAGATAAATCGTCGACAGTATTTTACACGAACTTCATTGTTCACCGTGAAACACATTTGCTACCGTGATGCTACGTATTTGCACGAATAACAAATTTAAAGTTATGAAATCTAAGCAGAAGAAGAAATATCAAACAAATTCTTGTAAGTTTTTCCACAGTTACCATATCAAGAAATTAAATAATGTAATAATGTAAATAGGTTTAAAAAAAGATTGTAAATGCAATGTGTTAACGTTAGAAAATGGAAATAAAAATAATTCTACGTCTCAGAACGTATGTAATGCGTAGTCATTTTTTACTAAATATCTATTATCATAATCTATATTTATTGCAAAAGCAGTTACTTCATAATTATGAATATGTATGTTTATAGTGTACATATATTAGCCTTACTCGTATAGTCTTACACGCAACTAGGTCTTAAGCAAACAGATTTTAAATTAACATGCAAATAAGTATGTGCAATGAAAGGATTAATAGATTTACAAGATAGGAGAAAACAGACGAAAGGGTATGAAAATTAATCGTTAGAAGGATGCCAGTAGAAATTGGACCATTTGATAACCTGTACGCATGGAAATGCGCCCGTTCACACGCACGTGCGTGGGTGGCTTAATCAAGGGGCAAGTTTCCTGAACCCGAACCTGTTGCGGTCGCGGTTTATCTCTTCCATGATCACGCAACGAGTTTTCACAAGATCGTGACGCGACTTGTGTGCGTTTCGCTTTTTTTTACATACAGGTTTCCTTTATGAGAGCCATAGAAAAGAGAATTCGCCGATTAAGAACGAAAAAGAGGAAAAATGTTGCTTTTCTAACGTCGTGACTCGTAACGATGTTCGCTCACTGAATTTTGCACGAACCGGAAAACGGAGATGAATAATAAATGCGAATGCTGCGTTCAGGCGAAGTATAAACGGAATTTCCCCGGGGCTGGAGAACGGTTTTCATTAAAATGAAACGCGCGCAATGGAAGTTGTTAATCAAATAAAAAATGTTAGTTTAGTTTTGTTTTAACGTTGGTTTTTGGCATAAAATCCTTTGCACAGCAGCAGTTTTTTTTTTAAATTGATGCTGTGGTGTATCCTATGGCGACATGTTAGAATAAACTTCGTGAAAGTTGTACATTGAGATGTTTGTTAAAAGCTGATTATATGTATTGCTTTTCTACGTATATTTTGCTGAATTTTATTATTTTGACTATATGTATATTTAATAAGAGACTAACAATTCAGCATTCACAATATTTAATAATTTATATTTGTCAGTTTCTTTCCTTTCTTTCTTTTTCCTTTTTCGTACAAAAAGGTGTCCATTTCCCTGGCAACGATATCTCACACACCGAGTTTCAGCTTCGGTTCAATCATACACATAGAATGTCAATGTGTATGTACTATGCTTATTATATGTTTTAAATATGTTATTATATCAAAGAGAGAGTATTATAAAAAAAGGATTTAGGACTTTGTGAATTAGATAAAAGGATCCAATTAACATTTTATCTTTCGTAATTGCAAGTGTTTCGTGCGAAAAATTACAGAGGTAATAGCAGTTTTTTAAAAACACGAATTAAAATAGAAATTAGGTATTCGAGAGAAAGAGAGTACACGCTAGTTTCTCCCACAAAATGTTACCACGCTTACGTTGATTTAATGTTACGTGCGCGTAACCGTCGATCTTCTGAATCGAAAATTCTGAATTCGAATTACAAGCGGCGTAACATTAACCGGAACGCATCTAATCCCGCGTAATTTAATTGTTACTTTCCCTTGTTTTTTTCGTGACGGTCAATGAACCGTCTCACCCGAGCGTATCGCATTAATTGAAGCAAGTGAAAACTTCGTGTGAGGCTTACACGAGACTCGTCTCGCATTAACATCGAATAAATGCGCGATAATATCAACATAAACACAACGATGCAATCATTAATCAATGACACCGCTTTCACAAAATGTGCAATTTTCAACCGAATGATTTTACTTTTCGGAAATTATCAAACTTCCTCGACCTCCCTGTCCAGATTTTGTTAAATTTTGTTAAATCACTTATGATCGCAGGATATGCAAAATCTTCATTCCGACGTTCTATTTTAAGATAAATCCGAAGGCGAATGGCGTAGTTTGTGAACAACGATTTCATTTTATTCGACGCGCACAACGTAAGGTTTGGCAAAACTCCGAATTTAAATAAAATTGTTTATTACTAGAAACTCACAGGGGAGAACTGGCCACGATTCATGCTTCAAACGATTCAATTCTGACCCAATAGTTGTAGGAGATAAATACCGGAATTATGCAAGCTGGTGTTATCGTAATAAGCTTCCTAAGATTTCTCGTAGTTGTATGAGTATATTATGAGATTATTTTCCCGTCTACGAGCTTCAGATAATCAGAAGAATATGATAAATTAAGACACCTTAAAATTTTAATTCTAGAAAAATTTATGTTGCTTCTTGACACGCGAAATATGTACTCAAATTCATTGAAGAAAATTTAAATAGATATTGAAGATAAAATTTGATTCTTCCAGTTCAGTATTTTTGGAACTGAAGGCATCTTTTGTTAGAAAAAGAATAGACGCGGGAATAATAAAGTATTTCGTACACTTGATTGTAACATAATGCGCATAATACCGACAAATTTGTAAAGAAATTCTTTCTGTTGACTAACGAATACCAACGAAAGCGACGAAACTCACAATGATACATATTATAAACCAAGCGAACAACGCACCTTGTATTTACATATTCACCATGGATAATGGATTGAATCTCATTGCATATGTATGCTACTATTCCAGCAACTACGGGGGTTGTTCCTAGCCGTCGATTAATTTTCAAACATACACACAACCTCTTAAAAATCAACATAACGCTTTCAATGGAACCAGGCCTTTCTTACGTACTGCGAATTTTTATTTTTTCTACGTTCATTTAAGCAATTTTCCTTCGTGAAACGCGTCGCGAAAATTGCTCGTATACGTGGACGTTTTAATTAAACTGCACGGTTTCACGAACACCTAAATTTAGAGCGGTATACTGGGAACAGCCTCGACGCGGGACGCGTCTCCAGTTGTCAGTTTCCACTCGATTGTTCCTCAAACTCGTCCTCGCGGGCAACTTGTTAGCCATTAATGAGGTCAACCACGAAGTGTGCGCCAAGTGTGAGCGAGAAAGTTGCTCGCACAATTTATAACAAGTTTTGCAAATGTTCTAGAACCGACGCGGAAAGTTCGCTTGTTCCCCTAATCGTTCCGGTCGTCTCGCAACATGGTAAAGTTACTTAGTTTATCGAATTATGTAATCTCTCCGTTTAAGTACGTAGGCTGGTGATTTTTCATTAAGAAGCAAGAAAAATAAATAAATGCTGTATTATATGTATGTAGGTACTATAGCATACATGTGTATCATATTATTGTATGTACCTACTACTCATCACAGGATTGCCATTTATGTGCACGAAGACGCTATAAATAATACCAATTACGTTAACTACCCTTTCTCGTCTCGTGTACCTACAGCTCGAATGACTAAAATTATATTTATTCGGGATATCATACACATCCTGGCGTTATTTATATTTATCTCTTAATTAAGTTCGTTTTTATCGCACACCCTATGGACCACGTGGAACGCCAATCTCAACTACCTGTACACGTTGAACAATCTCAATTTCACGGTCTCGTTAGGTGTCCACGGACGTGTAAGGTGCGATCATCCACTATTTTCTCCTTTATTTTCACCTTTCCATGTCCGTGCATACATACATGGCCGTTTCGATGGATCCTTAGAGCTGAACAAAGCGGTTCGATCGAAGGTACGAACACTCTAGGGTGCCTCGAAAAGTGGGGCACTTTTATCGTCTCTTCTTCTCTCTTTGTCTTTTATTCTGCCTCTCAAAAGCGACGCAGAAATATCAATCACTAGCCCAGATATTGCGAATCGTTTTATTCGATGCACAGAAATCATGTCCGCGCATATGCACGCGCGTGCAAATATCGTTGACCATTCTTTCCTTCTCTTCTATACTTGTATCACGCTCGAAGCAAAACACGCGAACCGCGACTAGATCTCGTTTGAATTTTGCCAAGGGAGAAAAGAGGGAATATACACTCTTCCATTGGAAAAGCTTTCACGTAAATGCACGAGGATTTTCGAAAGCTCGTGGACTCATCGAGCGTTCTCTTCGTTTTCAGTTGTAACTCGCTCGATGAATTGGTTTTTTCAAAAAATACACGCGTGTACTCTTTTGCTAATACGTTCAATGGGAGAATATTGTACATTATACGTACAGTACAACATAGGTGTGCGTAGAGGAAATATCATACTAAGATGATTTTCTATTTTATGATATTATGGGTTGGAAGTTTTATGTGGGAAAATTTGTCTCGTATTTTAATGTTCAAATTCTTTGTAATGCACTGAAAGTGTACGGATTTAATACCGTATTAAATTCAGACGATCTTTTCAGAGGAATTATTACCTTCCACGTTTTAGACTGATCTAAATACTTCTACAAAAATGTTTGAATATTAAAAATTGTCCTCATATAAAGGTAATTGTAAGATCATTTTATATTACGAATGATAGATAGCAACTTACAAATTTAATGAATATATTCAACCCAGGCCGCAACTAAAAGATCTAAATAACATTATTTTGAACACGTTCACAAAATGAGATTCGGGCATTTAATCTCTTACGATTAAGTTTAAGAAGCTTGACAACCAGTTATAATTTTTTAAGGAAATTTCATGATCTTTTTCTTCCACATTCAAACCAATAAAATTCGTTTTATGAAAGATTAACAATTTTAATAACATATCAATAATTAAACCTACAATTAATTGACCATCAGAAACATTTATATTCAAAACTATAAAACACTGGATAAAATAATAAACTTTAGGATATCAGTTAGAACAGAGCGGCACGAGTAACAAAAAGTTTCGGCCAGTATCGATCTAGTCTGAAAACTGTTGTCCTTCTCGGCGTTTCGCAAGAGACACTTGCGACAATCGGTGCACACAGTGGAAGAAGCAAGGTTGCAAGTTTAGAAAACGTGCTCGAAAAAAAAGACTTGCAACGCTTTTATACACCGCGCGAGGTTGAAGGCAGAATGAAGTGGTGTGTCGTCGCCGACAGTCCCGGCACGTTTTGTATAACTGAAAACGTCCAGGAAGCCAGCGTGTGTACACGTTTCGCGTAACCTGATTGTAGCACCTTATTGAGTTTCCACCAGCAACTTGGTATGCACACCAAATGTCCTCAAGTTGATACGTTGACCATAACGAGACAACCCCATGCAAACTCGTTTTTCACACTATGCAAGTCGCTTGATACTCTTTCTTCTGGAATGCAACTGTGTCTTGAAATCACACGAGGATGAAGAAATTAGGGAATAATAGTAGCATAGTTATGAGTCGTAAATGTAGTATCTGTATGCTTTGCTCTATGATTATATATTATTGACCCATTAAATGTTTCCATTTCATGCGTTTAAAATGTCAAATCTCTTCCTTATGCTTTCGTTATGATCTATGTCCAATTTCTAGACGATCAGGCTGAAATAAATAAATATATGCATACGATCTTTAAAATTTTAAATTTTCACATTTCCAAGCTCTTAAATTTCCAGATTTTCCGATTTTTTAATTTTTAAACTTCAAATTTCAGAAGTTTCAAATTTGTGAATTTCCCAAATTTTAGATTATCAAATTTTTGAATCTCTAAAATTTTTAATTTTCGAATTGTCAAAATTTTAAATTTTCAAACTTTTGAAATTTTTTTAATTTAAAAGTTTTTTAATTCATTATTGTGCAATAATGTTTACGTATCTTCAAATTGTTTATTTAAATAAATTCTAAGAAAATAACTTAAAATAGAAAGAAAAGTAACTTCATAATCCTCTACACCTAAGAATTCTAAACTGTTGCATATTTCTTTCTTCAATTGCATTCGAATTTCTAATAACAATAAGAACTAAAATCATCATTAGTCTTTTCAATAATAATTTTATAATATTCGAATAATTTTCAGCGCTAGTGTATATACAATCTGAAACTTGAAGGTCCCTTCACTATACCGGTGGGAATAATCATGTAATATAGATGAATTTAATGGGAAGCTATAATGTTTTTACGTAAGAGAATTCTTTTTACGTAGAGGGCGAAGATTGCTCTTTAATCACGCAAGCGCATATATGAAATGTATACATATGCATGGATACGCTTTTTTCCGTGAGCAAACTTCACAATAACTGTTTAGAAGAACCTTTTGCGCTATAACTTTTCCTTTATGCGTACAAAGTTATACTTCGTTTATCATTGCATTTACGAGGAGTGGAAAGACAGACAGGTATATAATCTTTGATAACGTAGTATATCTCGAATTTTTATGTGTAAGTACATCACATTCTGAGATATCATTTTATTAAAATGTTCCCTTTTTATTCCTTTTTAAATACTTATTTTTATTATCATACGAAAATTTAAGCGATAATTTAAACGATTATATTCACTTTTTTATTCTGTTTGAAATTATTGATTATCCGAATTAAGAAATAATCAGCAAATGCTTGGCATTCTGACTCAATCCTAACAGGATTATATGACGTTATGTAACTGGAATTTTTTGGGTATTCGGGTTTTAGCTTCGATTAGGAGAGAGTCAATAAGTGATTGAAGTCACGACCCGATTCTAATTGAGTTTAAAATGTTTGGTACGCAAAGTGGAATTCGACCTAAGAAATTCTTCTAAGAGCCTTTACATTGTAGAAATCTTCAATCACCAGTAGAATTTTAAGTAAAATATACAATTGTTCGTACTTGATTCAAATAAAAAATAAATTCAAATAGAAAAGATCCCCCAAGAATACTTTGCTACAGCCTTTAAGTTATTTTCGACTAGATCGTATTTTTTTACAGAAAGATTTGGAAATTAGGAAATTTTATAAAAGAATTAGAGAATTTGTTAAATTTGAGAGAAATATGGAAAACTCCTTATTAATTGATGCTAACGATTTCCTTAAAGCATTAAATGTCCTTTTCTTGGTTGAAAACTAAAACGAGATGAAAAGATCGAGACTGAGAGACATTACATATGTACATATAAAATTTGAGAGTTTAACAGGGTTATATAATAGAAAAATTCCTGCATACTTTCATCGATCGAAATATACCCGGTAAGGAAAATGACTGGAACTGGAATCTGTACCCGGATCGAAATCGATGAGACCACATATGAAATATAAACGTTCGAACATTCTTCGTGTGACTCATTTGACTGACTAGCGCTTTCCTCGTTTTTTCCTTTCCACGTGTGCGTAATCTTTTTACTGTTCTTGTCACACCGTTGATAAAGTGCCGCGCTATGATAGTACGTGCGTAGTTTCTTCAAGCAGATCAGCGCAATCTTCACGTAACTGATTTATGTAATAATTATATCGTTCGTAATGTCTGTAATAATTTCTGACAGATTAAACGTTCGCATTAGACGAAAAATAGGAATACATACTCGCATCCGTAAGTCACAGGACACTTGCAAATTTTATATTTAAAATTTAATAAAACAGATCTGTAATAAAATCTATCATTTTTTAATTATATCGTCAAAATATATATTGGAATTTTAAAGCTGCAATATTTTTCGTGCTCAGATTTTAATACATATTTTTCACTGGTTATTCTATTTTATTTTCAACCAGTACGCTATTATTTTGATCTGAAATATTTATTTAAATCAGATTTTCAATTATTTCTTTTTTATTCTTCAAATAGTTTGTCAACGGGCTCTATAAACGTAGAAAATTTAATTATTTCTCAAGCAGCTTGAAAAGTTATTGACGATACTCATCAAACTACGTAAAAAGAAAATAAAACTTCCTGTTCGAAACCAATCTTTGCTTCTCAGTAACACAGAAATGAGACCGAAGTTTCGCAAATATAATAAAAACCGAAGTGAAGTCGATCTTGTTAACCAAACTTCGCTAGTGAAGCTAACAGACCAATAAACCAAGCCAATTATATCGAAACTACTTTGTGGTCAAGCGAATAAAAAGTATCTTTCGTTCTATTTCCACTTTCTCATGTTATATGCATTGGTTAACCATAAATTGGGCTACCGGGCAGGAATAGACGAAATTAACTGCAATTTTATCTGAAAAATCTATAACTAGGTTTTATAAAATAGCATCTTCTTCGAACTGGTAAGCTCCATCGAACTTCGTTTTTATCGGCATTGGAAAGTGATTATCTCTTGAAATAATATCACGAGACAGAATGATTTCGATACAGGTGCATCGTACAAAATGGAAAAGGAACTAATGCGAGGCCACGTGTACGGGAAGAACGCGTCAGAACAGACGAAAATTTATGATATCGATTATCATAGAAATGCAATTTATTACACAAATTGAATTCGATGTACAACAGCGACGAAGGAAATGTCAGGATAGAACGGGATTTATACTGCACGCTGTTGTACAGGGTGTCATCGAATCGATGCAAGTGACTTTAAACGAGAAAGTAAGTAGCAAATACGAAGAGTAACTATGTATTCTCTGGAAAGTTTGTTCTCGGAGTAGACGTAATAAGCTTATGACGAGCTATTTGGGTAAATGAGTTTCATATAATAAGCTTCTTCATGAAGTAAATTTCAAGTAAGCTTCAAACTAATAGATATTATTATAAATTATATGTACGAATATCAGAAAGCTTGAGATCACATACTGCTTTGAATGTATAATTATAGTTACTGAATAAAACTGTATCTCAAAGAGCAGAGAGCAGAGAGTAAGAAATTAGCCCAAGTAGAATAAGGAAAATTATAGGTATGTGTACAGTCATTAGATTAAGTAAATCGACATTGTAAAAACACCGTGAACGAAGTCTTAATTATAGTATATAATTATAAACTAATTATGCAATATAAATTATAGAATATAAATTATAGTCTAATTATGTAATATACACCCGGTATATACTATAAATCCGTCCTTACGAAACGCGACACACTCTTGCACACAAAAAGGAAATAATTCGATCGGCGGTTCGCGAGCCGAGCATTAATCTTGCAGCGTATTGCCGCCTCTCCTACCTCTTCCTCCGCTTTCATTATCTTTGATCCCTTTACCTTGAATTTTACTTGAAAAATTGCCGTCGCTTAGCACGAAGGAAAAACGATGAAAAAAAGAAGCAGACCTCCATTGATCGATAACGGCACGAAAGGAGCCAGGAAACAGAAAATGGTAATTATCGAAACTTCAACGATTCGAATAGAAAATGGTATATGTAGAAGGCGCGGCCAAAATTATTTTACATGTTAGTAGCAGTGTTTTTCATTACGGAAAAATACTAATTTTGGAGTACAAACTTTTTCATTTAAAGCTTGGATTTTGAGAAAATTAATTTCGAAAATTCGCTGTGTAAATACGCACATGTGTATGCGCTTTCATAGTTAAATACGTTATGTTAGAGAAGTGCATAGATGTGTACACAATGAATTTTCAAACTCAAGTTTCTCGAAAATCAAACTTCAGACAAAAGAATTTTTTTCTCCATTCTTGTGCTACTTTTGCATATAAAATTTTCTCCTATCTTTTTTTTAATATGGTCTTTCGACCATATCCCGTAGAAAATACAACAACGAAAACGATGCGTATTGAACAAGAGATCCCAAATAGACGTGGAACTTTCAAACAACATGTTCGTACGTAATTAAAGCCACAAACTACGTATTAATTAACAGAGTAAAGTAATTATTGCAAAATTCTCGACACGATTAAATGACGGGGATAGAGTTTAGCGAGTGGGACGAGAATGTCATTATTATTCCCATCCAATTTGTTTCCTAACAAACTGCAGGGCTTGACCTTTCGAAATTGTACGAATAACTTTTATTAACCATTTCTACGAATTGCTTTTCATCCCATATATCAACATTGATTATTAAAGTTGTAGACCATGTTCCAGTCCTAAATACGTTTTTTCGTTTCTTGATAAAGACTCTGAACAAATACAAACTACGATAATTAAGAAGAATTATGTCAATAATAACTTATTATCGCGTAAATTATAGAAAGAAAAACTAATTGTCTCAAGAGAAAATACTCTACACAAGTGTAATAACAGGGTATGTACATGTATACAAAGTGTTTACGCTATTAGTTCGCAGTGTTTCTTTCACAAGTGTTAGGTTTGTGAGAAAATTAGAAAAGATCAAAGTTTTATTATTTTCTACACGTAATACGATAACCTAAATAGATATTCTCTTAAATTTATGTTGAATTAAATTGATCGATATAATTGTTTTACATCGAAATTGGTAATGAAATTTGTTACATTATGTACGTCGAGATGAATTCTAGGCGAAATATTGTATTTTCCAATTGGAAAGAAGATTCAATTACAACGAACATTTTTGCTAATGATAGAATGATTACAGACTTCGTTAAACGCACATAAATCTTCGTATATTACAGTAATGTGATTTTTTCCAACTGCGCTACCATAGATCGAGAGAATTGAATCTTTCTCGACGCGTGTCTAGTGTGACACGAAAGTATTCACATTCTCGCAATTATTTAAATCGGAAATTAATATTAAAATCAGATACTATTTTCTACTAAAATAGATATACAAAACAAAAGCTTAATTACCACACCTTGCTAATTTAAAAAGGGACTGCGCTGAATTTTCATCCATGACAGTCTTCAAGAGCAAATATGCCTTCGGAAAACCTAATTTTAGCTCTTACCATGCAAAGTGGCAAGTTATTCGATGATTCGACTGTTCGAACGACATTTTTTAATAATTTGTCATAGCGTGTCTGTGCGAGGGAATGTAGGATTACTCAACGTAGAGACCGTGACACTTGCTTACACATAGAAGTCCGTGTCACCGCCGAACGCATGTGTATGTGTAAATACGTGTGGATTAACGTCGTGTTTCACGTGTACCGTCCGTAAAATTATTTACTACAAGATCTCGTAATGTTGTCACAACCTTAAGACGACGTCGTCCCGTTCGTACGTCGTCGCGAAATCGCATGCCGATTATCCACGTCCTGTAGTACCGTCTAACATCCCTCGGAGACTCTTTACATGTACTTGGAATTTCAAACGACCCAGCTTATTGCAAATTTCAACGGTATGTGGAGATCGTGCATTTACAGAGTCGCCAAGTGGAAACTATTAATGATTCATCGTTCAAGTTACGTGAATGAATTTCACGATCGTTTCATCCTTGATTTTTATCGCCGCCCGAATCGAAATAGACTTCGTGGAAGCTGCGTGATAAAAAGATTATGGCAAGAATAGATAGGCGCGTGATTTTAGAGCCCTTTCAACAGATGAAGGCGGGAAGAGAAACTTGTAGTGTGCACTGACCTTTCGCAAGGTGGTGATAAATTTCAATAAAAATCACACCCCCGCTATTAATACCAATTGAAAGGGAATAAAAGTTTCATTCGTTACAAGAAGCCTTTCGTCCCTTATTGATCCCAGGCAACATTACACGAATGGGAAAGGGAACTTTCAGTGAAAAATTTGTTTCCTTTCGAAGGAAATCTTCGTTACGTAAGCCGCGTTCGTGTAGCGTTGATTTCTTCTTAAGGCGTAAAAGACGTAATACATATGTGAAAAGTTTCTACGTGAATATTTACCGGTTGAGAATTACGTACGATATATGACGTTTTTCATAAAATTCTATCCAACAGATATGAAATAATTCGTAATGTTTTATCTTCGCATAATTTTTGCAAAAGCTGCATTACCACTTTTCGTAAAATGGTACTTCGTGTTTATTCTAGAAATAATTTATTCTGAGAAAACTGAGAGAAGATATATTTGTTGAACTCGTGGTAGAAAATGAAATTATAATTTAATTGATTATAAAATTAAAACGAATGGTCCTGTTAGAAATTAAAAATTGTAATAACACAAATTCTAAAAAATGTTCATTTACTCCAGAAAAATTCTTATTTCACTTTAATGTACTTTGTAATGAAACCGTTCCAGAGAATCTCACGAAGGGAGATCCTAGGATATATTAAGGGATGGTTCGCTCGTAACGAAGAGAAAGAAAAGGTCAGTTACTACGAATTCCATTTTCCTGTCGCGATAGATTCATAGTCACGATCGAATGCAACGCAACAACGAAGCTTATTTGATTCGACGATGAAATTTAACGCGATTCGTGCCCCTCTGACACTTTTTAAACGGAGTAAATCAAGTTTGAATCATCGCGTACGCTGGGAAATTGGGATTGCTACGACTAGAAATGAGGCAAAAGGAAAAAAAAGGAGGTACAATAAGGGAACTGTTATTAGCACAATTATTTCGATGACTCGCTGGACACAGTATCGACTTTTCAGCTCGTCAATGCCTTCGGCGGAGTTCTTCCACGGATAAAACGCGACAGATATTTCTGTACACTCGTGAATGTACTTCTTTATTGCACGCTTCGATAATAATAGTCAACTAAAAACAGTTTCATGCAACGAATTAGGTATCAACGATGGATAATACTTTATTAACATTTCTGGACTGTTCATCGTCAGCACGATGTTTTTCAAGTTTTTCTGCTGCCATATGGTGATGCATACACAGGGTGTTTCCAAATGTAGCGTGAAATATGTAACTTTCGTTACGCAGTGAAACGCCAGAACATGTCATTCTTGATTTCCCTCTCTTTTTACGTCTTTCCTTTCTTTACTTTTACTTTCTTCCTTCGGTAAAAGAAATTGCGAAATCCATAAGAAAGGCAAATATCGTGGTTCGCCGATTATTTCTGTCAAGGTCATACCATTTTAGTCTTCAAGGACAGCATTTTTCTTTTTTGACGAAAACACATATCTTTCATCGCAACACATTATACGTAATATGCGTTCGTAAAATGAATACAGCGATGTACAATAATACGACCTTGAAATCGAAACTGAAATTTTTAAATTCATACTCCGTGCATTATTCTAGTAAAAAATGAAATAAATAAAAATCTTCCATTTAAAGAGATAAACGAATAGACGGCAAACTGCTATAAATTTTTAAGAATTTCTTTATTCGATGACCCCTCTATTTGTCATTTCGTTTCTCTTAAAAATAGATTATGTCATATTTACATTCGTAGAAGCTGATTCGCCTGTATTAACATTTGATGCCGTAATTACAGAGGTTTTCCATGAAAGGATAATCCAGTTAATAAATTAAAGACTTCGCTTGGGAGTACCTTACGAAAAACTAACAAAAATTCAATGATCCGAATTTACACGAAATTCTCTTATTATCATCTTCAATCACGTTTCATTTTCAAATCTTCTCCGCCTAGAATTAATCCCTATAATTTTCTCTTGTTTCAAGGAACGCGATCTCGCCCTGAGATCGTCAGGTCGAAGGTTAACCAGCAAAGTTGCCAGCAGTGGAAGGGTCACATATTAAATTTCGACAGCGATCGCATCGTATAAATTGCTCGTGACAAGCTGTCACGACTCACTATACAGGAACCAACATATCTCAATTCCTCCTGGAGTAACGCTAATGGATACTCTCTTCATCGATACTAGAACATGCCATCATGTAATTTGAAGTAGATCAAAATCAGAAGAAATGTGACGACTTATTGATGAGTACACAACTAATCATGCGTGCCTTATTAAAAATCAAGGATCAGCGATTAATTAGCAAAGGTCAACCGATAAGTTTAAGCTTTCGTGAAAAATGCTAATAATGCATTTAAAGTGTGCACAGGATGTTTGAAAATGCGTGATTTTTTGTGGTAAAAAATTAGGAATATTCGTTACGAGCTACGATGTTCTTCTGCTGATTTTTTGAGTCTCTAGTTTTTGAAACGCGTTGGTCAGCGACAGAAGACAATTAAATAGCCCAAGAAGTATTTACGAGACAATAAATTGCCACAAATAAAATCGTCAAAGCACCGATCTCAAACGAAATGAAAACCATTACAACCTCCTTAAAAATAAAGAGTCGCTGGCGTTATAATAAGAATTCAGTGAAAATTTTATAAGAGCTCTTCAAACTATTTTCGATTCACTGAAAATTACAAAAGAAAACATTCATATTTCAGCAAAAATGCAATAAAAACATCATCAAAATTTTAAAATCTAGCATCGATCATATAAAACTTCTCACCCACACAACCCATTTATAATCAAATAAAATAAAAATAAAATTCCATCGTTTCACACTCACTTTTCTATTACCTCCCCTCCCATCTTCCCAATCTCTCCAGTTAAGGATATCAATCTCATAAATCCGAAAAATCCTCTTCAATGTCCAACTATCTTCCACAAATTCTACAACCTGGCGAGTTTCATCAGCCGCCTCCACGGCCGACAAACTTTTCGCCATTAAATTTCTTGCACGTTCAACGTTCTGTTCAAGCCGGGTTGCGTCCGAAAAGCCGCAATTATGAAACCCCTTCGACGTTGATCTATCTGGCGGTATTGTTAGCGAAGAGAGGCGCTCGTGAAAAGAGGAAGAGCTCAAATTATTCCGCCCTGGCATGCGCAACATTTCAAATTGGCACGATGTTTAGGCGTATCCTACGTAATTACCGTCCAACGTATACTTTCGCGTAAGATATTTGTCAGTGGGATTCACAAAGTTCTTCGATCTTGACATTTCGATGGCGTATATTCTCGATCGTATTTTCAACGCGTTCGAGAAACGAGGAACGAGGATACATTAAATTGTGTTGGAAGAACAGAGAAAGGATAGATTATTTATTTTTCGTGCAACCAGTGTAACTGTTATGCTGTCGATGTATGCACGTGACGAGCGCAACTACAATTTTCAGGAAAACAACAGTATCTCTTTCTTTATGTGCGTCACGAATAGTTAAGAATATTTGGGTAAATATGTATGTATGCAAATATGCATGTGCGTACATATATTGGAGGGCTAAATAAAGATTTAAGTATTGATCGGCTTTGAAATTGTTTTCAATACGATATTTGGAGTTAACGAAACATTTATTGATTAAGGTCTTCGAATTCGACAAAATTCATATTGATCATGGTTTTTGAATTCGTTAAAAATATTAATCATTCCGTTTAGCTTCTATTCCTTGAGCCCTATTCATAGAAATGTTAATCGGCATAAATCTTAGCAGTCTATCTGCGAGAGCTGTGTTTTAAATTGATCATACTGGATTAAATATCACGTTTAGTTACACGATTCATTCATGCTAATAAAAACTGTCTCGTCGCTGCTTCTAGTTCCAGAATTATCTCAGTGAAACTTTAAAATAGAAATCTTCATGTACTCCATTCCTTCCCTCCTATAAAACTCGTCCCCTTAAACGAATTCGAGCCTCAAACGCAAAACGCTTGAATAGAGCACACGTTTCTTGCGAGTAGTTTATTTTCACTTCGTAATAACAGCCATCATAACCAACCTAAGGTAAACAGCAATTCGTCCAATCTACCAAAAACCAGTCAACCTATTATGTAAAAAAAAGAGCTTGGAAGTTCCATTTCTTTTCCCTTTGAAGATCATTTCCCTTTCGAATCTCCAACAGACCGCTAATTACACGGTGAATCCTTATGCAAATGATTTTTAACGTTATCGTACGTTTAATTGAAGAAGTCTGGGGGCTATTTGTTAAGTTGTGCCAGTTTCAAGCCACTCGGTTACTTCCACGTTTGCCCGTCCATGGAGAAACAGAAGGAAAGAAAGAGAGAGAAGAGAAGCACGGATCCAGCAAGAATGCTAAGAGCATTCGAGGGTTCGTGACATTTCAATCCCTCGTTTTTTTTCAAAGCTTCCAACGGAATCGTTCGTCCGCTCGTCTCTTCCGGGTGCTTAATTCCATGGTATAGACTGACTATAACGGCAACCCACGCGATTTTCGCGATTAAATAACGAATGAAGATCGGGTAACAGAATTGCTGGATCACGATTCTCCGCTTAAGACGATACACCCTACTGCCTGCGGAGGATACAGCTTCAAAAAATGAAGAATTATCATCGTCGTACGTTCGTAACACTATGACAATTATTATATGAATTAATATCAATAACTAATTAATTCCAACGACCGATTAATAGAACGGATGGAAGAAGATTTCTATTTCTAGATGGATCAGGAACATTTTGTTTTCGTAACTTATGCGAAATATATAGCACCTTTTAAACTAATATGAAATATTGAATAATAATAATATGAAATAAATGAAATATTCACAGAAGTGTAATGGATATATTGTGGATTTTTATGTATTCATGGGAAATTTGAAGATACAAAAATGCACAGAATACACATAATATTCAAAAATATATAAAATGTACGAAATATATATACTCGTTATGATATGTAATAGGTAAAACAATTTTTTATTTCTTATCCATAAAAAAAATAATTTAAATAATAATGTCACTGTTCCTATTTTTATCCCGCTGTATATATGTAGCGGAGTCTTTAGTTTAAGTGGAGTAGCCAATCTTCTTTCTTCTCTTTTAGTTCTTTTCGAAGAATCGGTTACCAGATTAATTTATAAAAAAGAATGAAAGTAGACATTCTTCTCGGAACTTCTTAGATCTTATTTTTAGATCTTATTCAATCGCACTGATACTTAAGATTCCTTCTGTCCTTATTTTTATAGTCAAACTAAGCAATTAGTTTTGCAAACTAATCTTCTCCTCTGATATAAATTAATCAAACGATCACTCTTAATTACGTACCTACTTTGAACATCGAAAATTACTTTGATTAAGAAGAAAATCTCCTTTCTCCAGTGAAATCTTAATCGCTATTTCACTACAGAGAAACCTTTGCGGTAGTTGATAGAAATCAGTCTCGAAGTTTGATCTAAAGCTATGGAAACATCCTGTGTATAATGTAAACACGTTGAAACCAGTGAATTTTAGAAAAATAATTAACAAATTCTCTGGAGGAGGAAATACGAACCAGGGAAAATATTTTCTTTATTAGCGAAAACGTGCGAGATATACACGTGGCAATTAATAGTTTTATCTTTTCGTTCAATTCGTGGACGCGATGGTATGCATTCATCAATGTCATCACGCGCGAAGGAAATTTATTGTTCATCCGTGTCGTCACGTGGTGATCCGCACGTGCTACTGCTTCGACAAACAGGAATTTTTAATTAACCTGCGCCATGTAAAATTATCAGACTCTGTTTGCCACTAAATTCACGAAAAATTAATTCAATAATTAGACTATCCATGTTTATGTAAATTTATATTCTTATGAACAGAACGAAGAAAACGGAATAATAACGAATAATTATGCTTTAGATACTTTTTATATCTTTTTCAAATTATGTGCATTCTGTGCATACTTGCACTCTTAAATTTCTCATAAACATTCGCTGTCTATCAATAATAATTCCTTAAAAATTTTCTACATATTTCTGCATAACTTTATTCGAATTAATTTTATTTGCGATTTCGTTGAAGTTGTATTAAAGAAGCCTTCTTCTAGTTGGTTTTATATCGATAAACACACTGTCGATGTAACGCTCACAAACTACCTACAGCATCAGCTAAGTGGCTCAAACCTGAAATTCCATTTCGTGGTAATTGCATCAACGAGGGGCAATCAATCCATTTAAATAGCGTTTTCAGACAAATTTACATACCGTCGTGTCCCATAATTTCCTACTTTCGTAAACTGACGAGTTTTGCAACTTTGATGCAAGAAACATGTTTGAATGTCATGTATCAATAAGCGCTTAATCGTCTGTAATCTGGACGTTATGTACCCATACTTGCACATTTTGGAAATTTTGTTTTATGTATTACTACAAGAACGTAATTATTAATATGACTACTATTACTATATTTTGAAAATTTTATTTATCCATCTACTACTGCACTTATTGTATTTATCAATATATCATTATAACCAGTAGCGAACGATTTACTTATAAAATTTTTAATCAAGGTAAAATTAGAAATGCTGCGATTAACACACACACTACAAGTTTCTTCTCTCACAAGTCAACAAAATTCCGGTTATAGAGACAAGTTATAGAACAGGACGATAACTAGTGGGATTATTCAATAACTAAGCCTTTGTCTTAGACAAGCGCTTTTAATAAGCATATTGCGGTATATTGTCATCGTGAGTGTTATTAGAGCTGTCATAGTACCGGTACAATAAACTAACTGGAACCAGGAAATAACCGATGCCGTGATGAGTCGTCGCACGTCCATGATTCTCTCGTGCTTACGTTCCCTCGAGAGGATAGACGAAACAGGAAATAATTTTTCGAAGAATCCAGCATGCTTCGTCACGAAAAAGCCAGTCTCTGACCAGCCTTTTCACGTGGGAGTACTCCAATGAACTCGATAACCAGCGGCATTTACATGTGTATGAGATATAAAAGACTTTAAGGAAGATGATTATAATCTTACATCACTAATGGAAGACTAATACCACAGAAATTGGAATGGCTAACACCTTCAGTGTCTTTCTTTACGTTTATTCCTTTTAATTCTTCGAGATGGGAGCAGATTTCTTTATTTCTTTTAACATTACTTGAGATAGAGAGACTAGAATATTCTCGACTTTATATAAATTTCATCCATCGCGACCCAATTTCCTTCTTTCCTTCCTTTTTTTATATCTTTTACTCTTTATTGAACTACTCTTCCTGATATAATTCATTTTTATGAAGCGATGAAAATAACGAATAAATTTAATGAGCTCTGCTTATAAAATAAATCTATGAAATAATATTCTCCAAACGAATCATCAACATTTATATATTCGTATACGAGTAAGATCTTATCTTCTTTCACTTCCAAGAAACATTATATAACCCAGAAGTAATTTCACTTCACAGAAACAATTTACCATTTCCAATGAGGAATTAGGATTTCGGCGATAGATACATTATCCGTGAATTATCGACGAACATTCTGGTATTTCGTTATTTGTTGAAAAATATCACGGTTTTAGAAGAATGCTTATATTCGTCGGCTCGATATTGAAATAAAATAAAGGGGGCCGAACGGCCAGGCTACAGCGAATTGTGTACAATCGATAGCTCTATACGTAGCTCAAAATAACTGGAGGATCAGCTACTCAAACAGCTTTATCGCTCATTCAGGTGTCCAATATTTCAGAAGCCCCAATACGCCGCGGAACTTGAACATTCTATAAAACAAGCACATGCGGTGTTTCTTTAAATTCCTCGCGTATTTCAACGAAGCACAAATACTTTAAAAAATAACTCGACAAATGAAAATCGTCAAGCTCTAGGTGGAATTTAAGACCAGAGGATTTTATCAGTCTAAAAGACAGCCGGATCTCATCATCCACCCCTATTCTTTCAGGTGCCATTCCGCCTCCTCTTTCCACAAAGAATGTGATCAACAAAATGGAACGCGAGAGAAGTAGATTTTAGAAGGGGAACTTTAAAATTCCTGTTCCTTTTAATACATTCACAGCCGGTGACGTAAAATTGCTTATAGTTATTTGTATATCACAGAGTATTTCTAAAATTACGTTCACGGCTAGAGCTATTTTTTTGCTTGCAAATTTTGCTATTCAGAGATAAAAGCCGGAGGAAATCTTTGGTAACATAATTTAAAATCGTCGTATTTTGTTTGGGAATCAACATATTATTTAATTGTTTTTATTCTTCAATCGTGTTTATTTCCCAAAATCTGCTTGAATTAATCAGAAACTATATGCTTTTATATACATACATAATATATGGTTATATCTCTCAAAAGATGAAGAATATTAGATATATAACGTTTTATAATTCCTCTGTCAAACACATCTAATACACGTTATCAAAAAAATATTTACAGTAAAATACGAACTTGTAACATATTTTATATTATAGTTATATTATAGTGTATTGTATATAATAATTTGTATTATAACATAAATAGTAAAATAAAACTAATAGAAAATATGATTGTGATGAAATTACATTCTATTTCTATCAATATAATCTCGAGACAAGTTTTATTAGATATTCTAGTTGAAATTCGAATAATCTAATTTAAAATAAACTAGAATTTAGGTAAGGAAGTATGATTTCTCTTTCAGCTCGACTACCGTCATCTGTTCTTTCCCCGGTGTTAAAATCATACTAAATCAAGCCTCTTTTCTTCCCCAGGGAACAGCGCCGGTGTTCCTCGTGTTAATTCTCACACGGTACAATCCTGGAAACGCCTAATCCCATAGAAGATCAACCCACTTAGTCCAACAGTACACAAAGCACCGTTTCCAAGATAGAGAGTCCCAGTTTGTCATACTCGTGGAAATTAACGTGCCCTAATATCGAATTATTATATCACATCCAAGACATGACAACTTCGCATGTCCTATATTTGATGAACGCTAGTTCCGGTCTCGTAGGGAACGCCATTGTGTGTCATTGACCGACGACACAGATCTTCCATCTGTGCGCGTCATGGCTGGCAATAAAATGACATCCTTGAGAAGACAGAAGTAATATTCGTTCGATAAAAATCGCCAGAAGAACGAGAGGAATGAAGAAAAAAAAATGTTCCTTGTTACAAGACTTGGTTCTTTCATTGTTCTTCATCCCCATAAGATTAAAGAGGAAACATCGATCAATGATCGAATAAAATTCAATAAATGGATTCTTCTCCGACGATGGAAAAATGTCATCTCGATTGACGAGTGATCTCTCCTCTACTTTAATAGTAATTTAATCCTTTGTCGGGCAAATAGGGGAAAGAAAATGTAAGAAGCCATGATGTTGGTTTTTCAGGAGCAATCGTGTTTACATTTTGCACTTGCACTTTGCATTTGCACTTTTCATTTGCACGTTGCATTTACACTTTCCACTTGCACTCTGCGCCAACGTTTCGTAGATATATGAAACTGCTTCAAGTCTGTCCCGAAGAAGTGGATTGTAATGTCTACGAAACGTCGGCGCAAAGTGCAAGTGCAAAATGAAGATGTAAGGTGCAAACACGATTACTCCCGAAAATCCAATATCGTGGCATCTCACCATCGTGAAAGTTTGACATCTAAAAATGTAAGAAATTGGTTACGATCGGTATGGTTAAGGTTTTGTAAAATTAAAGTTTTAGGTTTGCAAATAGTTGCAGTTTTTATCCAATCTATTCTAATTTTAATTTGTCCAATTTCCAAATTAAGTTGACAAGAAATTGTACAAAATAATGATTAATATACTGTATAGGTTAAAATAAACCTTGGTATTTTTTGGTTTTATTACAGTAAAGCCATAAAGTGACCCGATGGAAGCTTCTCAAGCGGCTAGAAACACTTTGAGAGTCTCGGAGCACTGTGAAGTTCAGGTTGTTGGCGAAGAGAAATTTTTCGAGTGGTTTCTTTAATGTTTCGAGTTTCAAAGTCGAAAGATGATGTCTAAGTTAAGAACTACTCAAAGATCCGTAATTTTAGAACAAATCAGTTTTCTTATTCCAGGAAACTGTTCTTAGGTCAATATATAATCTTTCTTATTCTCGTTCGAGGAAATTGTTCTTCATTTAATGTATGATCTTTCTTTCCCAGGGATATTGTACTTGTTTCAATATAGAATCTTTCTTATTCGAGGAAATTGCTCTTAGCTCGATACATAATCAATCAGAAGTGGAGATTGCATAGAGGCTACTGTTAAAGCGACTGTTTGATTGAGCTGATGGACAACGATGAAGAGATCTTATCGATGAAATCGTGACCCGTTATCGATGTATCACGATGGTGGTCACTTGAAAACAATCGAGTGACACGAGCCAATGACCACATGTCCATCGAAATTTGGGTAATCGATTTCCCCTTATCTAGTTTGCGTTGCCTATCTTCTCTGTATTCAAAGGTAACTACATACATTCAATCTTCAGTGGTCGTACAATTGTACCTTTTAAAAGATTACATTTGTACGATCATAAAACAGCAAATTATCGATAAATAATAATGTAAGAATTTTAGAAATTTTAGCAGTTATTGCGAAGGAGAACAGTTCTATGACACATGATCTACGGAAAGCTTTTTTATCTGGTTTGAAGGTTACGTATGTATGCAATAATCTTTTTTAAGAAAGTTAATAAAAATTCAATAAAACTAAGAAAATCGATAAAAACTTGTGATTGCACATTTTTGGAATGTTTATTCTGTAAATTTCAAATTTTTTAATATAAGCCACCAGCAGCGATCCAAGTAGCGACATGTAAAAAAGAATGAGAAATTGATTTATGAATTTCACATAAAATGAACTCGAAATGGACTCTTTTGATCCATCCACTATATAGCACAATTAGAATAGTACAAAGGATCTGTTACTGAGAAGTATGGAAAATTTCACAGTTGACCATACTGAATAAAAGTTGGAACGGTTTCGATTTATCGTATGAATGAAGGCGAAAGGACAAGGTACAGGCGAGGTACATGCGATTTCGTTTTCGAAAATCGCCAGGTCGACGTGGTGCAAAACCGGCAGAACGTTTTACTTCACTGGAACTCCAGCTCTCGACTTTCATTGCGAACAAAAGAATTCATTTTTCAGCATGTACAATGCCGCCGCTTATTATACACTTTGGTATTGTTCGAAATTTTTTTTCCTATTTTTTCTTCTTTCCCTCCTTTTCATTTTTTTTCATTTATTATTCGACCGTTTCGACTGAAAATGGAGGTTGTTGACTCGATTTAGGCCGTTAAACGTTCCCACCATTTTGCGCCAACATATTATACGAAGCGATTAACGAACACAAACTAATGAAATAAGATATGTTGAATGTTCGAGCTAATACTGAAGAGTACGTACATATTTGAAATGTTTACAGATTACGTACTATCGTTTAGGTAACGGTGAATCGCTCGGTGATTTGAAGATATTGGAAGAATGAGACAGGTAACGAAGAAAATGAAGTCAATTCCGATTAAACTTTAAGCAATTATCTAGATAATTTTGTTGCTAAATTAAAGTTTTAATTAATTACATAAGCGATTTTTGTAATGAAGCTCGTTAGTGAAAGGTCTTGGAAGAAATCGTTCAACAATTTACGAACGCATTAGCAGAGTTATTTTATTTTAACGAAACAAATTATCCCATTAACCATTAAGCTACCCTACCAAAGGTTTTCATAGAAGACATGAATCTATCTTAAGACATTCTCATATATATCAGTTATTTTATATTTTTATAAACCTTGTGAGGCAATACTAATAATAAAGAATAATCTATAACATATCTCTATAAACAATTTTTGTTTTAAATATAAATAAAATATATGGACTATGAATTTTTTAAGAAAAAGTTTATATCGAGACGTTTACTTTTCACTTAGTATATCAAAAATAATATCAGCAAAAATAAAACCATGTTATTGGACGGTAGAAGATGGAATCATGAATTACAAAACAGTAATGGTAGTCGAAGCCCGTTATTCCGGCATGATGAATGAAAAATTTCATTTTACGCGACGAATAAACAAGCATGCGTCCACAGGCATCGTGGTTCGAAGCTAATTACTCGGTCGGAGATGTGTCACGCGCGCATGTACGTACGAAAGAATGCAAAAGCGGCACGTCTATTGATAACGAGACCGACCGCGCATCAGGAAGTAGTAATTACGCGAGGGAATTTATCTATGGCGCGTATTTTCATTGCACCTTTAGCGATACCGTCAAGAAAACAACACGACGTCGTTTGATATTTAAACTCCTCAAAATAAGCCAAATTGATCAACTTTACTTTTGATACATTTATCAATTTCATTACTCGAGTACATAGCTAATATTTAAATAATATAAAAAGATAAATGAGCTACACAATAAGCTAAGCACTCGCTACCATGAGTTTATTTACAGCAAGATGCGTAATTGTAAATTGCAAGATAAATTTGAAAAAATTGCGTTTGTAACATCACCACTTTTCTCTGTATTTTTCACGTATGAGAAGTTGATCAGAATTCTGAGTGGCTCATTTGTTGTCTATTGTTCGTTCACGTGGTATTTATGACACGTTGTATACGTAATCGTAATTAACATATTGTCAACTGAATAGCTTATATGCATCTGAATGGATGTTATTTAAAAGCTTTCTAGATAGGCCGTGAAAAAATCTCATAATATCGTAAAATGAAATATAAAATACGAAAATAGATTAATGTTTCTTGTGAATAATATTGTAATGGAATTGATAATGTGTTAAATATACACAGTTTTATATTGTACCTATAGAATATGATAAGCAGAGATAGAGAAAATACAGTATAAAAAGATAAATGGCTTTAGAAATTCGACTTTTTTTCACTCGATTTGTAAAATGGGATTCTTTTTTCAACGGAAGTACTATTCTTTTTTTTTTTTTTTTTTTTTTGCGACGCAATGCCACGTGACAACGTAGCCAGCAAACTTGAAAACGTGGCCTACAAACATGCGAACGTTGCCTGCGAACGTGCGAGCATTGCCTGCGAACGTGGCCTGCGAATGAAGGAACCTGTTCTGGAAACCGTATTTGATCTGCAAACGTGGCCTGCGAACGTTGCCCGTGAACATGCAAACGTAACCAGTGAATTTTGATTTTTGTCCCGAATTCTCATTCAAATTCCGCACTGCGCGCCATTTCGAAAATTTAAACATGACGCCACTACGTATTCAACACCTGGAAGACACGAACAAATAGATTATTGGAAATAGGTAAGATATATCTTTAAATATCTATCTACAGAACAAAATTTCAGCTATTAAATATTTAAAGTATCAAGAATTAAATATAAAACTTCAAATTAATATTGTTCTTACATTCTTCTGCTATCTTTTTAAGCTCGAGTCCTTAGGAACGCAAGGGAATAGCCGCGAAACATTGACAAGAGCGTCGTTTCAGATTCAAGAGAAAGATGTCCAGTGAAGCGCAAACTAAGTTACTGAGCATTTAGCGGCAGGAAACATTCTAGGGGAATAGTAGTAGAAGAAGAAGGGACCGGTGAAAAAGAAGGGAAAAAGATAGTCTAAAATACGAGGCATCCGCTCTATAACAGCAATTTTCAACATTTTTTTATCTTATGGTACACATAAACCACAGTGACTACAAGAAATATTTGTATCCCACTGCATTTATCTATTATGATTTATATACTAGTTAATTAGATCCAACTAAAATAAATTGCATATCATTTAAGAGTAAATACTTTCATATGATTAAATCTACTAAAAAATCGCTTCATTGAAAAATGAGGATATGTACAAATATCTTTTATAGCCACTGTAATTACTAAAATTCTACGGTACGCCCAAACATATATATTACATTCGGTTCAAGACGGAACACACTGACACCGGGTTGCTAATATTTCTTTCCCCGCTTTTTTATTTTTCTTTTTTTTTTCTGTTGTATTTTTTATTTGACAATCTAGGGAAAAAGAAATCAGTAACCAAATAACTAGGTATTGCGTGTTTTTTAAAATTCTCGCGGCGCACCTGTGGACCTCTCGCGGCACACTGGTTAAAAATCGCTGCTCTACACGGTGCATTCCTTCTTTGGCCGTCATGTCGTGCTGCATGTGAAGTAACGAAGTTTCCGTGTGTAGTGTGTATATACGCGGGTGGCGAGGGACGAGCATAAGGTAAACATAAAAACGCCGAAGTGGAACGGTAAGTAAATCCAGCGAACAGCGAGAAAGGAAAGGCTTCCCTCTTGGGAAACAACTTCGAGGCGGGAGTAAAAAACGCGTTTCAACGTGCCTTTCGAGCTACGAGCCGCTGCATCGTCGTTAGAAAGTAAACGAGGCGCCGTTTACTATAAGAATGTGTGTCTTCATCTTCCTGAATCGTTCCTTAAATCAAAACGTTCGATTGATCGATAGTTAACCCTAAAATGACAGTGTAGGCGACCTCACGAAATGTTAAACATGTTAGGAAGGTATAAACGAACTTTTGAATATTTAATTTTTGTTTACCTTTCCCAATTTATGCATTTATAAGTTTATAAAACAATAGAAAGAATTTTTGTAGTATAATTTTATCTCTATTTACTAGAAAAATGAAGCAGAAAATTATGTACATCAAATATTCTATTTTACTCAAACTTAAAAAACTGACTAATATTTAGATTTATTAATTAAACCCTCGAGAAAAATGCAATAGTCGCCGTTCACATCAACGATCGACATATCAAAAGTATGATCGAGAAACATCTGATATATCGACTATAGAATCGATATCCTGTATCGAAATCTTACTTTTTTATGACATATATTTTAATTGTCAATGAATTGTATTAGAATAAAATACAAATTCTAGTAACTTTGCATTATATATGATTATAACTATGACGTTCAAAATTTATTTTTTTGTACCGCAGAAAGTAACAGTCAATTTGTTAGATTATCATGGTCGATGTATTGCTTACGCCACCCTAACCGGCAGTATAATGTAAAAAAAATACAATGAAAGCGGTAACTTACCCATAAAGTGTTAGTACCGGCTACGATTGGATAAACCAAACAAAAGAATGCATTTTTAGTATTCCACGCAGTGCAGTGTAATGTTTCAGAAAAAAAAGAGAAAAGATATGTTAACAATAAAATTTAATAAATTATATAAATTTTTATAGCGTCTATACAATTTTGTAATACTTATTGTTATTCGTAATTTTTTAATTTTCAAAGTTGGCAATAAAGATGTAATATCGGCGATATATTTTTTATATAAAATTTATAACCACAATTTCTTGCTTCCTATTTATATGTAATAATAGAATTACATTAAGAAAATGAATTCTAAACACAAGTCAAAAATGACTCGCACATGATCCCACCTATAGTATGCTATTCGAGGGTTAATATTTGACACCGGTACTGTTTCGCAGTTTATCTACCTCGAACGTGAGGTTCCATTAATGGTTCGTCTCGTTTAACTCTACTTTTCTTTACTCGACGCCTTTGTACGCAAGTTATTACACTCGACTTTCTCATTGACAATCATGTCTGAACCATGTACACGTGCTTCGTTAGAAGCCATGTACAAGCAGCGCTTTGCTCACCGACCGTGTATGAAAAGAAAAATAACCGGAAAGACGAAGATAAAAACAGTCCAGAAAAATGTTTCATTCCTAACGAAACGTTCAAACCGGGGATCAACCCTTTCCTATCATCGTGGACGTCACACCGCCACAAAACCGCAAATGACTAAACTCAAAGAAGAAGAAAAAAGAAAAACGTGCACTCACCGTTCCTGGATACATCCAACTCCACGAGGTTTTCGAAATTCTGGATATCTGGTGGCAAGCGGTGAATTTCATTGTCACTCAAGCCTAGCTTTCGTAGCTTCTGCAGCCGAAAGAAATTCTGGAACGAGAGAAGACACAATAATAAGCGTATTTGATAAGAAAATAAAAACGATGACAATAAAAGCTACTCTTTACGCCATAAGTAATACTTTAGACAGTACCCAAGCCAGTAAATTAACTCAAAGAATTGTATTCTGGTTGCTAATATAATAAAATAAAAAAAGTATCAGCTATGCCGTACACATTCTTCGTCGTTACATTACAGCCGATGGAATGATACGTCATGGGCACAATAGCAAGAGGAAAAGAGATACGATGAGAAAAAGATAGAGCGAGCAAGTGAGAGAGGGGGGAAACGCATAGAAAGAAAAAGAGATACGGGTTATAAGACAGAAAAGTTGGCATGTAGCGGTATTTGTCTACCTTAGGTAGATCACGAATGTGATTCGCGTCCAGCAGGAGCTCTTCCAAGCTTCTCGAATATCGTAAAATATCATCGGGGACGCACGGCAGAGAGCAATGACGCTTGTCAATGTATTCCACCTGCCTGTTACACCCTTTAAAAATCGGTATGCAGCGGAACATGGTATTCCTTTTTTTCACTATTAATCACGTTAAAAGAATACCGAACATAATTGTCCCACGTTGGTTCACGGCGGCACACGATGCTATTTGCACATTATTCGTCGAACGGGGATTAGATTAAAAGAAATTAGAAAGAAAACGAGCGGCACCGACACACACTTTCACGCCCTACTCGGCTTTAAACGCGCTCTCGGCTTGTGCCTCGAAGTCTGACGTCATCACGTCTCCAAACCACTGATCACGTTGCTCTAAAGCGACACACAACAATGAACGAATACGACGCTTTGAGAAGACAGTTCCCCCACTACACCCTGTTCGCCATAAACTTACTGCACATATAGATGGGGAATCTTAAATAGAATGTTCAGTTATAACTATATGCTTTGATCACGGAATCCAGTGAGGGAGGTAAATAAAACCACGTGATCAAACTCTAGGGGAAATTGTTGAGGATTCATGATTCTAATTTTGATAGAATTATTAAATAGAAAGCTACTTTTTCGAACATTAACTTTTTAATTGGTAAAACTGAATGTATGTGGAACTATATTAAACAATTATTTCTGTTACTGTTTAATTAAATGTATTAAGTTTAAGAAATCAATTTAAATTATAATTCACCAGTAATTAATTGCTAGTAGAATAATGCAGAATCATGTGACCAGGTGTATTTATTTTTCTTAACTTGACTTAGACGAAGTATAGATATGAAATATGTACATATAATCAAGAAGACTTTAACTAAGTTTTAACTATGGAACTTAAACGAAGAACTAAAAATATTTGTATGTTGGAAATTACGGAATATCTTTTATTCTAATAGGGTCTAGTTGTTATGAAAGATGTCGTTATGCAGCCCTTTACAAGTTATGTTTAACTTGGATAATATAATCTGATATAACGTAATGCATTTTATTTATGCTGCTAATTAATTTTGTAGTGTAAAATACTGGAAATGCATTTCAATAAGTATTCAGCAAAGTATAGTTTATTAAGAATGATTAAATTGAAATCATTACTGAAACCGAAGAATTCTGATATTTATTTGTATAAGCCTAATCTTTTATAAATAATCAAAGTCGTGTTCTCCTGAAAGAATAATTATAATACAAATATTATTTAATAATTCTATATATGTCAATTTCTCAATATTTACAAATATTTTGATTTTTACCAGTAGATAACACGGTTTCTTTTTTACCGACTACCTTTTCATTTCAATTTTTATGACATAACCGCAAGAGTGCATTGTCAAGTAAGGAAGGATGAAAAGTCGTACTTCAAACTTGTTTATGTTAAAATTATTTTTAATTACAAATTTAATAACAAAATAAAATGTAAATGCACATAAATAATTCACAAATCTTGTATGAAATGTATGAAAAAACTAATTTTTTCCACAGCTTAACTCACTTTGCATACTCCTACATGTGACATATGTTATTTATTGACAATAAGTAAGACATATATGTATAGGCTGGTATAGCTAAGAACTTATTTGCATTACAAATACATATTCGGTGAGTTGCCATTTTTCACTCTTGATCTTACAAATTATATATATTACTATTGCTTCAACTATATAACAATCAGTTCCATAAAAAGTTATTATTTTTAATAAAATTATTATATTATCTCACATTTTTTTTATTACAGTGTCAGATCTATATTTTCAAACGTATTCGTTTCAAAATGAGTATTGCATTAATATCAGAATATTTGGAAACACATCAAGGTAGAGATAAATTTTTGAGAACATTGTCTTATATGGCAAAATTTGCTACATTGGGCACATCCTCAAATGAAACAGAAAGAAAATTAAAAATATTTAGCAGTCAAATGAGTGAATGTAGAATGATTTTAAGATTATTAGATGACATACCAACCATTCATTATGCAATGACATATGGGTGGAAAAAAGAGGTATATATATTAATGAAGTAAAATATACTTACAATGTAAAAGAAAATAATTTCTGCAAATTGTGTTTCGTTTTCTATATATTAATGTAATGTACAACTGTATACTATTCTTCTACAGGCATATAAATTTCATATGTCATATAATAGGAGCCAGATCGGTTGATGAGATGTGCGGAATTAATGCAGATTTTGGTGGATATTATGTTTGGCCCAGTAGAACACATTTTTTGGGCTGGCAAACATAAGTTAATCAAAATTGATACTGAAGCATGGAATAATGCTTCAACATGGTTCTGGATAATTTCTCTGCAACTGTCATTATTAAAGTATGTTATACAAAAGATATAATTAAATATTGTACTTAAACGCCTTGATTACATGTATATGTTTTGTAGATCTTTGCGAAAATTAAAACAGTTTAGCAATTATAAGACACATCTTAGTAAAACTAACTGCAATACAAGGTAAATTTAGAAACAAAATATACAAATATTTTTATACTATATATTATACAATGTATTTGATTAATAAGATATTATAATATCAATTATTTATTTTTATTTTATATATATAATATTTATTTTTGAACAGAATTGCCTTGAAGACAGTAGACAGACAGAAGTGGAATGAGTTACTAACTTGCATAAGATTAGTCTTAGATATAAGTTATGCAGTTAGTTATCTGCCATCTGGCACATTCTGGGGAGGTCAGTTAAAAACTTGGCAAGTTGGAGCACTTGGAACATTGTCTTCTTTGATTGGTTTGTATCAAGCTTTAAGTAAACGAGCCAAACACAAAAGTTCATAATATCTACAGTAAGAATAAGGTGGCAGGGATTGTTACAATTATCAGTATAAAAATATTTTTTTATTTCTGTTAATCAATTTATGTGTAAAAATGTCAAATGAATCATAATTGAAAAAAAATCAATCTTAACTGTTTAATCTTTTTATGTAATTTAAAGCATAATTTTATATATTATGAAACAATACAATACTGTTAACATAATAAAGAACAATTTATTGTTTTTAATATATCAATTTTGTGTTACAAGGTATGTTTTAACAAGGATATATGCAGTAGGAAAAAAGCTAAAGCAATATAAATTATTGATATTTCGGATAAAGCTTACTTGATTTTAAGCTAATTAGTGTATTTATATATGTTTACTATTGATCGAATCGTTTTTACATGTCATTCGAATGTCAGTATTTGTAAATTATAGATATAGGTTCTATTATCAATAAAAGTGAAAGAATAGGAGGCACTTTCTGTATGAACATAAATAAAAATATTTTGCTACCTAGAGCACGATGTAATCATTGCCTCGCGAGTGGTTAAATCTCTTAAAAGTGTTAAGAAAACTTGACATTATGCGTACCAGTAGCAGTCTTGTTTCTTTAATAATAGATCACCCTGTATCGCGTGGTTATCAATGATTTAAAAATAATTTGTGTTTTCCACGTTAGAATAAAATCTATGGAGATTATATTAAAAGGCACGACTTATTAAAAGTTTGTAAATAAGATAATATTTCCGATAAAAGAGCATCTTTAAAATTTCTGACGGCTCATTATTCATTATCTTTTCGCCGTTAATTCGTTAGTTTTTAGTCTAAGAGTTTTTGTCATTCATTAGTTTAGAACCATTCTTAGGCATTAGCAAAAACTGATCTTTTGTTTACTAAAAACTTTATGATTACATTCGAAGCTTTTTTAGAATATATATACATATACATATATATATGTATATATTATTTTATATGTTGTATTAAAGCACTTCATAGGAGTATTTTCTTATGTATATAATAACCATATTGTTTGATAATTGCATTTGATGTAACACGATATATTTTTTTTGTGTATTTGTTCCACTTTCTTAAACCAGGCGAAATTTAATGACTCAGAAATATGATAAATTCACCTTCCCTTTAATATGTGTTAAGTAATTCCGTACTATAGCAGTATAACTTGCAGTTGATTATATGAATTTTAAATTATTTAAATCTTAAATTTATATTTTTATCTTGGAACATCATTAATGTATGATCATCATTAATGCATAATCTATAATTATTTAAAATAAAGGATATAATATATAAATCATAATCACTATTATCATAAAGATCGAATATGAAATATTTCAATAACATCGTTTTATACTGTATTTGCTTCGGTAATTTTCTAAAAATTGATAATCATAACTTGGATTTTCTTCCAGTATAATTTCAAATTTCGGGAATTTTAAGTTCCAAATTTTAGACTTTAATTCGCCTTATTTTTGCCGATATTTATTCCCTACAATTATTCTTATAATTCTTTTCTTTTAATAATGAGGATATTTGTAATTATTTGCGACAAGAACCTTCAATTTAAATAAAGTACTGTAATTTAGATTAATTTAAAAATATCAAAATTGAACAAATTAAATACAAATTAATATGATTAATATAATCAGCGTTATTAACTGATATTTACTTTATGATTTCGTTCATACTAACTATCAAATTCTCATATAACATTTAGTATGTAGCAGTTTGCGTAAGCAGATATTTTTAAGGCCAGGAGTTTAAAAAGGGCAGAAGGTTCATTTGGAGGAATTATTTTCTCGAACGATAAAAAGAAAAGGAACAAAATGATGAAACAAAAAAGGAGGAACGACAAATGGAAGTCTATCTGCAAAAATATGATTTTTAATTCACTCAACAAAATGATATCAAAACATCAGAAACGCGATTAGAAGCAATATTGCAAAATCTTCTTGAAAGAAAATACATAACATAATATCGTAACAAAAAATAAAAACAGAATCAAATTACTACAATCCGCTCCAGAATCGTAGACCATGTACTTCTCCATTTCGTCAACAGTTAAACAGTCCCTGTAAACGAAGCTCATAAAGGCTTATCGCCTTGGCTAAGAGTATAAATTATGATTACAATTGCCGTTTTGGTAATAACCCTTACACTGTACAATGTAACGTAAAACTACAACGACGGGCGATATCATCGACAAATGTCGGTATATAGCCTTGGTTCTAATTGGTACTCAAATTAAATGCGTTCTTCGCAAAAAATAACAATAATTAAATGAACAACTCCTCCTGCCGCTAGAATTCCACAATAATCTAATCTCATCGAACAGTGTACGATTAAGCGTAATATTTCGCCGATAGATTATTATAGCGGCGTGTTGTATTTTTGTGGATTTTTTGAACATTGTGAACTCATTCCTTCTCTTGTTTCGCTTCTTTCTTAACGATCGAGTGGCTTCCCATTTTATCGTATAAAAATTATTGTCACTATAAAAGCCACAATTGGACCCACACGGATTCAATGTAAATGCACACTCGTAACGCATAATTATCATATAATGTGATGTGTTACTCAATGGCACAATTATTGCAATAAAACGATCAACAAGAGAACCAGTCCCTAAATAAACGTACTAAATAAAAATACTGTTTGTTGAGAACGCGGCCACAGCCGCGTTCGAAATAGGAACTTTATGAGAAACACGATTTTTATCCATTAGTCTCTATACCGCGGACGTATGTGATAGTAACGATAATAAACAAATCGTTGCATTTGCCGATCAGCTGGTATGTCCGGTATTTTAATGTATATCGTCAAACCAGCTGCCCGCAGCTTTGCGATAAAAAACTAAGTTTGCACCCTGTCAGTAAGTCAGCTAGCGCAACGTCCTTGCAAAAACAAATAGTCAAAAAAAAATTTTTATGTGACCATGGAAGAGAAGCTCAATAATTGTACTTAAATAGTGGGATTATTCGTTCCACGAGACCAGGAATTTACGTTTGGCGATAATCCGACCACTTGATTTGTCTTTGAATTGCGCATTAAAGGCTTATGATGCCACATTGATTCCATCGAGTGTTGCCATTGCCAGCAACTGCGACAAAAGTATCGGAAGCACACCTACAAATACGATAGAATATAACAAAATATCTTTTATCTAAAAAGTAAAAAAAATTCTTTCATACCACTTCACGACAAAAATAGGGTCCCTGTTGTACAGAGCACCCTGAACACATAGAATCTTCTAAATATGGATCAACTTGCACCTATCAAAGACAGTAGATTGTTATAATTTAGTTCTCTTAATACCTCATAAAAATTTCATAAAATTACGCGAACCTTTTTTGTAAATTTGGCAGTTTTTATTTCTATAAAAGCAGCTGAAATTGCTTTCATGTATGAATGTTTTGTACTAAATGTAACACGACCAGATCCAATTGGATATTTGTGTTTGTCAGTGTCAATCCCTGAAATTAAATTTTAATCTTACTAATATGCATCCAATAATCGAGTTATGTTGATTTTTACCTGCATAAATAACCCCACGAAACAGATCATCCATAATTTTTGCTAAACCAGCGGCAGTTAGCATACCATGAAGAGCACCAACAAATACTGTTTTATGAGGATCAAGTTTTTGCGATGAGGATTTTACGTAATTACTGTCTTCAAGAATCCAAGGTATTACTTGTACCTATGTCAAAATTGTTACATGAATATTATAACTCTTACAAGAAATGCAATAGAATTTTACTAAAAAAGAAGTAATATGTACCTCTTTTGCTTTCATGCGTTTAGATGATATTTTGTAATACCAACTGCCACCATTAGTAAAATCATGTGTACAACATGTCAATAAAGTTCTCACCTTGAACAATATATCTATATATATTCTAGCTCTTAAAAACGAATAAATTAGAAAAAAGATAAAGTACTAAAAATATTTAACTACCTGCTTCTCTGACTCAAATATAATATATACATATCCCTTTGGCTGCGTGGCAGACTGATCTTTTCCCGGCCATTCCACTCGTATTGGACCGAACTGCTTGAAAGTGGCGATTAAAAGGGATTCGGTGATATCCCAAGGAACACCTCCAAGGAATACTTTAGATGAATAACCTGATGGTTTTTGTGTGCGTTGCGGCAATATGCCACTCCAAGTACAAGTTGGGTCACAAAGTGCTGAAATAATAATTTTTTTATATTGCTAACACATCCTCTCTTCTGTTTCTTATATTTTAATAAATGAATTATTACCAGCGGCACTTCGATGAAAACGCGCTACACGTTCAAGCGAGAGCTGTGGATCTAAAATATTTATTGGAGGTGAATTCAAGGCCATCATATGATTTCCAGTGGAACAACAGCTTTTTTCGTGTGACATAAAAGAATTCAGGAAACCGCCGTTTTGATTCGATCCGTAGTGATGACCTCGATTGTGTCCATGTGAGTGATGATGATGTGTAGACGAATTTTGATGGGATGAAGATAAATATTTTTTCACTGCCATTCGTTGGAACGCGGCTACTCTATTATTTGTGCATAAATCCACTTCCGGCGACATCAACGAACCCAGAGACTGAGGGTAACATTCGTGTGACGATGAGTTTAACGATAAACAGTTCTAAAATGAAACAATTTCTTTCTCCCTAACCTTAATGAACTTAGATAATTATTATTTATAACTTAAAAAAAATACCATTATATCAGATAGAGACCCATCCACACTACCTATACCACTCGTGTCTGAGTCCGCTGGTGAGTTCGATCTTGATCCATTGCACCCCATCACATGTGGATACTCAAAAGTAGGACTACTGCAGTCGCTGTTGAAATAAAAATTACCAATTAGTAATTGTTTTATTATAATTATAGGTGATTATAAAAAATTAATTAAAAAATACCTATAAGGTGGTGACCCACGAATGGGTCTTCCGTAATAAGGAGAATGAATGGGCGATGAGGGTGATCCCACATTCTGCATAGATCCTCGACTTTTCGGTGATGATGTCGTTTGGTTACTACTGTTCGTAGATGAGTACGAGTAAGGATTCGAATACAGACTTCCAGGTGTGCTAGGGCTACCAGGTGTAGTAATAGAACTTGGAGAACTTGGAATTTCAAGTATCGATGAGTTCGAACAAATTCCGCTCCTATCATTGCCCTATATTCAAAAATATATAACAAAACCAATTAAAAACCTTTTAAATATATATTTCAATCCAAAAAATCATCTTTTAATTATAAACAGATCTCGAAAACATTCAGTTTATTACTTGTAAGCAATAAGAAAAGATTTGCGTCTTCTTTGCCACAGAGAAGCCTTCTACACCATTATTGGACCGCGTCCAAAATAATGTTGCAACGTAAAAAATAGGAACAACAGGGTACGCAATTACAAGTTCACAGAAAAGCTGAGGTCAAAGAGAAGCAAAGATAGAAGAAGAGTGAGCTGTGATAGAGCCGTTTGGCTCAAGCTTGTAAATTCTTGGCTACCCTGGAATTCGGGTCGCACTAACGCGCGCGGCTATGCGTAATTTATTTTGCCCAACGTATTATATGTCGGCTCTAATACGCGCATTTCGATGTCCTGCCGGTCCTTTATGTACAGATGCATCCAGCAAATGGTGAAGGTAATAACGTTAAAGGCGACGAGAAGAGCCTGATAAAATGTCCATTAAAGTGTCTGGTCGATAAGGCACGACTTTCACATGGGTCTCTCTTGCTTTTACCCCTTTCGACCGCGTATAGTACTATTTAACTATCGCTGCACTATAGATTGCAATAATTGTCTATTATTATTTATGTTATTTTACGAAGAAAATAGCTTTTAACCGATTGATAACATGACTGATAATATTTATCACTGTGAGAAAAGAAATTCATTAAAATATTACTGTACGTTACAATATGTATATCTTGGATTCCTCCGGTTGGCTCTAAAATTTTACAAAATATTATTTTTATCGTCGCAGAATTTATTATCTCCATCCGTTATCGTTATTTGCGCTATCTTAAATTGATGTTAGGAGGTATTCGTCGCAACAAAACATATTGAAAATCGATACATCAGGTATCCAGGAGCTCGCTATTGTGCAAAAAAAATTAGCCGCGCGACGGACGGAAAAGGAAGTTCGAGGAGCAGTTGGAGTCACTCCAATGAGGATAATCATTGTTCCGGTTATTGCATTGGCAGCCGGCAGACGTTTCAGAATACTGCCTACTTCATTTCTATTCGGGATTTTCACTATCATATCCAACACGTGACGTTCATAAATTGAAAGAGAAACATTTTGGCGATTTTCGAGTTCCTCGTACATTTCGAATAATTAGAACGTAATCACAGAAATCATTAAATTATCGCTAATGTATAACGGTCTTTCTAGAACCTTTGGATTCAAAGTAAATTTTATTAATACAGATAGGAACCGTCCCAATCATAGAATGAAAACCATAGTTGGGTCTTCATAGAATTTAATTAAACTTAATAATTGCTTAATCATTTTTGTTTTATTACATTATAGATTATTTAATTTTTATTTTATGATTTGTCGAAAATAATAAAAAAACATTTTTATTTATGAGGTATCATTACGAATTACTGGAAGGGTAATTATTTCTTATAAGTATGACGTAAATAACGAAATTATTTGACCTAAATGAAACTTAAATATCTCAGGCATTTGGGAAAATCTTAGGCATAATATATAAAATAAAAGGAAATGTCACCTGATAATGCTGAGAGGATCCTTGATTGCGACCCTGATACTGATAATTACGGCAACCGGGAGACGCAGCTGTTGACTGGCTGCCTATCAATGATCCCCGAGGTAAACCCAGTCCAAATAAATCCGAAATTGACATGTCTCCTAACGTGAGGGAAAAAATACAAAATATGTTGCCGTTTTAAATAAAATCACAGGAAAATACGACACAGCGCAGCGAGGACTATCGATTGACAAACGACGAACGTACGCGCTCGTTAGTTTTGAAACGACTAAGCAGGCGATTAGAACAAATTTTATTATATCTTGAATGTTTAAAAAAAAGGAAAAGAGAAAGCAATGTAACTCGTTAAGCAGATAGTGGAATCAATAATTAAATTTATAAGAAGATTAGTCATAAAGCTGATGGTAGTTATAAAACAAAAACAAAGATCTTTAACTAATTTTAACTAATAACTAACTTTTATCATTTTGCTAATAATTGTAAAACAGATTATTAATTATAGTGAAGAGAGATTAGAGGAGCAGATTCTCGCTGATTTCATCCTTATCTAATGAATCTAAAAGTAAATGATTTACTCATGTAAAATAGAAAATACATTTAAAATACCTTCTCTATTTTTGTATCGGGTAAAAATAAATCGTCTTATATTTATATAACAAATCAAACAATATCTCCTATCTCTCTATATTATTTGATCACATTCGATCGTCAACCGTATCCATCATAACAGAAGGGCTAACAGCCAATCTGTGAATTTATCCAAAAATCAAAACAAGACGGTCACACACGATTATATAAAAATGGGACAAAGGAAACGGAACTTTTACCATCGATATTGTTGTTCTTATTGGGTTGCGTGCAAGATGCATCGTGTGAGTATCCTTGGAAGTTAGTTGCCGGCGGAGGATCTAACAGCAAGTTACCGATGTACTGTAGCTGATGTAGATGTTCTCGTTCACTGTCGCGATCCCGTTGCTGTTGTAATTTGTCGCGATGCAACTGTTCACGTTGTTGCAGCTGTATGTGATCCTGATCGCGTGACGCTTGCATTTGCTGGCCATGCGATGTATCATTGTTCCAATCAGGTGCGTCGGATATTTTCACTCCATCGGCATCACACGATAAATCTAGCTGCAAAAGAGAAAAGAAAAGAATCAGTCGTTAGAATATTTCAAATTGAATGTTTGAAATAGAGACAAAGTTTGTCTCTGGTTAAATGATCACGCTTGGTATGTTTGGTATTGCGATAACAAGGTATAATGTTATAAAGAGATAATAGAGGAACACTGTCACCATTTTTCCTTCCATAGTAGCACCGATTGAATTATTATTCTTTTTATTTTTTCTTTACGAACAAGCAATTGCAAACAGACAATATACCACTAATTTTTACGATTGATAATTAACTGTAACGCGTATGTAAGTAGACGCTACAGGAAGTATGGACGCTACACGGAATGTTTAGAATCGCGGGGTTCACTACGTAAATTGTACACATATTTGTATTTCAATGTTAAGAAAACATTGTAGAAATAGATGTTACTATTTTTATCTAATTTGTAAAGTCTTTTTAGTAGCGTGGTTTTGATTAACGGCTATTCGAATCGATCGCGTCGCTCGTTACGTCAACCGATTTTCATTGCGTAATTTCCGGTAAAAGTGATGAAATTTCAGAACTTGCACGATTCCTCGGAAGATACACTATACGGAGAATTAGAAAATGATTTCGAACGCTAAAAAACGTTTCATTCACGTTTGGAGATCGTGAAATTTAATGCGTATCACCTACCACTGAATTCCTCGAAGTCATCGCTACGAACGATATCAGCAAACTATGCTTCGAGCTTTCGGTACAGAATAACGAAAACAGGAGCCTGAAGGACGCCACTCCCAGTTTGCGTTCGAGGAATTCGGAAAAAAAATTTTGCAGGGCAGGGGAATACATCGAGGCATTCTAGAGGTTCAACGAGAATTCCAAACTTCGTAGAATTCAACTTTGTCAAGTTCAAAGGCATATTAGACATAAGGACGCTTATAATCGATCCGAATATGTAATTATCATTTCGTATTACATCAGTTAACATTGTAACAACGCCCTTAAAATTGTATAACTTTCTGACACGTTGAATCATATAAGGGTTGCATTATTGATATCGATAGTTTTTACAAAAGTCATATATATATCTAAAGACATTATATACATATGTATATACATGTAAAAAGTAACAAAGATAGGAGAAACCTGGATTTCTGAAAAGAAATCTAATTACATCACGAATTGAAAGATGAAATTAGAATATTGTAAGAATGTTACATAAGAACAGGAATATACGTATAATGTGGTAGAAATTTATATATTATATATGTATCATATATGCTAATACTTATTTATGGTTTCATAAAATTATATTCATATTTAATTTAATAATTTTTTGGTTTACTAACCCAATTATTTGCAACGATATAAATTTTGTCTTAATACATAGTCCTGTACTATGTTTGCAAAAGGTATCGTACATCTCCGTAGAATTTGAAGACAGACAGTTTTTGGGTGAAATTAAATTGCAACAAATTCTTTGTTACTTTTGTTCAATACCTTCAAAATGACTGACGAAGGGTTAAGGGCAATATCAGAAGGCGCAACACACATATGAAGAGAAAGGGGAAGAATATCAGCGTACGAAACGCAACGTGTTTTGCACGTGGACGCGTTGCGGCTCAACGTACGATTCGCGTGTTTGTTTACAAGTGAGGACGCAGGACATTCCTTCGTATTCGGTTTTATATTCTATGTAGGTTCTACGTTATAATTATCACCGTGTACTAGCATATGATTTACATGACAAATTTTCCTTTCGAAGCGACTCCATAGTACTAACGAAATTGTAAAGTAGGTTACCAATCGACCGCATGAGAAGTCAAAGAACGAGGTCCATGGAAAAATAAGGCGTAATTATAACAATAATACATAGATGTGAATAAATAAATACGAAACAATCAGAAAAAAGGGATATAGAATTTTTATGAAGGAATGTAACGACTTACCAATTGCATTAACGTAAGCATGTCGATCTTTGATTGAGCCTTGACGAATTTTTCAATTGTTCTGTGATCGCTGTTCTCCACTGAATTCAAAGTGGTAACTCGTAACGTACTTCAATGAATTACATAAACTTGATATTGCATATAAATTTGATAAGATTTTTTTCGATTTAATTTAGTAGCGAAGAATTAAATACACGAGTTTTAGTAAATTATTTAATCAACAATTATCGTGTTACATTAAAAGATTTTTGGGATACTTTAATCCCACCGGGTTTGTTTAATTACTTGCCGGGGGATAATATTTTAATTATTTCAACTCCCAAAATCGCCCATTTATAATTAATTTGTTGGTTCTTTGAAAGTAAAATTTATTTTCTTGGGTTCAATTTAGTGTCGATACAGAAACGATGGAGACGGAACGCCCATTCTTCTCCACATTGCTCCACTCTGTGAACTGAATTGAAGATCTCTATTCCTCCCTTTCCCCCTTGCACCCGCAGGTTCCATCTTTGGAAACCACCGGCGCAGTTCGCGAATGCGCGCGATTGTGGAATTTTATATGTGCAATGAAATACAAAATTGTATCACGTAATATGTAATATTTCAAATTCAGATTTTATATATTGATGAATAATATGTTAAATAAACAAAAACTTTTGAAACAACAAATTTAGTTTAAGATATTAAATGTTCTTAATAAATAATTACAATTACAAATTTTTAAAGCTAATTTATGTAATATAATTTTTATTTAAATCAATATAATAGGTTATGTAAATAATAAGGGTATGCGGATACCCGAAATTACGGACTTGGATTGGGTCGGAAATTGTTTTCGGGTTCAGATCGGAATCCCGGAAGTTTGTCGATACATAAACGTATTCGAGTATCTGTTATCTCGAGACCCGATTTGCGATTCGGAATTCAATGCTTGATTCAGAACATAATCTTTCTGTCATCTTGTAATTAAATCAAGTTATGGTAAACTTTTAATTTAAGTTTAAGTATATACCTTTTTAGTGTATTTAAACTATGTTTAAGTACAAGATGACAGAAAAATGTTCTGAATCGAACATCGAATTCTGAATCGTAAATCAGTTCCCATAATCTGAACCCAAATATGTTTATCTATCAATGAACTTTCGGGATCTTGAGCCAACCCAAACCAAGGCTCTGGTACCCACACATCTCTAGTAGGTAAATATTAATTATTCAAGCATGCGTGCATCAAATTTAAATACAAAATGAATATATAATAAAGGAAAATTCTCTGAACAAAAAAGGAATGTTTGTAGCAAACCAATTGCTTTATTACATACACAAATCTATTTATCATATAAAAAAATTTGCGCATTTTTATTATTCTATATGAGCAGTCGATGAATCCAACATTTCAACTTCGGAACTAATATCAGTAGAATAATTCACAACTACGTCTCGCGGATTGCGTTCCACTTTATCAGAATTATCTTCGGTTTTACTGGAATCTTCTCCCCATCCGGAAAATAAATTTACTCTTAATTTATCAATATCTTGACTTCCTGACCCACCTGCAGTATTTGCATTTTCTAAAGGATCTACATTATCTGTTTCCTGATGTTCAGTTGCAGGGTACTCATATTTTGGAATATCAACTGGTGCACCTAAAAGAGAATTCATTTATAATAAGATATAATGTACATTTAATAAAATACATTGAAAACTGAAAATTTTTTGTATGTACCAGGATATGGGGGCGATTCTTCTATAAGTTGTTCCATAACATACGTTAACATAGTTGTTGTGAAAGTATCATCCCTCCTAAGTCCAAGGGCTCTATGAAAAGCATCAACAGCTTCTTGTGTATTTCCCATTAATGCATGAATGAAACCCACTGCTGAATAAGTTGATGCATTTAATGGATTTAACATTAATGCCTACAATCATTATTAGGAAATTTATCTAATAGCTCGTAATTTAAATTGACATTTTAATAAAAAAAGTATGTTTCTATGTCAATTAAAATTTTTTAACCTGTTGATGATATTCTAACGCCTCTCCGTATTTCTTCATTTTTCTACAAGTATGACCCAAATTATTTAGAAGTGCCTCCCATTTACTAGGTAGAATAACATCCTTTAGACCACCTTGAATTCTTTTCATGGCTTCCTTAAACTGCCGTTCAGCAGTTTTGTAACTGTATTCGATGAAACGACAACTCTTGATAAATTAGACAGATTTCCAAAAACCGGGGAAGGGTGGAAGTACACTAATCAGGTTGCAGAGCGAATTTTGAACCTCTTTTTTGCATATTAGAATAACTCAATCTCAGGGATAATACTACAATAGACATCATAATACTTACTCTAAATTATAAAAAGATATAACTCCCATCTCGTGTATAACAAATGGATCATTTGGAGCTATTCCTTGAGCCTGTTGGAAAAACTTGTCAGCCAATTTAAGATTATTTGTTAACCCGCATTCAAGTCCAATATATAAAAGTGGCAGGTGACAACCTTTCATTAATTGAGAAGCTTTAAAATAAGCAGCCATTGCCTGATCATGTTCATTTTCAACTGCAAAGGAATGACCATAAGCTAACCAAGCAGGACCAAATAATCTGTCCAATGCTGTGGCTTTTGCTAAATATCTTCGTGCTGGATCACTTTTTCCTATTATCAAAACAATGAAATATCTTATAAAATAAGAATACAAAATAATTTTAGAATTATCAAATAGAAATCATAATTACTTAGACTATAATAATAACATCCAACTGCAAACCATGCTAAAGCCATGTCTGGATATAAGTCAACTAATTTATGTGCTAAATAAAATAAACCTGAAAAATGATTATATAATGTACAAAATTTCTTTCTAATTGTACATTTTTTTTCTATGTAGAAGTGCAATATAATTACCATTAGTTTTTTTTAGTTCTACTAAACAGGCAATATGTACTGGTAAGCACGAATTATGGTATGGATCTTTTTTTAATATTCTAAAATATATGATAGAGGTTATAAGATTATATAAATTCACGCTATATATACATAGATAAAAGGATATATTACCTTTCTGTGAGAGAGAAACATTTGTGATAATCACAATTATAATACAATCTCTCTGCTTCTGTAACTTCCATATCCAAATTACCTAATAATCTATCTGTGACAAGAACTCCCATAACACTACATGTTGCAAGTATTTGCTTTGTATTTGGTTCTTGATATTTTTTTAATTTACTTTCATATAATAGTCGTAAGAGCTCTGCTTCAGCTTCTGTACATTGTTCAGCAAAAGGAAGAGATTCCAGAAGTTCTTTTTCTATTTAAATTATATGTATCATAAAATTATTTGTATCTATTTTTACATGAAACTTATACATACACACTTTAATACCTTCAGCAGCTGAAAGCATTTGATTTTGAACTAATGCTTCAAATGCTTGATATGAATATACATCACAATGTAGAGCCTGTTTGTAACAGTCAGTTGCTACTGCTCTATTATCTAAAGCTTCATATATTCTTCCCTTCACATACAATATTGAACTGTGTACCTATCACAAAATACAAAATAATCTATAAAGTTCATCACATTACAGAAATAATATTTAAAAAAATTATGAAGAACATTATTTATACTTAATCACATTTTTTGGTGCATCTTCTAATATATCTGCGCGATCACCAAAACCTGACTGTGTTATGTTTGTACATACTTCTGATTCCTTGATAACTTGTAACGCTTCATTGTATTCTTTTGCTTCTAACAGACTTCTTACTGTTAGATAATGGCACATTACATCTGTCTATAGAGTAATATTAATGTAATTAAAAAAAATGTATATAACAATGTTATGATATTATTAAAAGTTTCAAAGTTAAAGTTTACCTTTTCCAATCCACGATTTCTAATAAGATGAGCAGCTCTATGATATTGTTTCATTAGATACATACAATGCGCTAAGGTGCATATATCTTTAGGATCTTCATTACTTAATGAAACAACTTTGTCTGCCCAAAATAAAGCAGCACTATAAAGATGCTGTAAACAAAACAGTAGTCAGCTTTTCTAGTAGCATACAACAAATCAACATCTTTTAAAAAGCTTGATGAATTTTGATACTTTACCAAATCAATGTATGATTTAATTAATTTTCTACAATTATCTAAGTCAATATTCTTATTGTCTAATAAATTATGCATTTTCTCACAATCTGCATCGACACTCTGTCGCGCCATATTTAATTTAAATTTTGAAGGTTAGGTATTCCCTCCTTAACGAATCCACGTTATATACACCAAGATACTTGTTATTGAATATAGTACTACAAGGTACACCTTTCATATATAAAAATACTTGTTATTAAATTGTCACAATCAAATTCACATTTCATAAAACATTAGATAATCGCATAAAGTCGTTTTTGCATAGACTAAACAATTCATATTTTTAAGCTATACGACGATATAACAACAAAAACACGCATGTTGTCATCATCCATCATTTCTACGTAAACATTTATGATGTTATTTGTCAAAATATAGGGAAATTGGACGAAGCATAATATGTGGCGCTGCGTAACAAAACATCATTCTGTTTCAAAAATTTCTCGCATTCGGCGCTGTGGGTCGCGATCAAGAATTTTGTACGTTTTTTCCTCACTGGAATAATTACAAACAAGGGTAGTAGCGAATTAGAAGATGGCAAGAAACGAATGAATCGCGTGCTAATGCAAACGAAGCTAATCGAGCATAATTCGCGACGACCGTGTAACTCTCGGTATTGTCGACGTCCTCGAGTTTTCGGTGACGATATATTGTCAATCTTAACGATAATGTGAAAAGCTAGAGCGAAGCTGAAAGGGGGGTAAGAGTTCGGCGAACGGAACAGCCAAAAACTCTTGCAGGCGATGTCAAACATGCGGCGACGAATTTCGCAGAAAAGTCTACCAAACCGACGGCGTATTTCGGCCAAGATTTGTCAGTGAAACTAGTGCCAATGAGTGTGAATATATGGCGGCGCGAGTACTTTTACTGAGCATCTTGTTTACAGAAGTGCTAAAGCCCGCTTATGCCGCAGGTGCGTCTCCCTTCTCTCCGTCAATCTAATCTGTTTATATTCGCCAAACTGATACACGCTGGACCACGCGCCTAACGTTCGTTCTTTTGTATTCTTATCGATGGTTACAATCTCGATACTTCTTCTTTTTTTATAAACTGTGCATTATCTGACTAAAATAAGAGTTAAAATTCGAACATTTTTGAATACATAGCCTTTTAAGAAAAATAATCATATTTTCTAAATATTTTGTTTATATTACTGTGACATGTATGAAAAGAAATTGTTGTCAAACAAATAGTTTAAAATATTTAGATATTTCATGGGTGAAAGATTATTTGAATTATGATATGGTAGATTTACTCTAATGATTTAAAATTTGGATTAGTATAATTTTATATG